>VXAK01017573.1:51618-176465 GCA_013399435.1 Arenaria interpres
TTTAGAGATCAGAACTAGTTAGACAAATGTTGCTCTTCCCCACCTAGGACCTGCTAATTGCTCAGTGCTTTCTCAAAGATACCATGCATCTCTGCTGATGCACCTCTTCAGCTGAAAGCATCCTGTGTACTGTATAGTCTTAATTTGTCCCTCAAGCACAGAGGTCAGTGGAGCTGCAAAACAGAATACTGAAAGGAATATAGCTATGATGTGTGCAACTGTATATTTAAAACATCTATCTCTATATTAGTCTCTCTCTATATATTCGTGCATAAATTTTATCTTTAAGCTATGTTTTCCACACAATCATATATATACACAAATAACTGCACTGACATAAAAGCTAATGAATTTTGCTCAAAAATATATACAAATACAGAAAAGCCTATAAAACACTGCGTTCTCTTTCCTCAAGCGGTAGAAACTTCTCACCTTTAACCCACACTCACAAAACGACCTTACTGCTTTTTTTTTTTTTAATTAAAATGGCAATCACACTAACACTACGGTATTCTATAAACTTTGACATTACCATGCAATGTCTTTAAAACAATACATTAAACATTTCATAATGAAATCTTTTGCATCGGAACCTCCCATCAAGTATAATCCTGTTATAACATCTACATACCAATTTCAAAGATGTTGCTTGCTTCCTTTTAAATTAAGTAGAAACACAAGCATGGTGCTCCAGATTCCAAGATAACAATAATTACTCTTACATAATGGTTTTGTAAGCATACGATCCTGAATACAAAAGGAATACAAAATAGCTGATCGGAGACATTTATTACCATTCTCAAGTAATTGGAACTAGCAAGGAAGAAAATAGTTGATATATTTCAATGTTTAAATGGTTTGACAAAATAATTAAGAAATTTTATATGTTTAAGAATGATTTGTAGACACTTTATGGTTCAGAATAATAATTTGTAAAGACAATTGTTGTTATGATACAGAATTGAAATATTCAGTTAACATAATTCTATTTCAAGTGTCATATATACACTGTTCTCAGTGTCTGAAACATTTCATATTTTACATAATCAGTTCATAAGTTTAAAGAGTTTTTATATGTATGTTGTTGTATTAAGGTAATAAGTGAATGCAATGTTTTTTCTCTATGAATAACACATATTTACATTTAAAGCAGCATTATGGAAAAAAAACCTGAATAGAAGCCAGATTGCTATGTTTTCCACTTTCTGCTTCAAAAAAAAAAGCAAGCAGATGTACCTTTCAAATTTCAG
Organism: Arenaria interpres; assembly: GCA_013399435.1. Lineage (NCBI taxonomy): Eukaryota > Metazoa > Chordata > Aves > Charadriiformes > Scolopacidae > Arenaria > Arenaria interpres. The sequence goes on from VXAK01017573.1 coordinate 52,869, forward strand.
AATATGAGAACATGAAATGTGAATTATTCTTAGAATAAGAAATTAAATTAGGTCTCCTTTTACTTTTAATATTATTTTTTATGAATGGACTCCAAAAATATAACGCTGCATAAACATAGTTCTTGTTTGGAATTTGTTTTATGGATAACTTGTTTTATAAAGTAAGAGAAAAAATCTCCGAGAAAGTGTACTTTAAGCTTCTACTTAAGTGAGACAACAAAAGTGGAAGTCATTCCTTGCGTTTGAAGACATGTACTTCAACGTAAGAAGCTGACAGAAATCTAATAATCTTTGGAGACATGATCTCAAGTGCACTGCTTGTGCATGCACACAGCAGTTTGGTAAACTGCACAGCCCTTCTGAGATCTGCACTGCAGGTTGCTGAGAGAAGTAGCATCTCTTGTATGAGTGGGATGCCCCAAGACGAGCACAGTGGGGCTGCCACCCTGGGCTCTCCAGCTGGAGAGTGGGGTCCAGCCCCAGAGGCATGAATCCTGCAGTTTCCTGTCCCTCCACCTCTGCTGATGGGCAACCTGGCAAGCCTGTAGGGGTTTAGTTGCAGTTAACCTTCAGTGATGCTTTAATATCCCAGCCCTGGGGGATACACGAGGTTGGGTAACTCCATAAGTGGAGTGCCTCGGCCTCAACTCTAACCCTTGCTCACCACCTTGGCTCTAATCTTTGCTCCTTACAGTTGTGTGAGCCCTTGCACGGAACTGCTTGGTGTTCTGGTTAGTGGCTTCCCAGATAGCTGGGATCTCCCAGGGATGAGTAATTATGGGATTTTTAAAGGGGAAGACACGCTTCATGACCTATTGGAGTTCTTTGAAAGTGTCAACAAACATATGGTTAAGGGGGGTGCATTTAATATAGACTACATGGATTTCTTAAAGACCTTTGATGAAATCCCTCACCAAAGCCTCTTAAAAGAAGGAAGATCTTTGCATGGATAGATAGATGGATAAAGTTAGAAAACAGTGGGCAGGAATAAATGCTGTTTTTGTTTACAGTGGAACAAGGTTACCAGGAACCTCCTGCTGTACGTTTACTTATCCTGTGCTGTTTAAGATGCTCATGAATGATCTGGTGAGATGATAAATTTTGCTAAACTTATCAGGGTTGTAAAAAAGGAGGACTAACTGTGGAAAACTATGGAAGGACTGATTGGATAATAAAATGGAAGATGAAATTCAGAAGAGAGTGATGCACTAGGGAAAAGAAACCCTAATTTCATAAGGAAAATGAGCTCTGAGCTAACCATTCCCAGCCAAGAGCAAGATCTTGGAGTTATTATAAATAGATGTATAAAAATGCCAGATCGGTGCTTAACTGTAATAAAAAGATTAAATGAAATGTTAGGGATTACAAAGAAAGAAAAAGAGAACAAAACAGAACTTCATACTGCCACAGCACAGGTCCACATCTCAAACGCATTTTTAATCTTGTGGGTAATTTTGGTCCCCTAATCTCAAACATTATATATTAGAACAGGATAGGGTTCAGAAAACAGCTACCACCATTAGTATATTGAAGTTGTGGAATGACTTGCACACAAGAGACTCCAGAAAAGATTTGAGCTTTTCAATCTGAAAAGGAGGAAGCAATGGAAGGTTAAATCTTGAATGATATGGAGAACATAAGGAGTGATCATTGCTTCTTGCAGCACAAACACTAGACAGCATCAAATGAAGTTGAAAGGAAGTGATTCTTAATAAAATGTGAAATTAAGCTGCAGAATTCCTTGCCAAGGAATGTTATAGATTCTTTTTAAGATGCATTTAATAATAAATTATTAAACTGTTACTGGGCAAAGAAGTCTTCAAAGTACAACTTGTCAGAAGGTAGCTGAGTACTCAGGGAATGAGTCTTGTAAACTTTTTTTGTTCTCTTTGTTCTCTTTCTAACCTTCAGTTTTTGGCTACTGCCAGAGAGGCCAGGTTGAACAGTGTGATCCAGTACAACTACTCTTCTGTATTATAATCAACAGAAATAGAAAATGAACGTATGAGGAGAGCAGGGTTGCTGCCTGGCTTGGTTTTGTACTTAGTAACTTGATGAAGAGTCTTACTCTGGTTTTTTTTGGATTTGATCTTTCTGTCTGTTTGTGCAGTGGTGATAAGTCTGGTGTCTTCTCACTGAATCTACCGCATGTGCATGGAGAATCTGCTTGCATCTTGCATATTGTAGTGGATCTGGACAATCTGTGGCACCACTGGTATACCTCAGATACACTAGATTCATTCAGCATGGAGTCCATTTGCACATATTCAGCAACTGTTATCATAAATTGGCAAAGTACTAACCATGCATGAAGTCACAGGAGTCACATACACCAGTAAATATAAAATGCAGCACACTTTCACTTGATTCTATGTATAATACACAAAGTAAATTTTCAGCTAATTTGGAGGCTGAGGTAGCGTATGCTACCCCCATAGTCAGGCAGTTAGCAAACCACTGCACATCTGCTCTTTGGACTGCCAGCTAGTGGATCAGAAGGTAACCTACTTGGCAGACAGGCCAGCAAAATGTGGGAATTTCTTGATAATGGGTGCCCACATTTGGCTGGCTCCCTGGGGGAGGTTTGTTTTGCTTCTCCAACCTCGGGGAAGACTCATAGGTGAACAAACTGCTCTGGGATGGTCAGGAACAGAAGGAGTCCTCTCTGCACCATTTGCTATCCGTGTTCTTTGACAGAGGGTGAGCGAAGGCTGCAGGATGTGCATTGAGTGAGGGGAAATGCAGGAATGAAGAGACTTCAAGACATCAGTATTATTGCAGGAAAAGATCCTATGGAGGGAACCACTGCAAGGAAACTTATGGAATACCTGCAGGGAGTCAGTTGTACCAAAAAAGGAACAAGCTTAAATATTAGCCCATCTGTGTGAGTGGGTTACCCAAGAGACATCTGCATTGCCTGTGGATTTATAATCACACAAAGTAGGTGCTGAGATTAATACACCACTGGATTGATGTTTTTTCATAAGTTTCAGAGTGGCTGAGACATTACTTTCTTTAAAGTATGAGCTATACTCCTTAACAGGACCCTCTTGGTTAAAGAACTCAGTGCTGTCTTAAGTATCATCATTACCAAAACAGCAGCTGTTTAATTCAACAAAGATGGGAATGGGTTGAAAAACTAACGAAAAAATTAAACTTAATAATGTTTGCATAGCACATTGTCCTGGTTTGAGTGACACAGGACTAATTTATCTTCCACTGCCTGGGAAAACTGCACTTTTAGAACTCTAGCATCTGAATTTGTGATAATATTCACTTTATAACCAACTACGGTATGTGGGTTTCAAGGTAGTGTTTTCAAGCCTTGCCAGATGGGTATGAGGAGGAGTGAGATCTGGGCATTGGACCCAAGCTGGCCAACAGGATTATTTGATACCATGAACTTCACATTCAATATAAATTAGAAAGTTTGCTGAGGATTTTTTTTGGTCTTCTTTTATGGCTGTGATCCAGAGAACTTCTTGCTCTGGTGGCCAACTGCTGAGGCCTTCTCTTCCTCCTGAAGCTGTACATTTGTTGTCCACTGCTGGGAGTGCACAATTTCCTGCTGATAGAATTGGCTGTGTATAATCCTTGTATGTTTTATATCGGTATTGGGATCAGTATTGGTTCTTTAGTATTATTAATGTTAATTATTATATTAACTCTTTGCATTTCAACCCTTTTTTTCCCAATTCCCCTTCCCAGGTGGAGAAGGGCCATTGGGTGATCGAATAATTGTCCAAATGACAATAAGTTGTTGTGGATTTCTCAAACTGTAATGCACACTTAGTATGCATGTAAATCATAAAACTTTGAATGTTTACTGTCTATATCCTGCAGTACATAAAATAAGGAATAACTAGTCCCCTTCCACAGGTCAAAAAATAATAAGCACACTTTGGCTACCAATCAAACTGAAAATATGTAGAGATTGAAGCTGCCTCGTCTGTGTTCTGGCAGCAAAGTGGCTGAGGCATGTTGCAACTGAATCAGAGTCATGAGCTAGAGTCCTGCCCTGCCTGTGCACTGAAAGCCACCTACAATCACTTTAGCTGCAGGTGGTTAAGCTTCTGCAGGATGAGAGACAAGGGTGGCATGTCAGGCTGTCAGCAGCATGACTGACTGATGTGTCATTGCCTACAGCCATTTATATGCTGTACCCACACTAGTCCAACAGGTCACCTATGTAGGAACTGGCTTTTTATCTAAACTGTCCAGAAAGCAAGGCTCTACAGGGGTTGTTTTTAAGTCTGCCTGGCATGTGAACTTAAAAATCCATATAAGAGGCAGCTCCTGCCGGGCTTTACAATGCATTACATTTTTTGTTGTCATGTCAACATGTGCATTTATTACAAACTGTTTTTAGAATGAACAGATGAGTCAGCATGTAAAAAACCAGAACAAAACAACCCTCCTGCCCCCACATTTTCTATTATGATTACGCTACCACCATGTAATGGAAGTTGAAGAAAGACACAAAAGTTCTTTGGAAGTTTGAACTGACTTTTCTTATCCAGTAGTAAGAATCAACAGTATGAAAATAGAGACATGCCAGCTGGCTTCAGTCAACTCTTACCAACTTACTGAAAAGTTATTAGGGAAAATGTAAGCTCGGAAGTTGAAGTCCAGTGCATACTTGTGAAAGTCTGTATGCATTACTTCAAAGGTGTGAAGCAACCATGGTGATATAAAAAAAACCCACAAGATGAAAAACAGACTTCTGAAAAAAAATGTTAAAACTATACAGGCTTTTAGAGAGAACATTTTTGTAGTTCATTTTAAGAACATATTTTCACTTTTGTTTGCAGCACTCTGGTTTTTTTTTTTCAACTTTTGCTTTCATTTTCATAAGACATTTTTTATTACAAGCATATCTATCCCTAACGCTTGTGGAAACTCATATTAGTTACTCCGTGAAACCTTTTTTTCCTGTGAATGAATACTGATTTATTTTTTTTAAATGGGTAGAGATCAGAGTCTACTACTGTTACCTAACAACTGTACTAGACACTGCTTACTTAAAATAAGTGCATGTAAGAATCAGTGCTTATTTATCTCATCATGTCCATCTACAATACAAAACTATATGGCTTATTCTTGTGAACAAACATATGCTACTGGTAGGATCAGCCAGGTAAGAAACCAAAGGAAATAGAATTGACTTAGCCACAAAACTCTAGTTCTTTTTCTTTCCATGTGGCTTATTTTGACCCTTCTGAGGGTACTCTGAGTAAAAATGGCATGTTGTCAAAGTGGCCAGTAGTAGTGTACAGAAAATAATTCTGTCCTTAGTTTTCCTGTCTGGAAGCCATCCAAATCCTTTTCTATCTCATAACATCCCTGAAGACAAGGGCGTTTTCCCAGCCAGAGAAAATCTCAGCAGACAATAAAGTTTGTTTTTATTGTAATTATCCATTTAAGTCTTTAGATAAAAAGAAAGAAAGATCCTATAATTCATTCCATAACCCTAAATGTTTTAATTTAGGAATGCCTATAGTTATTTCCTAAGAGTCGCTGTTCAGGTGCCTCATGTCATGAGTTTCTTCCTTTATCAGATTTCCTACACACACCATAGTTTCCTCCTCTGGTTGTAAAGGAGGCAACTAATTCTTGGGACATTAGGCAATTGTGATTGATGTCAGACATTGTCTGATGGAGACAGAAGAAGAGGTTGACATAAGAACCAACAACTCTGATGACAGACAAACTCCAGTTTTTGAACCTGTGTTTCTTAAATGGAAAGCAAAAGCTTTGCAATAAAACCAGACTTTGTGCAAGTAAAAATGAATGGTAATGACAATTTTAATGGAAAACCTTTAACCAGCCTGGCTATGTTTACGTCTGTAAGTTTTCTGCTTTCTCGCTATATGATATACTTACATGTCTAAATGTAAGAATGACAAAAAATCTGGATGCTAGTGAACACATAGGTTCATCTTGGAGCACACAGGCTTTTTTTGGACTATCCATTTGAGACACAGGCAGAGTACATTTTCTAAAGAATTAAAATACCCTCTGATCAAAATGATATACTAAAATCCCACAGAATTTATATACCACAATGATCAGGGATGGCTGATTACAACTAGCTTACTGAATTCAAATTAATCCCAGAACTCCACATGTTGGCTTTGCCACAAGCATTGTAAATGAGACAACTGATGAGTGAGGGGAATTTTGAAAACCAGACTATACTAAGAATCTTATTCCTGAGCCAGAACAAATCTAGTCTTGCAAAATTTACAACATGGAAACAGGAAGCTCTTAAGATATAGCAGAAGGAAAAACTGGGATTGTACATCTGAACTCTTAGTAAACAAGATCATAAAGATTAGACTGTTACCAGGCCTGAGTCTCAGATTTACTACATTTTGAAACAGTGAAGTAAAGTGTAGACAAGATAAATACTGGAGGTGACACTGGCAGCCACTAAAAGTACTTCAAAGTGCTCAATTATGATCCATTATTTATGATTTAGCAAGAAAAGTGTGGGTAGGAGGAAAAGGTCCCTTTCTCAAATGCTTGAATCCAAGAGATGAGGAATGAAAGAACAGAAGGGAAAGGAATAAATGATTTCCTGAGTGAGGACATAATCTGTGTTTGTCTCTCACTCCTAGCAGTCTATCCCAATGTTTGAAATATGTAACAACATTAATAAAATTGCCTGAAATGATCTGAGACCATTTGTATCCTAAATAATGTATAAGCAGTGCAGGTTACTGTTGGGATTATTTTGGACTAACTCAGTGTCAAAAACATTGCTGTAACCAGAATCAGCTGGATATAGGCCTCTCCACACATAACCGTGAAACTGCATTTCACATAGAATGGCTTGGGTTCAGGATCCCTTCGTTATGGTCAAGCTGCTTATATAGCATCCGTAGAGCCTTACAACCAAAGGTATAACCTGTTACAATTAAAGATTAAATGTAAATTACTACCAATTTTGAAATATATGTATTTGGTAATATATCCTGGATTTCCAAATGTACTATGCTCTCACAGCATCCAGATGGAGTTACAGCTGTGCAGCTTCTTTGCAGATCAGGTCACAGGCAACTAATTAGAATTTGGAGCAACAACAGTAGATGCTGCATGTTTAGACTGACTACATAGAGTCAGCTTTCCTTAAATCTACCTATAGATAGAAATGCACATGATATCTAAATTAATCTTTCCAGGGAAGCTCACCCAATTATACTGAGGTTCTAGCACTTTTGTTACAGAAGTTGATAGCTTATCCTAACAGCTAATATTCCAAAAGATGGTTTGAAATAGATTCCTCTTTAGTACATGAATTCTTCATGTTCTCCTACCATAACGAAGAAAATTATATAGATGCAAAAATTTTGCTTTTATGCTTTCATCAAATATCAACAATAAAAAAATCCATTCTGTAAATTAACAGTTTCAAAAATATCAAATTATATTAAAACACAGTAAAAGGCAAGATAATTTAAAGGAAATTTTAATACAGTTCTTCACTGTACATTGCAAGCAGCAGAAATATTTCACTCTGTTACATTTGTTTACCCACTGATTCAGAATACGTTGTCTCAAAGTGCAAAGGCAAATGAAATAAAGCAACTCCACTGTTACACAGCAGAATTTGGCCTTAATGCAATCACAATCAGCTGCTCCACATTTAAATAATTTTGAAAAAAAAGATTCTGAGCAATGAACTGCAGCCAAAATGCAGGGACATAGAGGAATCTTTGGTATAGACTTCAGTGGAGAAAATTCCCACTGCTCCTTTATTTGTCTCTACAAAATGCTGAAACTATTCCTAAATTTAATACTTGAAAAATATTATGAATAACTTGGAAATCACCAACATCCATGCCTTTATCTCTGTCTAGTGGTAGTTCCAAAAAAAAAAAAAAAAAGCAGTTTATTGTCTAAATACTGTAGGGCTGTGTGCAAAATTGGCATGAGTTTTTCTCCCCTATAGCTAAAGGTTTCAAACTCTTATTACTTTCTGGATCAGCACCAATGTTGATCTACTTTCCTTCTTATTTTTTTCTCCGTTTTTGAATAGGAATACACCTTTCTAAATACTGTTCACTGATTCATTGTTACTTATTCTAAACTGCTGTCTCAACTTCTTCCCCAGGTCTTGCCAGGCTCCAGGTAGGTGAATCTTTCTGTTTCCAAGGCATGGCTGTAGCAAGCACAGGGACTGTGAGAGGGGACCAGGAGGAGATGGGTACTTGCTCCTCTGCTGCGGGCAAACCACTGGTAGCAAGGTGGTGATAGGGGACAGTCAGTTGAGAAGTGCCTCCAGGAGAAACAGCACCTCAGTGAGTAAAGTGTCTGTCTGCATTTCCACCGAACAGCCCCAGGGAATCCCTCCAAACACTCCATCCTCACAGATCCTCTTGCAGGATGGTGGTCACTTTGGTTAGAGAGGATTTAATTTCTTTATAATATGTACCAAATGATAAGTATGCATTAAAAAAAAGACTCTGGTTCTACCAGTACCCATGTGAAAACAAACTGCCCAAAATATTCTTACTTTGATATCATTATTCTGACAAAGCAAGCATGTCTCTTTGCTGTCAACATGGCAGCATATTTTTACTCATGTTACGCTGTAAAGGATTTTAAATTGCCTAGGATGAGGCTGTGGGGGTGGGGAGGGAAAGGGCAGTTTGTTCTTCATGCCACCATCCAGGTGGCCTCTGAGAAGCAAGTTGGCTCAAGCATGCATTCCACTCTCAAATTGTTTTGTGTGTGCTTCTGTGCATGCTAAGCAAATCCTGCCATCCTTTTCCGGCTCTATCAGCTAGCATCTTTCAATCAACAAATTGCACTTTGGCACGAACAGAAGGTTTAAGATGGACTTCTGCCACAGTCCCGGTCCCCGGCTAAATGGCTATGAACATATGCAGAGATTGTGTTGTTCATTTTTAGGACTTTATGATGGCACATTTAATTGTACTAAAAGTGCAATTGATGTAAAGTGAGTTACAGATTGAATAGGCAGTGCAGCAGATGTACAAGGTCATTCAGCAAGGACTACTCATTACTTCAAATTACCACCCTTGAGGAGAAACTGTAGTATATGCCAGGATGGAGCTCTTTCTCTGACACCTCATCTTTCAGTTTCATCCCAAAGGCCATCTTTGTTTTCTTACAGATAACATTGCTGAATTAGAACCTGATACGTTAACTTACAATGACTTGATTACCATGTCTAATGTAATTCACATATGTGAAGTATGCTACTGCTGCTTCCATTCATTTTAAGCAAGGAGATTGCCAGAAATCGCATACAATGTGTTTGTATGTTCACAGACCTGTGTTTCTGCCCCATTTGAGAGAGTGCTAAAAGACAGATGCCTTGTTTAGTTTAAATCACATTAACATTCTATTTCCACTTATCTTCTACTTTCGTAATTCCTCATTGAATTACGTTGTGACAAAATTTGTCAAAACCCAGCATAACTTGCCCAACAGTTTATAGGATTTGTCAGCATTGGAATGTTTCCTTCTTATTATTTGGCTGTCCTAGCATTCACGAACAAAGACAAGTATTAGATGGACACAGCTAACTAGACCATAGGTTTGTTAATTCTTCTGGGAATCAGCAATATTTTATTCAAGACAGTTAATGACCTTTTTAATCAACTGCTGCCTGACAAAAAGCCACCATCACAACCTTCATACTTTTCAAATTATTTCCCAGTGAACTAGAAGGGCAGCATTGCCCTCCCTATGTAGCAGAGATGTATGTTTAGGTGAGATGGAGTCAACAAGGCATTCATTAAGGAATGCTCATTCCAAGACCTCTAATTTCATTTAGCAGAAATTCAGACTTCCTATCAAAGGAATATCTGCCGTAAGCAGAAGAAAATACCAGCAATTAGTTCAGCCCTCTGCAGCATTGCCTTGCACCCATGGCACACTGCCTCACTGACTTCTTACAGGGAGGAAGGGGTTACATGTCCTCTCCATTCCTTCAGAGGACACTTTTCTGATCCCTTCATGCCCTGTTTCAAAATTCCAGGTCTCCTTCTGGGGAGGAATTTTGAAGAAAAACCTCTATTCAACCTGCCCTTGTTGGCATTTCAGACAATTCTTTTCTGCACAGCAAGACTTTTCATTTAACAAATGTATGCTGTGATGGTGTACGTCATGACATCAAGAAACTTTTACTGTTCATTTTTGAAGCAATAGCAGAGATGTGTTCAAGCAAGAATGTAAAAAAGTCTTTCACCTTTCTCTGAAGAAGAGTGAAGATCATGTTGAAGAGCAAATGTGGAAGGAAAAAAACAGACAAATGTGAAAGCCCAGAACTTAAGATAAGATTTATATTTAATTACTTGTATTGGTCAAAAAAAAAATCTCAGAAAGTAGGTAAGTTAAGGCTCTTCATCTTATCTTTTTGTGCTGAAATTTGGTGTAGAGATGTTGATAAAGGAATAGAATAAATACCATATTTACATATAGGAAAAGGATGGATCCTGTTCATATCACCTTCAATCTACAGTCTCAAAACTGCTAATCTAATAAATGTCATGGAATGAAAAAGATAAAGTTGAACTGGAGATCAGTAGCAATGTTACTATTTGCAAACACTTTATCTGCAGAAAAATGTCAGCCTTTTCGTCAGGAATAATTCGAGATAACCGATTCAAGTAGCTCTACTTTGAAATACTGTCTGATAGCTTCCAAAATACCCTCATTAATTGTCCTGAAAAATACGAAAAAATACAAATTTTTGTCTTCAAAATGCAAAAGAGAAAGTGTAAGAAAATGATTTACTGAGTTCATTTAATAATGTAACTGATAACACCTATCCTGCATGGTTGCAGAACACACAGTAATTATGAAAAGCAGAGTAAATATTTTTTTGCCCATTTTGTTGTCCTCCTGTTTCTTCAAGATCTGTCATCAAGTATATTTATATATTTATATTACAGTGGTCACCTATAAATCTCATGATAAGAACTGTTTCTTACAATGTAAAGTGCCAAAATAACATTTTCATTTAACAAATTATTTTCATTGATGTGCTGTGTGCATCACTGTGCTGACCCACTTTGACTAGATTCAAGTACTATGGAGGCTTCAGAAGTATCAATCAATCAGCAGATACATTCACTGGAGGCTTTATTGTTTTTTGAAATGGCACAACGCATGGACTGGATGGCTGTCACAACCGATAAGAGCTCCAGTTATTGCTGGAAATATCCAGCATTATTTTGTTTTCCTTCTATCATTCTTTGTCATTGTTTATCTCTGTATTGCAAAAGTTAGTTTTTGCAGTGGACAAATACAGTTTCTAATATTAGTATGTTTTTCTGCAAAATGTTAATTTCAGAGTGTCAAAGTATGTCCTTTCTCGCTCCCCCCAGCACCCCCCATACATCCAACTCACATACCATTCCAAAGGCATCCATCCCCATGTATCTCACACCAGTACCATGTCTTTTGGTTGGTAAGATTCACTCTGCTCAATAACTGACCAGAAACAGTAGTGGTGGTACTAAAATACTGCAAGACGAAACCATTTGAATGAAAAATATTTGGATTTGGATATCAGCATTGATAAGGTTCCTTTAAAAGCAAGCTTTAAAATCACTTAATAAGACACAAAAACTTCTGCTTTGCTTTGCTTTTCAGAGGATGCTCCCCATGCACTTCACAAAAAGGCATTAAACATTTCTCAGATTAAAAGAAAACAATGCAATTACCATAAATATAGAACTAACAATAAAAATGATAGAGGTTGGTAGTGTCATTTAATTTCCCGATAAATACATATCCTGACTAGTTGCTACCAGTAAAGTAGTAGTTCTGATATAAATCACAGAACCACAGAACAGTTTGGGTCGGAAGGGACCTTTAAAGATCATCTAGTTCCAACCCCGCTGACGTGGGCAGGGACATCTTCCACTAGATTAGGTGTAATGCTATGGATGAAGACAAAACACTTTCTGAAATGGTCCAGCTGCATTGCAGTCAAACTATGCTGATTGTTCATAGTCATTACTCAAAGTACTGGCCCTTGCACTAGTCTTGTTTTCCTTATTAATATAAGTTCAGTCTCAAGTTCTGCTACCTGTAATCTTACAAAAGCACTAACTTTTTACAAAGGGAAAACTTCCCTGCATTAGCAAGTGAGTAAATGAGATATTATTTCTACTTGCTATTGATTAACTCTTACAATATTCTTGAATTTCCACTTTGCTGTGCCAATTCCAGTTTATGAAGACATTAATAGTTTATGAAAAAATAAATAATGTTTAAAGTCTTAGTTAGAATGGATCTACTATCTATCCTCCCATCAAGTATACAGGAGTGGAGAAGGTTTTTCTGGGTTTTTACTACTGCTATGTTACTACTACTATTAAATTGTTCTTTAAGAAATATATTTTTTGGTTTGAAAGAGTAGGCAGTTTATTCAGCTATAATGTTTCGACATTAACTCACGAAGTACTTAGAAATGGGAATACTGCCAATATTAATGGAATAGTTCCAGAAACAGCTAGGTAGCTCAATTTGTATATGGATAATCATTAAACAAAATTGTATATGACTTGACAAAAACTGATGCAACACTGAGTACAATGAAAGGGTTTTTTTACAAAGAGTAGAAAAACACATCACTGTATACCTATGAAACCTCAAGGTAAGAAACTGAATAATCTCATCAAAGGGCTAAATGTTAGGTGTACTAGAGCCAGCAGTTCATAAAATCTTGTATTTCAAATTTAGATTAACTTCTTTTATAGAATATTAAATTCTTATTTCCTTAGGGGCATCTCTTTAATGTCACGAGAATGTTAGTAGGAGTTAATAGAAGAAAATTTGAATCACCAACACTGAAGAAAATTGGATCCTAGCAAGCGTATTGAATAATAAGATGATGAGGACACAGGAACTGGACAAAGCTTTCTGCCGCTACTGCCATGCCCAGGTAATGGTAGATACATAATAGACAAAGAACAGAGAAGCCTTTCAAAAGTTAATTAATCAACCTTCACTTTATCCCACTGAGATAACACTCTGAAATGTTTTATCATAGTTCTTTTGACTGTTTCTACTTGCATGAATCACCACCTTAATTTCAGCTACCCCATCGCGTAAGTAAACCATACACACTTTACTATTTCAAAAGACATCTCCCATACCCTGTTTATCATATTACCTATATAGCTTGCATCAAGACATTTAAAACACAGGGTTACTCTCCATGAGACATATCTCTCCTCCCTCTCTAACCCTGAAGGGAAAGTGTCCAAGTAACATCAAGATAACACTGCCCATTAGGGAGTAACACACTGGGAAGGACAGCTAGAGATGAGCATTTCAGTAAATGTTGAGGGTAACGAGCAGTAGCCAGTCTAAGCTTGAGGCAAGATGCTGTGTTGTAGGGTAGGACAAAGACAAGGTGTATACTACAGGGAACTGAGAGAGCAGACAGGATTAATTCTGTCATATACAGAAAAGTGAGCAAAAAGAGATGAGAAAGCGAGTGGTGTGGTCTGGAAATGAAAAGCACATTTCAGATCAGATCTCTACAGAGACAAAAATTCCATGGGACAGAGACCAACCACAGCCTGCTGCAATGAGAGCAGCATCAAGGCACAAGTGACAAGCCCTGGGCTCTTAGGCTTTTTCAGGAACCATGTAAGCAGCTCCCACATGGTTCAAGGGCAGCTACATCTCCTGCCTGGCAGTGGAGAAGGCCTGCCACAAGGACTGCTGGATAACAGAGACCCAGAGTAACAGGAGAAAGCAAGACAGCAACAGGAATTCTCCCTGGGTTGCCCCGGGAGCCAGATATCTTCTGATTCATGAAATCCTAAACATGGAGAAAGCCTCTTTAATTTCCTGGTGGCCAGCTCCTCTCAGCTTTCTGAGGTGTGGCACACACATCTCTTGATAGGTCACACAGTTCAGTGTGTGGCTCTCAGGGTTTGGTGGGACACTGACACAGTGAACAAACATTGTACGTTTTATTTTCAGCAGCCGTTCAGCCTTTCAAATGTATGTTGGAGCACTCATTAGAAGGACATTCAAGGCTGCACTGTGTTTTGAAAACTCTGTCTTTCAACCAGATGTTATATCTGGAGAGCAAACAGGAATAAAGTGGAACCAGGCAGTTGTACCAGCTCCATATCATCAAGTTCAAGTTTGTCGTGCTGCTTATATTTTTCTTTTGAGCTCAGATGGCCAGTTTCCTTTTGGCTTTCTGCTCCTCTTCACCCCATGCATCTGTTGACTATAAATCTAATTATTAGGTGCTGAATAAATATCAGGAAATACTATCTGTTATTCCTGTAATGTATACTGCATTAGTATGTTCCAGGCTTGCTTTCTATTGCTTTCCCATCACATAGTGTGATGTTGCATAAAAGATTTTATCCCCAGAGAGCTTTTTTTCCATGAAATGTGCCAAGATGCTGGAAATATATCCAAACCACTGCTGCTATCTTTGACTTTGATACAATTAGATACTCAGTAAAAAGGCACATTGGAATACGCCATGAAAGAAATAAAAAATACACTCAGTCAATTCCAAGTTGATTCAGTGCCGATGTGTTTAGCTGACTGCCTGAAAAAAGATAAGTAGCAAACCATTTCAAAGATTACTCTTTCCAAACAATAAAAAAACTACCTTAAACTTGACATTTCCAAAATGATGAATCTTGGATTAAATCATGTGAAATGTCAAAATGAAGAGAAAAAGAAAAATCAATAGCTGTGCAGATGAAGCAATGTGAGGTCAATCGTACTGTACTGCCAGTGCCAGGCCACCCATGTCTTTTTAATAGCAGTATTTTTAAAGGATACAGTACCTGAAAGACACCAGAGATTAATTTTCAAGACTGAATCCCCTCTTAACAATAAAATTTTAAAATATTTTGTTTTTAGAGACTGGAGCTGAGGCATTAATAAAATGGCACATTTCCAAAAAAGTTTTTACTGAATCCTTGAGATTAGTTCACCAACATTATCCTCAGCATTTCACATTACATGAATTTTCCTTTGAATTTGATGTATTTTTCCTGCCAGGTAACTCAAAGCTTTAATCAGAGGAGGGAAAAAAAAAAGGTTTAGGAATAACAATTGCTTTTGAAATGTGTCCTGTGCCTGCTGCTAAATCTTTTATGACAAAAAAGAGTATTTTCCTGTGAAAGTCTTAAGTGTGAAATAAGTATACTGGAGAGAACTACAGGGGCTCTCCCACCACCTGACTTGGGCACATTCTGAAGGAGTGCACGCCTCTCATTTGCAGGCTGTGTGGGTACCTGAAGGTGGACACTCAAGCTGGCTATCTTGAGCCCATAATGGAGATTCCCAATTGTAGACAATATGAGTATTACCCATACTGTATTTCAATGGGCACAGTTAAGAAGTAGACCTAGGGCATTTAATTTTCTTTCATGTACTAAAAGCTAAATTTTTTTAAAACTTATTTAAAAAATTTAATATCTTGATTATTTTTGACTAGCCTGGGTTTGACTAGCCATATTTACAGTGAGGTAAGATGAGCTCACCTTCCTGCCTTTAATATTTGGTAGCTTTTACTCCATTGGGCAGCTTTTACTCCATTTTAGTGTGGTTTTATAGGCCTAAATACAACCAGTCTCTTCATGTCATTGGCAACACACTGGGAAAGATGACTGAGAACCTGATACTGCCCTTGGACTAACCAGAGCAATTTGCTGAATACTGACAGGTACCCATAAGTAATGAAGGATAATCATCAAGTTGGGGAACCCCTCATTGTTCTAGAGAAGTATACCTGTAATCACTGCTTATATTTAGGTTTAAGAGGCTTCTCAAAATATGGAATATTAGCAGAACTGTTTTTAATGCAGCATTATTTACAGTTCAGGGAAAAAAAAAAGTGCGCTGGAACTGGATTACTCCAGGATAATTCTTTAAGAGGGGACTGAGAAGAGAGAAGCTTTTGCTTCCTTTTTCACCTATCAGTGGGACAAAATGTTTATTTGGAAAAAAAAAAAGACATACCAGAGCAAAGAGGATGCTTGAACTGATATTAGAGATGAGACTTATAATGTTGTAAACTACATATAAACTCCTAAAGCTAACTTCTCACTCTAAAGATAAATGGCATTAATTCACAATACCATCCCTAAGCCTCTCTAGTCCTTCTAGGACCATATAAAATGGTATAGAAAGACTGAGCTGCTTTACAGCTTTAAGACAGAGATAAAAATGGAGGCGAAAACATTTTATAAAATACAGTTGGTGCCAGTAAAAGAAAGCTGTCTGTGAAGCTTTTATTTTAAGTTTTCCTACGATAGTTATTATCGATATCTTCTATTGCTGTTTAAAGAGAAAGTGGGGAGGAAAGCCTCACTTGGAAGGATATGAGTACATTATATCAAAAATGGTTTTTCATTTTAAGACTTTTTTTACAGCTAGGAAAAAATCAGCTAGCTTTTGAAATGAGATTTTTCACTCAACCACTCACTGTAGAGCTAACATAATTGTGGTGTCGAACCACACCAGCCCGTGTCACTTCTCTCTGTAATTACTGAGCAGACAAGGGCATTTCAGAGCATGACTGATGCTTCGCTGTTTTCCCAAATCTGGTAGGAATCTTATTCAACTGAATATGGACAATAAAGTTAAAATAGGACAATATTTATTGTCTTTGATGAGGCCCTTCAAAAATCTCAGCTTTTTCCAAGGCAATGCATTCAGAATAATGCCTTTGAAGAAGAGGGAAAAAAGCCCTAATTTTCCTTTCAGTCATTAGTAAGTATACAGAAAATAGAAACTGCTTTATTTAAAACAGCTTAAATTTAGGAATGTGACTGTGAAGTATGACATCCATATGATAAAAATCCACGAAGACATTGCCATGAAGAAGAAAATACATAATTTAGCTCTGCACTCATACAAACATTGATGTTTATAAATCACAAAGTGACTGAGGATAGGGAACGTTGCTCACTGATTGCTCAGAAAAATGATTGCTTAAAAAAATCATTTTATGCTTACAAGTTAGGGTTTGGGTTTTTTTGCTTAAAGACAGAAAATACTCTTCATCTAACCAATTCTGGCAAGAACGTCATGGAGAACACATTATATGTTCTCCAAGCTAGTGTTAAGGAAATCAAGGAAAGGGCTCTCCGTTGTCCATAACATTCCTGGACCATGTAACAGAGTTCCCTCGTTGAAAATATAACCCATGTATTGCACAACAGAAATGTATACAGCCATTTGGGGAAATTTCTACCAGAGTTTAATTTCTGATGTTTACAAGAAAAGAAAACCCAAACCATTAAAAATGAGACAGCATCCTTCCGGTAGCAACTATTTACTTTCCTACCAAATAAGAACTAGTTAGTTAATTATACCTGGGGACAACCGTGAGAGACAGATGTGTGAAAAATCAAAAAGTCCAAACAACTGCATGGTACTATGGGTAAACTCATGAGCAATCCTAGAGAAGTGATTTCAACAACTTCAGCTATAAATTGCTCTCCTATACTGTCTCTTCCTTTCTATGTAAATGACACAGAAACATACAGAAGTAATCATTGGAGTGAGCACTTTTCAAGTATGGAGCTCACCGTAACTTATAAGATTGTTCTCAGCTTAAGATTTGACCTATTCAGAAATCTTAACTTACCCATTCAAGCTCATTTACACAAAAGTCTGAAAGCAAAAACAATTTAAAATTTCTGTTGGAGTGAACTATTCATTCCTTTTTTGCTTATAAACTAGTATCTTTTTGGATCCTCCTATTCCTGTAGTATAAACATGTACCAGATGTTTGTGAAAAAAATCCTGTTAATCAGTCTAATTAAACCAATACATTTTATTGCATATTTTTGCATTTCATCAGTGTTCTGTAAAATCAATTTGAAAATGTTAATTACATGAGCCAAAACTCAAACGAAGCAAAAAATCTCCTACAACTTTTTAAAATTTTATTATAAAAGTGTATCTTGCAGAGTCTTGATACTTCTACCTAAATTTAGAGTGGTTGTATAACCCTGTTTATTGTTAGCTTTGGGTTGTAGAAAAAAAAGACCACCATGTCCTGCCCTCTACATGCTTGTCAGCATCTCCTCAGAGGCTTCTGAGCTGCTGGTCAATCCCAGTCATTCTGGACATGAAACAGGGAATAATTTGGAATGGAAAGGACTTCAGAGGGCACCTTGACTCACACTTTACTCAGAACAGGGCCTAATTAGATCAGGTTTTCAGGGCTTTGTCCAGTCAAGTTTTGAATATTTGGAAAGATGTCTTCCAGGTAGGAAGTTTCCACAAGTATAAAGCAGTTCAGTAGAGTAGGAAGCTTTTATTGACATCCTTCACTGAATAAGAGGCCACTCTCAACACTTACGAAATGCTAGAAAACCCATGGAGGAATGCCTGAGACTTCGAAACCACAGCACATGAGGTGTCACTGGGCTTATTGATTTCAGAACTAGGTGTTCTGCCTGCAGGACAAAACCTCACTAAAAACTGAGAAAAGCTTCTAAAATCTACATCATAGATTAATTGATTGTGTATTACATTAAACTACAGATTTAACCTGGAAAATATGTGTAATGAACTTAAGTTTTCCATCACTGTATATAGGGAAAACAAGTTTCAAAATAGCTTAGTTCAAACTATGAGGTTTAGTTCTTCCATATGACCTGGAGCTGGGCTCTCTGCCCATGATTCTTTTATTCTATTTCTCAGTGGAAAGAAAAGTATTTAAACAATTTGGATTATCAGAGATCTTAATCTCAGTAAGAAAATGAACAGATCTACAAGGTCCATTTCTCTTCAAATCCATCAAACCATTTTTAGTTCAGTTTTAAAGTTTGCCAAGTGCTTGTCAGCCCAATTGAGTAAGTGAACTAAGCATTGCTAAACCTATTGTGCAACAAATCACAAATCAACTTTTGGGAAAAAAAAAAAAAAAGACCAAATAAGAATCATGCAGTTTTGTAAAAAACAACTCCCAAACTTTTAGGCAGCACTGCTAGAATTTGATTCAATCTGTGGTCACTGATAAAGGTAAGTTTTTTGCACTGCCCTTCATCTCCAGATCTGCTGGCTATTTTAGCATCTCTGCATAGTGTTCCTCGTGCCAGCAACATTGCCCTTCTTCGATCTGAGAGTGAGGTGATGCAGACACATAGCCACAGTGTGGAGAGCTTGAGTGTCTGGTTATGTATGATCCTGGTTGTCATAGAGTTGTTGCCTCAAACCTTTCCTCTATGGTATATATGATGCATTTCTCACCAGAGACAGGTCACCCAGAAGAAAGACTTCATCCTTATGTGGTAGGAGACCTCTGGCTGATTAACTAGGTGTGATTAAAAACCTCTACTGATTAGAATATCTATCAGGAATACTTTGGAGAAAAGATAAACACAATGTTCGAATTTAGGTTCAAGCATAAAGCATATATTGCAAGTCTACTACTGTGTGTAGACTTACAGTTCAGTAAATATGATGTTGTCATTCTTTGTGACAAGCTAGACTTTGGGTTAAGCTAACAACACAGGTTTCTGGACTTATCTTGGCTTGCCTGAAGTTCTACTTCGGCTTGGTTACCTGTAACTAATGCAGCTAATCACAGCAATTCTCTCAGGACCAGGTGACTGATCCTCATCTACTTTGTTTTAGCCTTTGCTTAGCTCTGTATGATTATGTGGTGTAGTGTGTTCTGTCACATATATACACCCTATTACTAATAGAGAGTAATGACAAGCAGTTATTGTATGTTGAGTGAACTATCTAGGATGACTGATTTAACTGCAGCATAAAGGAATACGGGCACAGGATGATAGCAGACACCTTTAAAGTATAGTTACAGCATGGTACCAGAAATCCTAGGGCTATACAAAACTCAGCAATCATCAGTTACTGTCCTCAAAGGAAGGCAATTTTTGGAGCTCCGTAAAAGAAGTTTTAGAGGCCTTAGGGAAAAAAAGAAAAAGCATCTAAGACACCTAAAATGATCACCCTACTGGGGCCAATTTCACTAAATGTCTTCATTAACAATGTAGACAATGGGATAGAATAAGCTCTCAGCAAATTTGTGATCAATACCAAATCTGTTAGGAGTGATTGACACATTGGAAGAAAAGGGCTGCTAAACCCTGGGATGGCTTGTTGTGTACAAGTACCAAATAGATGGTTTAGAGGAAATGAAGCTGGACTCTTCTCAGAGGTGCACAGTGAAAGGGTGAGAAGTGATGGTTGCAGCACATTATATTTTGGTTAGATATAACAAAATATTTTTTCAACATTTGGCAAAGCCATATTGGAATTGATTGACCAGAGAGATTGTGGTATCTTTATCATTGGAGATATTCAAAACTCAAATGGACAAGACCCTCAGCAACCTGATCTCATTAGACTTGTTTTGATTGGGGATGACATGATCCTTAGATGTCTCTTCTAACCTAAATTATTCTGTGATTCTGTTACTTTAAGAATCATGATAAAACTGCATAATCTGATAATGTTGTATCTGTCTTATTATCACTAGTATCCATATATTAAATTATGTTTAGAAGGTAAGATTGCAGACCAAAATATTCAAAATTCAGAAGAGTTCAGAATTATGGCTAGCCATTACCAAATTAAATGCTGTGCATTTAAAGTCCGATACAATTCTTAATTACATGCATGAATCCATTATTCCACCACCGTAGTTACTGAATAGGATGAATCATATTCACTCGATGGGAAGTAATTAAATATTTCTTATCTTAAGCCAACATGGTCCCAAATCATATTTGCTGTGGCTCTAAAAAGGCATGTTCCCATTCTAGGGTTTTGTAAATGTAGTACCAAAATACAGTGTCAAAATTCTCTTTGTGAGGTGAACTGGTATTAATTTCTACATTTAATAGAAAAAAAGAACAAGGCAAGGATTTGAAACTGATGTTTCTCGAAATGTGTACATACTGCCTTTGACACAGCGAAATCTACATTGTGATAGGCTATACTGCAAGTTTCCATTACATAATATAGCAGAAAATAAAATCATAACTCATGAGTTATTAAACATCATAACTCCCAGCATGCTGGAAGCTAAACCAGTAGTGCATCTCACATGTTCTTCGTAGATACTGAAAACACTAGTTCAAAACCAAAGCCTTAATTAATGCCTGACATATCTTAATCAAACGGTGGAATGACCTAGGAACCTCTAATATTGGGAATTATAGAATATGCTTCTTTCTCATACTGGTTGTAAGCCTTAGAAACCACCTCCCTTGTTACGACAGAAACACATACAGTATTTAGAAGCACAGATCTAAGAAGTGAAGCCCAAACAGAAATTCAGCCACGACACAAATATTCTTCAGCGCTTTTGCTACTTTGAAGAGATGGAACTTTGGGGCTGAAAAGCATGAAATGCTGACACACTGCATGCTGAGATGAGAGAGGAAGAGCAGGAAGAGAAACTCTAGACAAAGAGAAAATTAACAGAAGACAACAAGCAGAGAGAGCACACAGCAGTAAACCTAGCTGGGAGGATGCGGAGTAGGTGCGCTGGCTGATTTGAAAGAAAGAGGCTCAAAGGCAGCTGAAGACGGTAGTTTTTTATCAGTTCAAAACTAGAGGATGAAAATGATAAAAAACACTGCTTCAATAACATGTTAGAATAGGGCTTAGATTAAGAAAGGACTTAAACATTTTTTTCAAGTATTAAACAAAGATTACGACTGTATACTTCAAGATAGCAAATCACATTCTTCAGATAGTAAAGTCCCAAAGACAAAAGAAAATGGTTTGCAACCCAAGGAGGATATGGCCCTATATGAATCTTACCTTTGCACAGCATTTGTTGTGCATTTAATTAAGAACACATTTTGAATGAGAAGACTGTTTCAAGAAAATATTCTACAGAAATCAGAAATATCCCAAATCATACATTGTGGAAGTAAAAACTCGGAATTTGCCCTGCTTTTTAAAATTTTTTTTTTCCCATTTTCATTTTTCATTTTCAATTTGCTTCAGTTAGTGACATTCACACACTAACAGCTCAATGAAAAACTCATACAAACTGTTAGCAAATGCCACTGCACTGCCTGTAGAGAATAAAGGGCTTATTGATATGCCAGCTTCCAGCATAAAATGTCATGATTGCAGTATTGACTAACAGCATATCAAAATAAACATCTGAAAGTCGAGGTAATGCTTGGAGTTGCTGAAGACAATCTTCCTGAACCACCATCTCTGCACATAAAAGAACCCTAGCCCCCCCCAAAAAACCCCAACCACCCCATATCCATCTCCTGAAGCATATAAACTAGAAATTCCATTTAAGTGATGGAGGGATAACATAAAAATTCTATCTGTTTAGACCTGTGTCTAAGGCAATTTAGCTCTTGCCATTTTCTCATTATTTTTGCTCTGTATCTTCAGCAACTGTCATTCTATGGGCATGGTAGCAAAGAGTATTTTGACTTTTACTTAACCAGAATTACTTGACAAATTGTCTTGCAAATGGCATTAACAGTGAAGCAAAATACAAAACAATAAATTGCATCTGTGACTGATTACCAAAACAGCACTGAAATGTTTATAAAAGTAAAGGCCATTCATCCTCAGCAAAATCCAACCAATTTACCTTATTTGAATTGTACGTGACATAGGAAAAAAAATCAACAAGCCACATTATAATGACTGTCATATGTCTTCTCACTTAAGGGTTTGAAAGTACACCAATGCTGTTGCCTTGTCAGGCTTCCCACTGACATTAGGATTGGAGTTTGTCATGAATTAATTTGTCCAGCAGAATAAAAATCCTGAGCAGGAATAATGGGTTTGGCTAGATTGTCCCAAAGTAATATTTTGACAGATCTTTAGCAGATGATGGATGTCTGAAATTCCTTTCTGCAGTTAATCTGGTCTCTTCGTCCATTTTATTATTGAAGTAAAATGAAATATGGATGGTATTGCAGTATTATTTTTCAGGTTTTATTTCTTTAAGGCAATATCAAAGAATTCGTTCAATCTATGTTGCATACATATACGCAGCTATTTTCTATTCTCTATTTCTAGGTTAATGTATAGTGTTTGGAGTTTTGGGGTTTTTCTTTGAATTATTGAAGTCCTAAAATGCATCTATATAACAGAAACTAGTCAGACTCATCAGTTGCTAACTTTTTAAATACTTCAGTATACTTCTTAACATATATTTTACTAGACACTTAGAAAGAAATAGGACTTTTAAAATGTTAACTGCTACACTAAAAAGTTTCAGTTAAGCTCTAAGTTAAACCTTAGTTGCTAGAGACGGGAAATGGAGCATAATGTAGGGTCAGATTTTAAACATGTTTCTTGAGGTCTGTGCTGTCACTGTAAGTGAAATCTCACTTGCCTCATGCCTCTGTGCCCTTGCTTTTCTATCTGTCTGTAAACCTGAGACAGTTTGCAATACAAAAATTCAGAAGTGAATGAAAACTAATCAGTAGACAACATGGAAACATATAAAACATACGGCATTTGCTGTATGTGCATTCTCACAGGTGCTGGGCAGAAAAAAAAGAGTACAAAATTCCCTTTTTTGGAAATCAGATTCACAGTTTCGGAAATTGTCCCTGCCTGTTTTCAAACTAAATAACTGAAGTCTTGATGTCTTGAAGTGTGGTGTACCGACTTTTTTTTCCTTAAGAGCTCATGTTGTCCTCTAAATAAATAGCTTTTCATAAGTGCTGGGCCCTCACAGGTACCTGGATATTTACGCAGGTTAAATATGGGCAGATTTTCATGCAGTCTGCAAAAACAGGAGCTCACGTCAGCCCCAGTTCTGTCTCCTGCCTGTAAAAAATATT
This sequence comes from Arenaria interpres, assembly GCA_013399435.1. Lineage (NCBI taxonomy): Eukaryota > Metazoa > Chordata > Aves > Charadriiformes > Scolopacidae > Arenaria > Arenaria interpres. The sequence continues at coordinate 76,664 of VXAK01017573.1, forward strand.
ATTTGAGGTCAAATAAGATAAAATTGCTCAGCTGCTTGTGACAGACTTAAGCTGCAGCCCAGTAGCCTTCATCTTTTTCAAAGTAGACAATTTCTGTCTTCACATAGACTGATCCATAACCCCAGCACCTTTTAAAATAGCATGAATAACTTCACACAAAGCAATAACTTTAAATGGTATGAGACATGCCCTGGTGTTGGTGCCATACAAATCTTTGTGGACTGGCCTGGCCTTTGTTTGCTGTGGCACTCTGTATTCCCACTGAAGTTAGCAGTAGATACACTTGTCAGTTTAATTGGTGAAGCACTGTTAAAGTGTCCTAATTTCCTAAGATAACTAGCTTTCTTTTATGGCAGATATCTTTTTTGATGGGTATATGCACACTGAGTTGGGTCAAACAGTCAAGTGTGAATTAAATTACTTCCTTTTTTTTGCTGACATAAGTAGCTAACCCAGTTTTAAACTGAATAGAGGTATCAGCAGTTATTCAGTTACTATACTGAAGAAACTTGAAACGCTAATATATCTTTTTTTTTTTTTTTTTTAGTGAGAGATGTATCACTGTTCTGCTGCCTAAAAGAAGATTCTCCAACAAAGTTACTGTCTCTTACTATGAAAGGACAAGGCTTTTTTAGTTGTAATTTAATTTTAATTGAACTTGCACATGGTTACAGGAAACAAACATGTGCAAAGAAGTTGCACATGGTTACAGGAAACAAACCTGATTAGGTATGTAGTAATAATTAGATAGGAAAGGTAGAATCTCAAACCAGACTAAATCCTATTATAATTCGTGCTCCTTTGCACCCTTGAAGCAGACAGATATCATAAAGTGATATGGCAAGGAGGCGAACTAAAAAAACAATTTTTTTTACTATTGTAAACATGTTTTTGTACAGTTTGGTACAGTTGGTACAGTTTTGGCTGTTCAGAAAACCTGAACAGATGCATTCTGGAGGAGCTTCCAAGCACCTTCAAACTGTGGACCCAACATTTTTCCCTTGGCTCTTGGGAAAGAGCCTCTGTTGAACAATTTCCTGACTTTAGCTGGGTCTGATGACAGGACTGACTCTGAATGCTCAAAGGGAACTGCAAACCAGCTCCTGCTACAGAGGGTGAAAATTATGTGTAATAGTGAGAAAAGCAAATTCTGGCTATATAGCAATCTTCTGTCTTATGAAAACTAGTAAATTAACCTCACACCTGCCACATATCAGGATTTATTCCTGCAAGCTAAAGATTTTGTCAGCAGGGAACTTAGGCGCCCAGAGAAACCTTCTGCATCCTTAGATGACTTGACTGCCTACATCTCCAAGGATGGAGTCTCCTCCTCTTTTGGCAACTTGTGCCAGTGCTTGGTCAGCTGGTTTCCTGACATTCAGATGGTACCTCCTGTGTTTCAGTCTCTGCCCACCACCTCTTGTCTTGTCACTGGGCACCACTGAAAAGAGCCTGGCTCTCTCTTCTTTGCACCCTCCCTTCAGGTATTTTAAATCTGCATTTCTTTTTCATCCTACAGAACAGCCTATCTTAACTTAGCAAATGCAGATAATAATTTAAGCATCATTATACCGCATCTTGAGGAGAACAGACTACTAAATGAGAGCCAGAATGAGCTCTGATGACTCATTTGGCCCCCAAATGGGTGTTTTTAAGGACTCACATCTTAACTCACAGAAGAAAAAAGTCCAAATGTCAGTACTATTAAACTTGAAAGAATTTTGCTTGCAAGAAATCTGTTAATTAACATGAACAGAAATGAAACAGGGACATGGATTTTGAACTAAATTACTAATAAATTAGAAGTACAGGGTAACCAGAAAGTAAACACAGGGTGAGCACAAAATTTTACCTCCATTACACATTGCAGCCCAATTAACTCCATCAGTATCATCCATGTATAACAGAACAAAACTGACTAGCGTGCATTTTTGCAGCAAGATGCCTCTTTCTTTCCTCCCACCCAGAAACTTGTGCTAGAAGGGAAAAGACAGAATTAATTGAATAACTGAGTAGGATGCCTATGATGTATTCATTGAACATCTACAAACCATTCACAAGTGGGTTTCATTTATATTTTATTCTGAATAACTCAGTGACGCTGATCACAAAACATATTTATTTCCTTGAATTGTTACGGAAATTAAATCTCAAGCAGTGTTGGATCACTAAATGACTATGCATACTGATACTGTACTTTGCTGGGTGAGTGTTATTTAGTATGTCTTTTAAACAACTGATGGTGAGCATAGTTTAGTATATCTTTTGCACAACTGGCGGTAAAAGTAGAACATTTTTCTTCACTTGGAACATTGATAAGAAGCTGCCTATATAGGTCACCTTGCAAGAACTAAAGAATTAGCTATTTAACTCCCTGTGTGGTCTTTATATCTTAGAATTTTTTTCTTTGAATAATTAGAAAATGCAATAAATATTTCACAATAACGTGTCTAAAGATGGCTACTGTGGAATATTTTATTGTGCAATAGCTATTCAGATAATTTCACAAGTAGACAAGCTATTACATGTTCTTCTCTTTAGGGGGAGAAGGACATGGCTCACTTTTCTCCCAAACCTTCCTGAGTCACTCACAAGAGGAAATCTGAAGAATCTCCTAACTGGAGAACCCTCATAGCAAGAGATGGAATAATTGCCATGGAGCTCCCTGGACCTGTTTTCAGGAGCTTTGTAATCTGCTACTTTCATGGTGATCAAAAGCAAAGCTAAGAGAAAAGGATACTTTGAGAAGGCAAATGTTTACTCAGTTTTAAGAAAAAGGTGCCAGCTGTGTTGTGTTGGCCCTTTACTCCCTACCAGTTATGTTCTTTTTTTCATTATTATTTTTTATTTATAGTCAGGGTTGTGTCCAACCTCCAAGGCAGATGTTTATTTTGAATATTTATGTAACTTCCATCTTGTGAGGGCGGAGAGGAAGGGAGTTGCCTCATAAGCCTTGCATGGAGTTGCTTTTTGTCCTGTCATTTTCTCTCCTTCCTGTGAACTGCTCATTTGTTGCTTTACCTGAGAAGGATTTGTCATTCGAAAGAGTTTCTTGTAATGCCAACTCCTCTCTTAACTCTCTGAAGTATGTCATTACCTGTGGCAGTGCTTCACAAGGAAAAAGCTTGCTTACTGCACTTTAACTGGCAGATTTTTTCACATATTTTGCAATACTCATTGCTTTGCCAGCTCAGAAGACAGCATGCATTCCCTTAACTCTGATCATGCCCTGACACTTCACCAGATTTGGGAACAACAATGAGTTGTTGCCCAGCACTCATTATTTAGTTGGCCAGGTGATACATCAAAAGGATTTCAGCACAGGAGAGACACCAGCTGGGGCCTTGGCAAACAACAGTAGAGTTTCCCAGCCTTAGCTCCTCTGCAAAGATTATAAGCACTCAGATCTGAAATGCAGGATAATTTGAGCCTAAATGGCAGGAGAGAACATGCTGCTTTCAATACTTATAAAGGTACAGGTTATTACTGTTATTTTCCTATTATACAGGCAGAACCTCTTTGCTTGGTAAAGTGAACTGTGGAAATTTGTAACACACAGACATGGGGATAGAATAAGCACTGAAACAAGTAACGCTTGGTTTGAATCACAGACTTCCTTGAGCTGAGTCTAACTGAATATGTGTATGAAATCTAATGGAAATATAATTTTTAATATTTAGAGAATTATGATTCTAGACTAATGATTAGATCTTATTATTAGCATCTCATTGTGTGGGGCACTTAATTCATATAATGGAAAGATTACTCTAGAAAGAATTTAGAGCAGATATGAATTCATATAAAGGCAAGTAAATTAAAATCATAAATATGGATAAGTTTATACATCTTTCCTCAGTAGTTTTGTAAAATTTACATGTTTCAGACACATCTTCATCATACAGGAAAATAAAACTTGAGAAGTTTTCCCAGCAGTGGATACAATGAATGACACAGCTAAACCTACTGGCTAGTACAAAGTGCATGTGAAACCTCTCACCTACAAAATGCCTTTCTCATCACTTTCATCCTACGCTAAGTCCCTTACCATGTCCCCTTATCTTACTCTGTTCTCCAGCATTTAATACTTCCACATCATTTTCATTTTTTTCCCCAACAACCCTCAATCTGTCATGCTCCATTCATGACACATGCGCATTCATTCCTGCATAATTATAACATGACAATCATTTAAGAAGTAGTGAAGAAACCCTACTAGCTAAAAACTGTTCTGAGAGAGACAATGTCAGCCTACAACATATATTTGTTTTTTTCTAGGCTGCTGCCAGCAGATCTGCCAGCACACAGTCTGGGAAGCATAGCATTGTTCTGTGTGCTCACATACTCCCCTGGGCAATGGAGTGTGTCCTGTGACGTACTGAATAGTAAGACAAGGGCTTTGGAGGTCTAATTTTACATCCTGTGGTGATTGCTAATATTTTGTGGACCTCAAAGTCTATTAAAATCCATGTTTCCTACCTTTTTGAAGGGATGCAACCATCATCAGCTACACAGAAAGAGCAGAAAAGGGGAAAAAGATGAGATCTATCCAAGCACTCTAAGACTACAGTCTTCTAGATTTTGCTCTACAATAAAATGCCAACCTGGTACTGATTCCACATTGCCCTTCAGCTGCTGAGGAAGAGGAGTGCTAAAGAACCATGTGGTCCCAGAGTCAAGACAGGTCTATCATAATATCCTCTATTTCTACCCACTAGACTATGCTGTTGTTATTATACCACTGTTGTATTTTCAGTGCTTTAATGCAAGACCCATTTTATGTGATGTCCATAAAGACATTTAACAAACCAGTGTCTCTAGAATTCAGGCTTCACTCTTGGTGGTGAACATTAGCACTTTCTATTCTGTCAGTAAGGTTTTTATGCACTGAGTTCAGATTGTTTCACTTTGCTTCATACCTCCTCTTACCTCTTTGGACATAACAGCTGAAATGCTAACATTTTCTTGAGGCTGGACCAACATCTGCTATCCTCAGAAGAAATGTCCTGTTGACCAAGAACGGCAGGACAGTGGGTGAGGTAAGCCTGTCCTGACTTGACTAAAGTCTTCAGGATACTTTTTTTCACAGGTAGAGTTTATTTCCATGCAAATTAAGTGAAATATGCAAAATTATTCATATTAAATCTGAATAAGGCACTAGGCACTTATAAACAGCTCCACAGTTCTGCAAAGGTCTTTATCTTTCTTGTCCAAGTCTAACTGGCCCAGTGCATTGGAAGCCTTCAGCAAAACGTCCTGTTGATGTTGTTCTTCATCCTCCCTCCAGATAGCCTCCTCGCAATGATTTGGGGGTTTCTTTGCTGTTCAACTTGTTCTTCATTTTTATGTCTCTTCCAGATGCTGTTTCTATGCCAGATTTCCTCTAGGTTCTCACTACGAGACAGGCAGTTTCTCAGTAACTATATTTTCATTAGCCACTTTCTAATTTCACTCTAGGTTTTGAATAATTTTGCACAGCAGAACTCTCTTGCAAACACACACACACACTACATTGTGCTGCGTTCACATTCAGAAAGTTACTCTTCCTAACAGCTACTGGGGAAACTTCACAGCTTAGAGTCCATCCAGCTTAGAGGACATGATTTGCTTAGAAGGCCTCCTACTTATAACTGCATTTATAAAGCTATGAAATACACCTTTCTCATAAGCCAACATCAAATTGTTTAGTTTCTAGCCAGTGTTCACATATGTAAAGACTCAGGCGTAATTTCTCCAAACCCCCCTGAATTTATCCAGACTTTATATGGCCTATGTATTGTTTCATGGATGACTACTGTAGCACATTTTATAATGAACAGAGACATAGAACTCAGTTCTTTTCAGAACCTGAAATAAAAAGTGTCTGATCTGACAGGAACATGATTTTTCAGAACTAGGCTCTGTACCAATGATCTTGGTGACAGTTCAACAGAGGGAACAGCATTACTGTTTTAAAATTCATTTAATTAAATTTTGAATCCAGTAGGAATTATGAGATGTTTTCACAAAAAAACCTCATCCAGATATTTTAATCTTTTGCTCTCCTTTTAGTACTTATGACTATATTAAAATGAACAAGCATTTGCAAGACAGATGCCACTTTCATAATGGACTAAAATTTTGGAATAAAATAACATAAAAGTTGCAAAGAACATGAAAATATATGCATTGACTATTCAGCAATTTTTAAAATCGCTTGGTCTTTATGAATTCATTCACCTCCCTAAGTCAAGCATCAGATAGCATGCATAGTGGAAGGAAAAGACAGGCTTCATATTACTGGGGTAGTCTGGATCAGGATGTTTTGCCCCCAGTGCAGCTAAGAGCAATCAAAGGAGCTATTCAGGCTTCAAACACCCTGTGCCTGCTCAGTATTTCTGGCTGGCCAAGGAACAGTGTGGCCACAGGGCTTCCAGGAGGAAGCACCTTAATAAAAAGCAGAGTGGCAAAGGAGTTTTTCTGTTTACACCAGGCTGCAACATAAGGGAGAAAAGGAATGTCAGAAATCAGCCCTATTCTATTTATATTTGACAGACAGATGCCACTGGTGTTGGTCATTTGAGATTTGACCCTTACAACTAAATCATCAAGGATACTGCTTTTGAGTGTGTTAAAAATAGTTTGTTACAAACATACATTCTGCCTTGGTTATACAAGCAGACAGTGCTCTGAACTACAATGCTATGATTCACCGAGTATCAATCTTGCCCCACACCAACACTCCTAAAAAAAATATCTATTTGCTTTGCACTTCTTATCATTACTTTGTTTGAAGAAAAGCCTTATGTACGGATGGCTTGGAGAAATGTGTAAGACTTTGCTGAGCCTGTATCAGGTATCTGTAACATTTTTTTAAATAATGGCATATCAGTGAGGCTGTTCCTTGAGGAGATATTGAGTCTTATTCATCGTATTCAATCTTCTGTATGTACTTACATTCATGCAGTATGAGATCTAGAAGACATCGGAATAACAGTATTTTCCTTTGTCTTTACAAAACTGTACAAGTCTACACAAGATGAAAAGCAGTAAAGGATCTGGTCCTAATTTCCATGTGCTTTATTGCTACGTTTCCTTCTGGCTAAACCCAAGTGTGGCTGTAAGTACAGAACCTGAATCATTATCTATCAATTGAGAATATCCTGCAGTAACATTAGAGACAGATTCAACTACCCCAAATGCCTTTTTCAGCAGTATGACTCCAGCTTATTCCCAGAAATAAGTGGTAGCAGTAAAGCAGTTTCAAGAATACACATTCCTGTCTTAAAACTGTGTTCTTCCTTTAATATTAAGTAACTTGCCATTAAAAACTGCCTAATCGTGTCTACCACTTAGAAGGCTGATACATGATGAAAACTCTTTTGCTGTCTCATCTAAGGCTAATTCAATCAGTTTCAATCAATTCTGGTAACTGTGGTATACTGCATTCATCACAGATGTGGGTTTTTTCTCACAATCTTTTTGATGATATGATGAATTAGGATTCTCACCTCCAGCTTTTCTCTTCTTTCTTCACTGTCATGACTAGAGCAATACCTCTCTGGCTATCATCTTGTCATCAGGCCAGTAAAAATCTGAATAAGATACCTCTATAATAAATTCGGATGCTGAAGGAATGTGTTTCTGATTGCTCAGTAGTTACTATTCTCTAATTAGTAGTGAGTTAATCCTAAAGTCACCATGTGAAATTTCCTTCAACTGAGATATATATCCAAGCTTCTGATCACAATGGGCCACTCAGTTCACATGAATATTTTCCATTAGTACTATTCGAAATGCATGCAATTTAAGAACATATGCTCTTCCCATTTCTGCTGCTTTCTCTCTCCTTCCTTTTCTAAAAGCAATGGTGTGATAGCTCCTTCCTGGACTCTGCTGCCCTTTGTCTTTGTTTTGGGATCTTTTTCATGAGATCCCCATGTTAAGGGTGACAGTATTTTTTCTCAGTATTGACAGTAAACCTGCATTTTCTGATTGTCTCATTTGTGTATGGACAATACACAATGGTGCAGACTGAATGAGCACAAAGGATGGATCATCTCCTTTTCTATCCAACCATGTTCTTGAAATCTCTTTTCCTCTGGCAATCTGCCCTGTGTACTTCTCCATCTTACTACTTTCTTAGCCTCTGATTTTGCAATTCTATTTTGTAACTGTGTATATGACATTGATACACTCTGAGGGGCTAGGTTATGAAAAACTGAGCTCTGAATTGCAGAAATATGCATATGGAAAATGATGCCTTCTCTTATGAAAGGCAGTAAACAAATTAGCCTACAATACCTCATAATTTTGTAACATTCCCATATGTCTGTAAAAGACATCAGTTGCACTAACATTTGCAATCTTTGTGTGCATTATTAAGTTTTCTTTATTAGTTTCCATTTTAATTAAGTGAGAAAATGTTTTCATAAAAAAAACTATGATTTCTCAAAGAGGATGGAAGGAGAAATTGCAACCTATGGAATATTCCCCCTTTTCCTCTATGGAGAGGAGTAGGTACTACTGTTCATTTCAGTTTTCTATTAGCATCATTTTACATGAAAAACACCCTCAAAGGCCTGAAGCTCAAAATACTACCCCAACCTGATAGCATCTTAATGTGCTTTTGTAATGGATTCAGGAACAGGTGGCTAATAAATTAACCAGAGGTATGCAATCTATTATTGAATGGCATCATTCCAACCACATAGCTCTCAAATGACAGCTTGTTTCATGTAAATTTTATTGTATTGAAGGTTCCATTTGTTACCAAGAAACTTCCTTATAAATGGAAAGAAAATGTAAATAGTATTTTCTGCTTTACATGGAATAATGCTTAAAAAAGAGGCAAGTAAACCATCTTTTCCTCTAGGCCTTTTAATCTGTAGGATATTAACTAGCAAAGTAAATATCCTGAGAATGTAGTAGTTTGGTAACCGAACAGATAAAAAATTAATATAAAAAGCTAAGAGTTACCTGGTTCAGTGCTTTTTCACACTACTAAATAAAACAACTCTGTCTGAAGCAGATTATGAAGCTCTGCTCTAGCAAAGCTCTCAATACCACAATTTATCTTCATTTTGCCATGTAATACCGTATAGATTACTGAGTACACGTAAAATCCCCTGTTACAGAGAGCCAAATGGCCTCTTTCTTACAGATCTCTGATCTCCTTTTGGCAACTATTTACGCATCCCTAAACAAGTAAGGCAAAGGCATTTCTTGTAAGTTTGTGCTGTCCTTCTTACTAGCTGTCTCATTTCCTTGTGGGTATGAAGCCATGAGCAGAATACTATTAGGGAAGTTATTCTGGAAAAAGAGATTCTTATTCACGAAGGACAGCCAAACTCTCCCCCTCCAGTTCCTACATCAGCTTGTAGGATATTTTCTTGCAGAAATTCCTGCAGGACCGTAGGAAGGGCATGAAATAGGCCACATTAGCTGTGCGTGTCTGTATCACGCACAAGGACTGAAGCCACAGAGTTTGAGTCTGTTATATAAAATTTAAAAGGAATGTAGGACTCAGTAAAACAGACACTCAGAAAAGCTGCGTATTTTCATGAGTAACAGGGAATTGAGTCTTACCTTGAAAATGATAGTAAAAATGATTTAATTTTGTCTGGAGAGAAAATGAATTAGATGTTTGTATTTCATGCATGTATCATACTACTTATCTATTGTTGATATGGTTTTTTTTTACATGTTATGATTGACATATGTATGTCAATATTGTAACTAATGTCAAAGGAGACAAAGGGATTGGTACATTCTTTCAGTAATACAGTTGAATAGATACCTTCTTCTGAATTGATGGTTTCCTTTGTTAATGCTTTCTATCTAACAATCTTGCCCCAATAAATCTGATGGACAGTGCACCAAAATTAATTCAAAGATTTTCATAAGCAGATATCTTGTCCTTTACCCATTATTTTGTTATTACTATTCTATTATCTAATTCTGGATTTTGAAAAAAAAAAAAATCTGCTATGAATTGCAGTTATTGATTCTGTATTTCTCTGTCTTTGCTCACTGATTTTTTTATGTTGATCCCCTAAGTCTTTTAAGAGCTATTTTATTTTTCACCATAAATATAGCAGTTGAAGGATAATATTTAGTCATTTGTAGAAAAGGCAGTTCTTTATAGAGAAAACACAACAGTGAATCTTTCTTCCTTGTAATCACTGAGAAGCACATATGGAGAAGAAAATATTGACATTTATAAAATCTAAAAACTTGTTCATGAGGTTTAAATTAATATTTGAAAATTAAATTCAAAATAAAAACCACGTGCTGCATTTTGTCTTTTTATGTGCATTCTGCAAGTGAATATCAGACACGGCTGTAAGAGACCTCAGAGAGTCTTTTGTAGCCTATGTAAGTATTACAGCTACTTGTCTTGAGAGTTGCTATACATAAGGGTTTGTCAGTTTGATGTTCAATAGAAACTTTTCCTGTCAAATACTGTCAGGCACAGGAGAGCTCATACTGATCTCCATGGGATCAGCCGCATGCCAGCCATGCTAACGTAAAGATTAACATCAAGAATGGTCAACTGCTGCCCAACAACTACTCTGGCCTGCTGGCAGCTGATGAAGTTTTCTATATTTTCAGTTTGCTCTGGTATTTACCACATATACACACAGAGACGATGACAAAAGCTGGCCTGTTGTTATTCGTCCTCTTTCTGCACAACCCTCCTGGCACGCTCACTGAGGAATTAAGGCGAGGTGACGACTGCAACAACAGTTTGGTCACAGGCACAAAGGAAACCACTCCGAGACACTTTCCTTGAAGTGTAATGCTGAATGCAAAACCACAGGGAAATATAAACCTGTCAAATACCTGGCTTGGACTTTCACTAAGCAAATACCTTCACATCATACATAAAAAAAGAAAAAAAAATAATCCAAAGCTAGTAATGCAATTTGTGAATATAATCCCATTAAATAAAAAAAGGAATGCTGTAGCATAGTGTTTCATAAGATAACACATTTATTCTTACAAACATTTTATCATTCATGAGTCTTTCAGTTCTGTGGGGACAGGAAACATTTGCCAAAGACCAGTTTTTCTGTTTTGACCTCTTTGAATTCAAACAAAATGTAAAAATGAAAGATAGCTAATGGCTTTGTATGTATCGAACCTGTAAGGAAATATCAATAAAGCATAACGGAGTTTCAAGTGCTGTAGGGGAAGCCAGCTACACATATTAGAGACAGATGACTTCCATGTTGGAACAGTAATACATTGAGTGAAAAACCTGTTTTCTAACTAATTGGAAGTTCTGTGTCATGCCAGTATACCCTTTTCTGTACACATTTGGGATAATAAGCCTGCAGAGGTGGTGGTAGTTACTCGGAATACTCTACAGGATACAGCGTTTTAAATAAAAGCAACAAAACAGGCAGCAACTCGCCCATTCTTGCTCATCAGTTTAATAGCATTTGGGATCTACTACAATGTCCTTAAACCAGCCCACCTTCTCCTTACAAACACAAAGTCTACCTCAGAAAAGCACAAGAAGCCCTGGGAAATTATACTTGGTCCAAGACATCTTGTACCTCTGAAAAACACACTTAGTTTCTGTCTAATTTCTATCATAAAGTTTATCCTTTCTCAGATTGATATTAATCATATCATACTGCCTAAGCAGGATCAGGGCCCTGTCATGCAAAGGAGTTTTGCACAGGCTGACAGGGCTCCATTTAACCCTCATAAATAATGTAGAGAAAACTTCAGCCAACCTTTTCCACTTCCTGACTTTCCTCATGTCTTTTGTTATTCTTTTGTATTCCTTTATATTCTAATCACAGTTTATTTTTGCATTAAGTTGAGATGCAGTCTATTTCCTGTCATCTTTCCTGTCATTTGTTTACTGGGTGACAATAACAAGCCAGGTATTAGTAAGGATCAATTTGCTAAAGAGATATTAATGCTGCCAGCTTACCTGACATTGTTTAGGAATGGTTTTGGTGTGTGAGTTTAGGCTTATTCTGCAGAATTCCTGAAAATGTCACCCTACTTACAAGCACTTTTTATTTTACATAGATGAAATTAATCTTAAATCTTAAATTTCATAAAGGCATTTCATTTGAAATTTTGTGGTTCTAATTCAGCTTAGAAATTAAATCTTGTTTTGTGACTTCTAGCTCTTTCCATTTTTAGAAAGTCTACGACAAGTCATTTTGTCAGGAAAGTACACTACTAAATATTGTCCAACAAATATGTTGATGTAATGATCTAAAAATTGTACAGTTGTACAAACAGTAGGATTTACTGCCCAACCTGTAATTAACTTGGAAGTTCTTTATCCCAAAGAAGATGTCTCTATTTTATTCTCATATTCAGAAGAGACAAATGAGTGATAAAATGGTTAGATGGTCAGTTGTTATCAATTTGATTATTCTGCTGTTCTGTTCCATCATTTTGAGCTAAGAAATATAGACCCTGCCTATCATCTTGCCAAAATGAAATACCCCAAAACCAAAGTCAGGGCAAATGTAGGGTGGTAACAATCTTACCAGCTCATGCAATCATATCTGTCTGCTTTACATTTCCCTTTTCCCTTACTCTTTTTATAATTCCTTATTTACTTGCTCCCCATTTTTCAGACCTTAAATTGTGCCTTCATGAATTCTCTGTTTACCGAGGATTCTTTTAATTTGCTGATGCTGTTCTTCTGTACAGGAACTTTTATCTTTATTCTGGGTCACTGGGTGCTAACATGGTAAGAATAGATATTCACAAATGTTGTATAAAACAGTTGGTAAATTTATCAGATAGGATTATTGCTACATTTATCAGGTTGACATTTAAATTATCTTAGTAGTTTTCAGTACAGTGTCATCAGAAAATTTCTGGCTGCAAACAGGGTTAAAATGCAGAAAGCAGTACAGAATAGATTTAAGAAATAGCTCAAATAATAGGACGAAGTAAAAATGATTGCATTATTTTTATGCAAGTGAGGAATTCCTTATTCTGAAAACCACTTACACAAAAATCAAATAGTGATAGACTACTTGTCTCGTAACCTGATTAATCGTTTCTAAAATACTAAAGTACTGCAAAATACCCTACCACTATGGGCTATTTCTACCCTACTGTGATGAATTGGCACCACAGGCAGCCGTGTTCCTTTGTGTAATATCAGCAGTGAAAGAAATAGAAGAACTGTTATAAAAAAAAAAAAAAAAGCCTTTTCAGCAGGTCATGTGTCATGTAGATATGCTCCAATAGTATACAATTAAAGAGTGGAAAATAAAAAAAAAAAAACAAAAGGAAGAGGAATAGGGTATGATAAGTAAAGAGGTGGTGAGAGAGTCAGAAAAGTAGGAAAAAAAAAATCTTAAATAAGCAAGAAACCTATTAAAAAATGTAGCCCTGCTGTCTAAGCAAAAGGCTGGACAGAATAGTCTTGCAACCTTATGGAGTGTTTTGTGGTTTGCTGTATGATCCCACAGTGGTTTCGATTACATGTGCAGGCACTCATGTAACCTTCTGGGTTTGTAACTGTTCAAGACAGTGAGCAAGACCTTCTCAAACAAACAGTCTCCAACTCTGGAAGTCACATACACCTTCAGTCTCTAAGGCCTAACTTTTACTATGAATTTTTATGACAGTGAGCAGGTTCCTGTCTAAGTCTCTGAGAATCATAAATGTTATGAACTAAGTCTACATAATAGAGGGCAATGTGAAGATTTTTATAGAATAAAGGAATACTTATCTTCATAGAAGGGAAGTCTAAAGTTCTATTTCCGTGGCAGTAAGGATTTCATAGTGTTTCCTAACGATTGTTACATGCCCTCATTATCACAATTAGCTTCCAAAGCGACCTAAACCCCTCTGAAGTCACTGCAGACAGATGCAGAACGGGAGGATCCCATCCATCCTGGCATCCATCCCAAGGGTGCCATGGGTAGAAGGATCACAGAGCCTTGTGTACAGATCTGTCAAATGCCATTGGAAACTGATGTTTTCGTCCTAAATGTTCCTGCACCACATTACAGAATCTAATCCCTACAACAGTGGAAATCCTCTGTGTAATCATTAAGTTAAAGAAATGAGTCAGACTTTCTTTACACTTCTACTAGTTTTATGTGGCCATGTGAAATAATAGCAATTCAATTCAATTGTCACTAGCTAAGGGTAAATGTTTACCAAATACAACTAAAGGAGGCTGTTGATATATAAACAACAAGAAGTTCTAAAGCAAAAAAACCCAACATTTTGAAAGAGACAAAGCCTACTAACAACTCTGAAATATCTGATTTTCACTTTTCACTTCAGATGATGATCGTGTAACTGGCAAATAGTTCTTGAATTTTCCTCTCAATTATCTGGTATTGATAACTGTCAGAAAAAAAAAATATACTGAATTAAGGGGATAACTGATTTGATCTGGGGTATTATATTTGTCCTGTTAAGTTAAAAAAAAAGCAAAAAATAGACTCATGAGTAAAAATACATTAACACAATTCTCATCATTATCAGTCAGCAAGGTCCTTGAAATCATGAAGTTCAGAACTTTCAGAAAAGGAATGATTACTTTATAACTAAAATTGTCTCTGTTGAAGCTATTTACTATCACAAGAAATTTACTTTTGTTAATCTTAGATACACAATACATATCAGGAGAAACTTCCAGAAGGAAAGACATGTTTCTTCATTTCTCAGCATAGGCAGGCCCCAATGCCACAGGAAATTCTAAAAAAAAAATTCCGTGACCCGTCTTTAAGGGCAGCAAAAGGCAAAATCCTCCCTGACTTCAGCAGTGACTGGATCCATATAGTTTCATTGTATGCTGTCAGTTATCTTTTTTTCTCTACATTTCTAAAAACTTTTCAGAAGTTATGCTTTGAGAATCAATCCATAATATTAAAAAGAAAAAAACCCAACCTAGTATAAATCAATCATCTTGTATCTTTTGCTTAGTTAATGACTGGCACTAAAAGGTTTCATAATTGCTAAAAATGGGAACCCTTTATTAGGGAATGTTGTAAAATCTCTATAAGCAAAGAACAGAACCATGACAGGGAATAGCTATGGTTAATGTCACATTAGTTTTTTAACAGGAAATATGTTTAGCAATTTATTTATCAGACAGAAATCTGAGTCCCTATTATTGGCATTTGACAGAAATCACTGGCTATAGTATACAGAGCTTCTCAGACCCATCATTTACAAAAAATGCAATTTTAAATGGACCCTCAATCATGTCTAACACCTAATTATCTTGTCTAAGTGATTTTGCCAGGCAAGGAAGATAAACAATTAGCACGAAGGGTGGTGAATTAGAAAGTTCAAAAACTGATTCATTTTGAAGAAAGAATAAAGCTTTGATTCCTACCTGTATGCCTAAGTTAAACCTATGGTTTAGATATTTTTTTTAATACTCAATTAGTATCATTTTTTCAATATTCATTATGGCCAGTAAGATGAAAAAATCAATTAGTCATGCAACTATGCTCAGGAGACTTAAGTGGTGATGAGCTGGGAAATCATGAAAAACCATGAAAATGCTGTAGTTTACACAGGCAGAAACTTTGAAGGCTTTCCATATTTACTTGTGCTGTGAGATATAATCTGAACTTGTATACCCTCTCAATATTATTTTTTTTTTTAGTAGGTAAAGCTTGAATAGTTTCCTACTTCTATATCCTATTTCATATAATTACCCACTTCTAAAATCTTACGTAGTTTCAACTGTTTGTTTGCTGCCTTTCTCAGCCCACAACTCCCTGCTTTTTCCAAATTGCATTTTGGCACATAGATTTGTTATAGCCCTGTTTTTAAACTTGAGAAGAGAATATGTAAGCATACAAAGCTTAAAAAAAAATCAATTGCACCCTTCATTTCTTTGTGGAAAAACAGAACTAGTAGCAAGGAGTAAGAAAGCTTGTACCTAAAATTTCCTCACCAGCACATTTGTCTGAATCGATCATATTTCAGAGCACATTTCTGACTAGTTATGTTGTAAATGCCAATAGAAGTACATGTCTCCAGTCACTCCATTCCATCCCTCAAACTTTAATGCTTTTGCCTTTAGGCACACAGGACCTTAATTAAATACACTCCAGTGAGAGTGATGAAGCCTGAGCAGGCATACTGCTTTATTAGCCAGACAGCTGACCGCTTTACATTTAGAATAAAGGTGTGTTATCTTCACATTATTTTATATGCGCTCCAATTAGAAGAAACACTCAATTCATCAGAAAATTGTATAATTGGACTCCAGGCTTTAATATTATGTATTACTGAAAACAGAAAAGCCATTTCTTAGGATAAGAACTGAATGAATGAAATGACTGAAATTATTTCAGATATCTTGAGAATTATTTAAGTTCAGAAGTAAATAAATCCTTGACATGTCGCGTTGCAGACACGAACACAAAGTCTAAAGGCTGTGGCTAAATTACAGCATGACCATTCCTAACACCCCAGCAGTGCTCAAACACTTTACTGGGGTCCCAGTGGAGAGCAGTTATATGGCAGCCCGTCAGTGGGAATTTTATGCTAAACTAGAATACAGTATTTATGTGGTGTGCATGCTCAGGTCACAGACAGAAGCACTTAAAACAATGTTATTGCATTTGAGGTAGCCTGAACAGCTCATTTGATGGTCTAGAAAGTGTTCACTTAAATGACACCCATGTCATTTGGCATGCCCCACTTGCAAGCATGCTGGCAGAAGTCCAGGGCCACTGCCTACAGGAGATCTTATGAGCTGCTGCTCTAGGGCCAGAGCACTTCTTGACACCCTTGCAAAGCAGAAAGCACTGAGATGCTGAGATGTGAAAGGGTGACTGCTGAGAAGGATCTCACTGGTTTTAGGGGAGGAGAAGAGAGACCAAACCTTCATCTCCTTGCACAGGCACCACCAGAAGCAGCACCAGCAGATCACAGTGCTCTTTCAGTACCTCATTTCATTTCAGAGCTTTGAAGGTGCACTTAGAAGGTATACACAACCACTTCCCAACAGACAACTGCCAGTTAATGAATGAAGTTAATATTACATATGAAAGTCATAACCAGGACTTCAGAAGAGAACTACTGCAAGTAAATTCACTTTAAAAAAAAATTAGTAGATTTTCAGAAAATTATACATTTTCAGTTTGCACAGCAGAAACTGGTAAACCACTGTATAATTTTATATCCAGTATACAGCAACTGAGGCACTAAAACCAATAGGAAATGCTGTTTCTCCTGATTCCTGCAGCAAGAAATATGTCTTTTACATTTAGGAGACATTTGGCATGTTGTGCAAACATCATAAAGTATTTTTAAAGAATTATAAAGGTAGTCATTTGTACAGGATTATTCTTCTTATCCCCAATCCCTTTTTTGTCCTCTCATTGGTGAAGCAATTAAAATTTTAAATAAAAATTGAAAGATTGCTGGTGAGCATTAATGCAGAACATACGAAGACGGAAACCTTTAGCAATCTGTTCTAGCAACCAAAATTGTGTTTTACAGGTAAGCAAAGGTCTCTTTCTGAAGTGACATAGCATGTAATCCTTCTAAAGAATACAGGCTGATACAAGTAATTAGCTCAGCCAAAGAACTAAATAAATGCCTGTACAACACATTCCCAACTAGGATCTAGCAACTGCAATAAAATGTTCTTTTAAAACATTGTTTTGAAATGGAAAGTTGATTCCTGACCTGAATTGAAGAATTCCATCAACAATAAGGTTAACATCTCACAATGTGATGGGAAAAAGTACAACTCAACTAAGAATTCTTGTCTTTTCCTTTAACGCTCAAGCCCTTGACTGTTCATAAGGATCATAGGAGGGATGGTGATACTTAAAATAATAGTAGTAGTAGCAGTAGTAGTAATAAAAAGAATAAAGTAACAACTGATGTGCTGCATTCCGACTACTGAGGGTTTTGTGATTGAGTCACAAATCGGAGATCTTTGCTGTTTGGGGTATTTCTATTCTGCTCTGTGATTAGAAATATAAAGATGTCATTTGCTGTTTTCCCTGGCTGCGTCCATTCTCACAGTTTCAAGGCACCCAACAAGTGACTCCTGTGCATTTCAATAGTACAGAAAATAGGCTCTGATAATTTCCAAGCCTTCAGCTTTTGGCTCTAATAATTTCATTTTCCTATTCACACATAACTTGCATATACAGAAAGCTTCAGAACTCAATAAAGGCATGGATTTGGTGGTGAGGAAAGGGAGTGCCTTACCAGCTCTGCTTCATAAAATTCTCTGTTTATCTACAGTATAGCAAAAAGATATGATTTCCCTATTTGCATTAGTATGTTCTTAAGCATTAGCTCTGCCCTGAGGAGTAACTGTTTTCAGAATCTATGTAGTTGTGGGATTTCACCTTGTTTTTCAACTGGTGACAAGCATAACAAAATATTTGTGTATGAGAGCAGAAACTGAGACCATTGTTGAGAGAAAAATGTACCCTGATTTAACATAAATAACTTTTAAATATGGTTTTCTGAAAGGATAGCAAATATAATGCAGAAGGACTTTTTTTTCTCTAGATTACAAATTACTTATTTCAACTGAATTTAAAGCATTTCCTAATTAGTCCAAACCAAGTTCATCTACACATTGTCATGGTTGAGTATCAGATAAAAATTAATTTGGGCAAAACACAGGTTATATTGAAGATGCCAGATCTTCCAGAAATGACCGTGTCCAACTTTTCAGGTGACTTCAGAGTAGAATAATATTTGCTGCCCAGAGTATAGAAGTATAAAAATGTGAGGCTTTGACTGATAAAAAGTCAGAGGGTATGCAGAAATCTTGGCTGCCAGATCAATGCAGAACCCTCTCTAGTACAGTGACTGTGCGAGAGGGGATCTCTCCCTTCCCATTTTCCCTGAGGTCTGACATGACATGACAGATCTGTCACCTACATGACTATAAGGCATGCCATCCGGTAGGTTTACTGCAATGTTGATTTAACAGTGATTGAAAAGCAAAACTCAATTTCTAAAACCTTTCATGATTCAAAAATCCACGCCGAGAGCTGTTCTGTCCTAGGGAGGAGTGAAAAGTGGCATCAGCCTTCCTTCTGAGGACACAGAGAAAAGGCACTGCCCTTGGCTGCCAGCAAGCACTGGCAGCCGCCCCTGGGCAAGCTGCCCAGGCACCCCAACTCGGAGCTGCAACAGAAGCTGGAGCTTCTTCCTTCAGTTTTAGGCTCAGACTCCTGCTCTTGCTGTCTTGCTAGAGCTCTACAGGATGGCTTAGGGAAAACAGGATTATTCCTTATTTTCTGATACTGCTCTTCTGAGCTTGCAATGTAATAAGGCAAAGAGCTCACTCTCCAAATTGCAGAAATGTCTCTGTTTCCGGAACTGGTCTTTTAGAATAGCCACAGTGCAGAAAGGAGGTGTGGAACGGCACCACGCCACGGCTCAGAGAGCAAAGCTCTTACTGGCCAAGTGTTACCTGCAATGACAGGCAGAACGAGCTGAAATGTGTCAAACTTACTTTCAACTTTTTTCTTTTTGTCTTTCTCTGCATAAATACGCATATATGCATGTATATGTATTTATATGTATGTCCATATGTGTGTTTATGCATAGGAAATGCAGGCCTGACAATTGAAAAAATGTAATTAATTTATTCTGGCTTTGTCATTGTCTGTGTATTTAGCAAAGCAAAAAAAATAATTCTAGGTATAAGATGAAATACTGCCTTTTAAAATGAAACAAAATATCTCTTCTGCAACAGCAGTTTGTGGGAGCACTCTGTCTGCCCATCATCTGCCCTCTTTTCTGCTAGTTCTTCACAAACAACTTTGGAGCCAACCAGACAAATTTAGAGAAGTCCAAAAGATATATTTCTGTAACTTTCATGAGAATCTATATCTGCAGAAAGACAGACCTAACAATAAATATGTAACCGTGAACTACTCGCGGCAATTATCGCCAATATTCCAGCCAAATCAGTAGGAAATGCAGGAAAAATCCCCAAGCACAAATTTGAAGGAAATGAAATCATACCAGTCCTTCTACTCGTATTCCAAATCATTTTGTCTTAAAGAAAAAAAAAATAAAGGTATTTTTACAAAAACATAGGGATAGCATCTATTAAGAAGTGAAAGGTTGAAATTAGGTAGGTCTGACTTTGCATAAAGACTTTATAAAAGTCTTAATTTACTGCTTTCCTATATCCAGTCAAGGATATCACTGGACATGAGAAAAAGTAATTTTTAAAACTTATTTAAAAAGAAAACCAGAATTTATTAAATTAACAAAGTTCAGATTAAAGGCTTGTACTTTTGAAGGGACAGTACAACGAAAATTAAAATTTCCAGAGATAAATTAAGTGGAACCAATTTTACTAAGCAGCATCATGTTTTTTATAACTGAGATGAGAGTTGAGTTACCAGCAAAAGAAGCAAATGTGATTTTTGACATAAGCATTAAATCTTTAAAAAAACATGACACCTAGCTGATCCCTGGCTTCTAAATGAATGCAGAGTGGTTAAATTTCTTTGCTAAAAAGCATGCTGGTAAATGGTTATACATAGACCATCACTGAAAAAGCCACAGCAGAATCTATGATAGCATCAGAGTATGTAAGGATAATGTATTCCTAAACATGTTTCTTTCAAAAAATAATGGTTTATATAGAGCTACTCAGGCATATCAAGAGGAACAATATTGGCAGCAATCAACGCCTGAAACCCATTCATTTAAACAACAATTAAACAGTTACTTTTGAACTGCAAGATACACTGACTACAAACTGCCCTTTTCACATTCTCTAACGTTTGCAGGATTAAAATAAATTAATTGCCAACTGAGATAAGTGCATGATAGGAGGTTTTACATTGCCAAACTCCTGCATATGTTAATGTACTGCATCAGTAACTCCTCTGCAGATAAAACCAGGGACCTCCAATCCACTTTCTGTCAAGGGATTGACAGGCTGTACTTAGCTGGCTCACCTAAGTGAGCTTGCAGAATATTTTCCGATGTTGAGTACAGCATTTTTTACTCATTCAACAAGCACTAACCGGACTAGACTCTTTTTCAGATAATTGTAAATCTTCAGACAGGAATCTGCCCATAGCAATAGATACTACCACCAAAAGGGTACACAGAGTCTCCACTGTTCCCAAAAGACATAATGAGTTATTAAGCATATTTTGACCATAATTTATAGCAGAATTTTCTGAAAAATAAATAAAAAAAAATTCTCGGATTTTATCTGAGTAAGTGTAGTTATAGATCTTTAATAATTCTATTTAAAAAGAATACTTCAAAATGGTGATTTTAAATGCTGCAAATGGACTACTGAATTTCAGATCATGCTAACTGTCCATCCAGGCTTATTCTAAATAGAAAAGTTGTAAAAAGAATCAAATCTTTTATGATTTTAGTGATAAATCTTCAGTCTCAACACTAAAAATCTCAAACAGTTGCCAAACGAACAAGATTGCAAACATGCACTAGTATTTGCATGATTCCCTGGTGAGCTCATGCACAACTACATGAGCTTCAGTGAACTGCACAAAGATTGCAAACTTCCTTTCAAGGTCGGAAGGTCTCCAGTTCTAGCCCCAACATTAGGGTTCAGTTTATACCTACAATACATAGACAGGTATCACAAGACACCAGAGTTTAAATAGAGCAAAAAGCTGTCCTTCCGAAATCCAGTCAGAAGTTACAGCTTTCTATGCAACCCTTACACAGGGCTTAGGTGTTTTTTCTTTTGGTACACAATTTCTTCTAAGCATTCAGTTCTTGTGCATCAGTTGTTCTGTCTTTACTATCTAGTATCTTGCAACATTTATTCTGCTGCAAGGCAAGTTTCAGTTGTACAAGAAGAGGCTTCCAAATTAATAAGACCATCTCTCTGGTCATGACACCAGACTAATACAATTATTTTAACAGTTTGCTAAAATTTAACTCTTGGTTTGAGGCTCTACAACAAAAAGAGTAACTTGAACAAATGTTTATGGTTGAATCTTAAAGTTTTGAAGATGTGTATGGTAGCAATATTGGGAAATCATTAACTGTATAAGAAGAATGACATAGCACAGTAACAACTTTTGATTAAAACTGTACAGCTCTCTCCAGAATAAATAGGGCTTGCACAGTGACAGATTGAGAGTATACAGCAACGAGCTCACTTCCTGATTAGCAAACTGGTACAAGACTTAAAATTGCAGAGGATACCGAAAGTATGCCGTGCATTCATGTCACTCACTGGTGTTCTAAAGCAATTTTTACCTTTAATGCTATTCCCTCTAGGAATAAGACAGGAGGCAATCTTCTCACAACAACCAGTGATGTATGTATGTATGAATGAATGTATGTATTACCAGTCACTCCAAGGCA
Source organism: Arenaria interpres (assembly GCA_013399435.1). NCBI lineage: Eukaryota > Metazoa > Chordata > Aves > Charadriiformes > Scolopacidae > Arenaria > Arenaria interpres. Next base: position 98,966 of record VXAK01017573.1, read on the forward strand.
CAGCAACACCCACAAATGATGCCACCGACTTTGCAGTGGGAAAAGAAATCGAGCATGGGGCCAGAAGGGAAGTTTAAGGGTATAAAAGGGAGTGCTGAGCAAGCTGCTCGGTAACAAGGAAAACAAAGAGCTCAGTTTAATAGTCTTATTTATACTTTCACCTTTGCACTAAGAAGTCTATTAACTCATACTAAATCTTCAACTTCAAATACTTATGTCTTTGGTTTAAGAATTAAAGACTCATTTGCATTGCCTTCAGCTTTTGTAGCCTTTTTAAAAATACTTTTTTCACCTGAGGCAAATGGATAAATATTTCACCCATTTATATACTACCAAGGGCATTTTCATAGTACTTATGAGTAACAAGTGTTTTGCTAGAAAGAACAAATAACCAATTAGTCGTGAAATAGTCTCACTAATAATGAAACTAGCATTAAGTCTGAAACTTTAGAAAAGGGAGACTGTTGTCCAGTGAATTCCTGAATATTGATGTGTCCACTTTTATATATGTGCACAGTGGACATAAAGTAAAATAAATGAGATACTAGTTAAGGAGATATAAGATTTACAGCTCCGCCTGGACTTTAAGGTCACACTCTCTTAAAGAGTAATTGTTCATCCTGGCACCTGCTGCCACTAAAACAGTTGACAGCAACTCTAATATCTAGTCTGTAGTGATAGAGATATATGTACCTAACTCCCAACAACCTACAACCTAGGTACAAGAATGTCTCATGCATCATTCAATTTGCTCTTACATTTTTGAGCTGGCAAACGCATCCTCAAAGGAAAGTCACCTTCACATACACACAGCTATTGCCACAGATATACACACCCATAGCAAATGCCCACTTTTTCAATCAGACTAATTTTTATTAGTGTTTCTTTATTTTTTGATATGTCAAATGGGATCGCCGCAAAGTAAAAAAATTATTTTATGATGCCTTTTCCAATCAGCATCATCGTTTTTATTCCAAGCTAGCAATTAACTTCCTGCCTAATTTGTCACACTTAATTTAAAATGGAGCGTGCAGCAATATTTGAAGCTACAGTCATGGCATTTGTGTTTGGCTGAGGTAGTGGTCACTAGCAGTCTCAATTTATCACTTCTAATTTAAACTCCCATGCCAATGATTTTCATTCTTAAAGCTATGACTGGCACTTATGGATTTCAAAATCAAAGGGAAAATAAACCACACTTAAGAATTCAACCTCTCAGATCAATGAAAACCTGTTTTACTTCTGAGCGTGCCCCAGTTAAATCCCAGTTGCCTGACAGAAAGAATTTAATGTTTCCAACAGTTCTTTTCCCACTTAAATACTCAGAATAACTTTTTATAGCAGCAGTAAGCCACTACTTGGTGGACAGAAGTGGATTATCGATGTTATGTTCTCAGGAAATATTGCACAGCAAGTAAAGGTGAGTGTATCAACCTACAGAGGCATGCGGTAATAGCCAAACAGCAGTCCCTGGACTGTTTGATTTTTGCTAGTGTATATTTTCTTTTTTAAAACAATTGATACTAGGTATTATTTCACTGTCAGAAGTTCATAGCAAAAGCTTAAGAGAAATTAGTAAAGAGAAGGACACACATCATTGAATTTACTACTGTGAAAGTAAATGTCAGCTATGTTTTCTAAACTTCTTTGAAGGGGAATAATCTGGGTTATTTGGTCCAGTATCTCACAACTAGCAGTTAATTTGAACTGGAATTCTTTTGTACGCCTTTAAAAAGTTAAATAGATAGCTACATATTTTATACTATTATTATTTGCTAAAATATTTACTGAAGTATATACATTTCTTAACAAATAAAGACTACATAGAGCCATCCACATATGCCTGTGTAGAGCATTGGCATAAACCCACTCACCCACCCATGTCTGAAAAAAAGAGAGTGAAGGAGAGAAACAGAAGTCTGCATATTATTTCCTACCCCTCTTTATCACAGAATAAGAAACAACCTACCATTCTTATTCTATGCAAACTAGAAGTAATTTAAAAATGTTTAAAAAGACTTCATTTGGATATTTTGGGGGAATGTTTTTGTTTGGTTTTCACTGTTTTGTTTTGTTTTGTTTTGTTTTTTCTAACCTGCCTTTCCTCAACCAGAGTTTTCCATCCAGAAAGAGACTGTTACAATTTTAAAAATCTTTAATAATCTTTTGGGGAATTGATATTTTTTGTTTTGACATCATTAGTGTCATCCAATCACGGAAGCTTTTTCCACATTTTAGTTATCAAACAGCCAAAGATGATTTGAGGGCAATTCTCTCTTTCATTAGACAGAGAATGCATGCACTCAGAGATAAGGATGATGCAGAATAACATTGACATGTTATCATGCAGGCTTGACCAAAAAAATGTCGGCCGTTAGATTGCACAGTAAAGCATAAATCCTGATTCTGAATTAAGCTTTCTTGAAATCTTTCCAATGATTTAATTTTGGAACCTCAACTTTTTAATAAAGATTTTGGTAGCAACTTGAGTGTATGAATTTCATATTTGATATTTTATAGCTACATTAAAATAATTTCTCAAAGCAATTAATACATTATTTTTCATAAAAATTGCAGTGAAAGTCACAAAAAGTAAAACAATCTCTATTAAAATCTGGAGTACTTGTATTACTGCCAACAAATCTATGCTATTCTTGTTTCCTGTTGCAAATATTGCAATTCTTACAAGGACTATCTCATATTGCTTTAAGTCAGAATAATCTTTTCATGCTTTAAAGTCCAACTAATATACTTTAATAGCATTTTTTTGTACTTAAGCTTTTTATATTTAATTATTCTAAAGGTATCTAAACAAAGTCAATAGATAAGCAGAAATTTCTAAGTAGAAAAAGAATAAAAAAGCAAAAAAACCCAAATCTATAAACTGATTTTTTAATGCTGTAGGAAACAGAAAAATTCGGTCAAAACACTAGCCACCAGTAATAAGGTTAAAACTGTAAAGCTTGCAGTTTTGCGTGTTTCACCTTATATAAAGAGATTAGAAATACTTGTGTAACACATTGTGCTTAAATCATTTACTTTCACAGTTACTCCACACTTCTATCAGTGTATGAGATAATATGTGATCCCACATCCTTCAGAAATAAATGTTACATTTCCAGTGAATTTCATTGATTAAGAAAGGACTAATGGCTTGGTTTTTAAAACAAGCCAGTTTTCATTAAGCATCCCGGCGATGGGGCAGTATTTTCAAAGGTGCTCAGTGAACCACAGCTCTTGGCTCTTCCCTTTCACTGAGATACCTAATGAGACCCAAGTTCCCTGGAAAACCTGTCAGAAAACATGCACACACCTTCCTTACTCTCTGTGCTGGAGCGCTCACGGTGTGTATCGGTAACTGTGAAAGAGGTACCCAACTTCTTGTGGTTAAGTTCTTTATCTTCTACAGCTTTTAAATTTTCATCATATCAGTACTTCATCCACAATACTCCACCGAGGAGATAGATTGTACAAATATCAGGATCTAAAATGTTTACCTGTCACTGAGAAAACTGAAACAGAAAGGTGGGAAGAGAGTTTAAACACAAAGTAATAGAGGGAGTAAGGAATGGAGTGTCTCTCACCTGTGAACTTTTCTGAAAGTGTTGGATAGTTTCAATGAAAGTGTAATTTTAGTGTTACATAAAATATAGATCATTTATCTAGCTGGTAAATATGAAAATATTACAAAATTATCAAACTATTTCAACAAAGTAAATTGATATTACAGCAAACAAAAAGACATTAACACATTAACATGTATTTAGTATTAGACTAATGAATCAGTGGCAAATCATTATTTTCACACTATTTATACATACATTGAAAGACAGGTTTTTATAATATATAGATGCATATAGACATAAAACTATATATAGTAAATATTTTGCCTTTTTTATCCTTTAAATTATATTTAATTATAGAAGAAACTCCAGATTGAGATTTTAATTAATTGCAATCCTTCATCAACTGAGAGACTTAATAGTGACTTGCTCATAAAAACTGACATATATTCCACCCACTCAAATTATTTTTGAAGATGTTAGTCTTATTCTCCCTAAAACTGCATGAGAAAGCCACATTTTTAATGTCTGACAATATAACCATCATCTTGAAATGGAAAAATTAAGAATGTTTTATTCACACTGCTGCTTAAAAGAGTTTAGATTTATTATGTTTATAAGAATGTAAAGTTTTCTAGAAAGTTCAACCAGAATGCTACTGTATATTCAAGTGGAAAGACAAGATCCGAACTGATTTTTTTTTTTTTGCATTATGGAATTGTTCACCACCCAGTCTTGCAGCTAATATCTTGGGTGCTTACCTAGAAATGTGAGGCCATCTTTAAACACCAGTCATGTCACAGATTAATGGTTATAACAGAAAAGCAAAATTTTTGAAGGGGAAGAAAATGAAGTACATGTGATAGATTACTTTGAAAGCAGATAAAGATACCCTGCAATATGTCCCTGAACCTGCACAGAACTTCCCTGATACATACTTTAAATGTGATGGTAATGCCTTAGTAGCATGATTGGTACAGGTGGCTCTATAGGATACAGAAGCTCTATGGCACAAGGGTGGAGGTTTTGGGACATACCTTACTTCCTTCTACATCAGCCTCTATGGGTTGCAACATGAGAGACCATTCACAGTGAGACTTAGCTTCAAAGATCTCACAAACATCCCTTTGTTCATCTGAGATTAACCACTTTTTCAGTATTACAGTATGTTGCATGTAACAAAAGTTACAATTGAAACTGGCACCACTGAACCTGGTTGTTTCAGGAAAAGGTCAGGGAGACAAATGCAGATAAAACTATGCTCTTCTCTTAAAGATAGTCTCCCAGCATCAAAGCAATATATACCAGGGAACTAAGTTAATACAGCTCTGCAGTCACACATTATCTGAAAAGGTACAGACTTTAATCTTCCACGCTGTCAACTTACTTCTTTGACCATACAAAATTCAACTCTAAATACAAGCAAGCATTTTAAAAGATAAATAGTATTTAATACCACATTAAAAAAATGCAATTTTCTCTATTTCCTCTCTCCAAAGATTTCATATTCTAGTTAGAGTTGCATTATTTATAAATTGAAATCAATCCTTTCTGTAAATTGGCATAGAGAGATGCTAAATATCAGTTAAAATATTTTCCTTTTATTAGAATAAATCATATCTATGAATATATGGCAATTAGATATCAAAAATTCACCTAATGTCTAATTAGTAAATTACAAAAAAATGTACAAGCTGAGGGAAGAAGGCAGACTCATATCTTCTCTATTGTTGAGACCATAGCCCATCCTCCTTAACTCCTAGACTGAATTTCTTGAATCCCATTGCTGCATTACTCTACCTTGTAAAAAATTTTTGTTTAGTCTCATTGATCTTCAATTACAGGATAAAAATAATTGTTTGATAATTTTAAGAGAACAATCTAATTTTGAAAAATGGAGCTTAGCGTTTAATATTATGTATATGTAAACTAGTCATTGAAATCAGACAATTTGTTTTCCAGACATTTGAATTAATATAATAAAATGATCATTTATTTCTAAACTGTAAAATACAGTATTGGAAACTGGCTGAACAACTTGTTAGTAATTTATGGGACCATACATCAGTTGTTTGCAATGAGTAACAAGTTAGAATTTGACAGAAATTAGAAACAGAAATAGATAATGCACATTAATCTCTAAACACTTCAATACAATTATAGATCAATGACATGATTTAGAAGCTGTAGCATGTATTATTTAAAATCACATGGAAAAAAAAAGTTTAAAAATATTACTTTATATTCAGAGAGAATAAGCACAAAGAAAATTCTTGCAAAGGTAGATTAGTTCAATGAAGAATGAGATTTAATTAACATTGGAGCAATTTATAGGGTTTGCCATTAACTTCAGCAAAAAAGCTGTGACTAGTTGAGTACTGTGAATGATGGCAAAAGAACTACGCAAAAGTAGAGTAGACAACAAGAGTGTTCAGGAAATATTAGCTGAGTCAGGCCTCCCTTGCTTTTTATTCAGTGGGACATTCGTAACTGACTTGCAGTGAAACAGTTTTGGGACATTGGATCTAATTTTGCAATTAGAGAGTTCTTGTACATACTTGCTTTAAAATTTCTGTTTTCAAATACTGAGGAGTTTAGTGTACAAAAATGACATTATTATTCCAAGAAAGAAATATGTTGAACATAATTTATTCATTTAATTTGCTGAATCTTTTTTTTTTTTAATTATTAAATTAATTAAAAAAATAGTTTCTTTTTTATATTATAAAATGCACATGCCTCATCCTTTCACTTATGTTTTCCTTGGGAATGGTTGTGTATATCACCTTCCTTCTCCTTTTGGCTCCCATGACTCTTCACGTATACCGCAAAATTAAGCACTTTAATGCACTGTTTGCTAACTTCCGTGTCACTTCAGTAAGTGAAAACAACCAAGACAAAATACTTTGAATAGTTAGTCCTTCACAGAATTAGTTGCATTCACTCCAGAGGGTCAACAAAGTATGAGACTAATTTAAAATGTTTTTACTGCAAAAGTCCACTTTAAACCTGTAGCCATGTCTTGAATATCCGATAATATTCTTGTTAAAGTGAGGTTTTTAAGGGAAGTTTTAAAAGAGGATAAATATAGAAAAATATGCATACTTAATATGCAAAAACCACTTCTCAATGGAAATCTTCAGATTAAGAGTGTCTCTTTTTTCTCCTTCTTTTGCTCCTGGCTGACCAATGCTTGACATTGGTTGTCAGCCCCTGCCTCATCTCTGTCAGACGAGGATTCAGACTAGAATATATATGAAGGCTAACTCATGACAAGAGTTGTTAAAGGCAACATGCATTTCTAAACTAAATATTAAGTGTGCCTACCCTGGCTAGCTTAATCTTTTCAGAGGAGCAATCTCCATTATTTGTTCATTGGTGATCCTGTATAAATTTTACCACAGTGGGAAAATACTCAAATATGTAACACAGATATGAAGATAGTAAACAGATGTCTCTTATTGTTAGTTCAAGCAGAAAAAGCCAAAAGCATGTTATTAGAAATATCACCTTGAAACTAACAGAACTGCAAAATAGATTTCTGAAGCTTAGGAAACTGCAATTTTGAGTGGGCTCTCAACCTTATTCCAATGCGCACAACTTAATGCCATTATTGTATATAAATGAAAACTATTTCCAGATTGTGAGCCTAAGGCAAATGCATATGGAAGAGTCACAGAAGTGGAAGGAGAAGGGTTGTTGAGTGTAATGAAGAAACTACATTTTAAGAAGCAAATGAATCGGAGCAACCTGCTACTGACATAATTGCTTTAAAGACCCCATAGCAAACATCAGCAAAATTGGTTTGTAATTTACCATGTCCTTCATTTTGAACACACTCCCTAAAGGTTTGCGTGAATGTCATGACATCTACAAACACAATTTGTTTCAGATTGACTAGCCGTGATGAATGTCTTCCTTTACTACCCTTGACCAAAATCACTCCTCTTGCCAAGAACGCAACAAAAATTGTCATTTCACTTGTCATACTCTGGGAACACCAGAGTTGTGGTTGCTGTTTTTTAAATATAAAATTAAATAGCTTTCAGAAATGTTTAGGTAAACTTTGAAAACAGAGGGTTCCTAATGTAACTGAAGAATTTCCTAAGTAGGTCAATTAACATTTGTGGCAGAGATTTCTGATCACATAAGTCACCAGTTTTTATCTGAAATATCTTGGACCCTATCCTACCCAGAACACTCAACAATGATTTTCCTAACTATATATCATTGATTGGCTTGATTATCCTAACACGTTTCTTAGCTGAGTGGTGTGCGGATAGCACCAATAAGCTTATTCAACGTTCTTGTTTAAAATCACTGAAGTCAATTAATAAACATCTCATTTTTAGGGGGCTCAATCATGTGCTGAATGCCCTTCACAGCTACTGACTACAATAGGAAGAAGCAAAATAAAGGCATATGGCTTAACCAAGTGCTGTATGCCTACAATTTATGTGTATCGATTATTTATTATTTTAAAATTTTTCTCCACAAATGTCCCTTCTACGAATGGAAAGAAACTTTTGTTATTAAATAATATTAAATTATTAATGTTTAATATAATTTAATATAATTAATAAAAAGAATATGAAATTATTAAATAAACAATTGTTTCAGCATGTGGACACGGTGTTTTAATGACTGCAACTTAAATCAGAAAATTGCTGAAAAATGCATGCCACAGACAAATTGCTAATGTTTACAAATAATAGTGTGCTATGCAATGAAAGAAACATAAAAGCTGAAAGACGACACTAGTAAGTGTATTATGGGAAAAATACAGTATTGATTATCTCCTTTAAACTAGAATTCTATTTTGTTCTCATATTGCATAACTTAGAGAAACATATTCTAAAGGTATGCATAGTCTGACTAGCTTAATGGATAACACTGGGGAATGACAAATGAAAGTAAATGGAATCAGATTAACTTTTGTGGCATTAAAGAAATGGTTGAACATCAATATCTGCTGGCAGAAAAAGAACATACTTGTTAAAGAAAATTTATAAGTATTTAAAAAATCTTCAGGCTATAAATAAAGACTGTTTTAAAAGCCATTTTTTCCGTATGATTACTGTGTAGTAATCAGGCATACGTGTAAAGAAACATCAGCAAAAAGTTGCCTAAATGTTCATTCAGAGGTGACCAGCAGATAAAAATCTGTGGGTAATAACTATGGTTATGAGGTTCAACATAATGACATGTTCTACAAGTTCAGGGTTCCGCACTTGGGTCACCACAACCCCATACAGTGCTACAGACTTGGGGAAGAGTGGTTGGAAAGCAGTGTGCCCAGGTGGCCAAGAAGGCCAACAGCATCCTGGCCCATATCAGGAACAGAGAGGTCAGTAGGACTAGGGAAGTGATCGTCCCACTGTATTTGGCACTGCTGAGGCCCCACCTTGCAAACTGTGTCCAGTTTTGGGCCCCTCACTGCAAGAAAGACATCAAGGTGCTGGAGCAAGTCCAGAGAAGGGCAACAGAGCTAGTGAGGGGTCTAGAGAACAAGTCTGATGAGGAGTGGCTGAGGGAACTGGGGTTGTTCAGTCTGAAGAAAAGGAGGCTGAAGGGAGACCTTATCACTCTCTACAACTACCTCAAAAGAGGTAGTAGAGAGGTGGGGGTTGGTCTTTTCTCCCAAGTAACAAGCAATAGGACAAGAGGAAATGGCCTCAAGTTGCACCAGGGGAGGTTTAGGATGGATTTTGAGAGAAATTTCTTCACCTAAAAGGTTGTCAGACATTGGAACAGGCTGCCCAGGAAAGTGGTGGAATCATGATCCCTGGAGGTGTTTAAAATATGGGGAGACGTGGTGCTTAGGGACACGGTTTAGTGGTGGTTTTGGCAGTGTTAGGTTGATGGTTGGACTCGATGGTCTTAAAGGTCTCTTCCAACCTAGATGATTCCATGATTCTAACTATGCTGCACAAAGACTTTGCCTCAAAACTTTGAATTTTGGCAGACCTGAAGAGTGTTCAACAGAATGTTAGTTGAACAAGTCTGAGAATTGAGATTTAGCATTTTTGCCTTGTGGTTCTCTTTCCGACTGTAAATGCTTAATTTCCATACACACCAACATAAATATGCATATACATTCATATATTTTAACAGACTGGCCTGATACTCATTGCATAATGCTGAATACCTTTTAAAAATGTATTATTTAAATGTATTGTTCAGAAGTGACTTAAAATAGAGAGTACACATTTCAAACATTTTTTGTGTGTGTTAGTAATCCCATTTACTATCTTCACATCACATTCAGTATGAACATTTACAGACTGTCCCTAGCCAGTAACCAATGAGTTAATATTTCTCTTCAAATTTTTCTCATAAAAAGCACCAACAGCACTATTCTGCACTGCTCCCATGACAGTACATGGTTTGGTAGAACTATCAATACAGCTGCAGGTGTTAGGTAAACAAATCCCATAAATTTCTCCTTTAGTGTCATCTATGAAAATTTCATGATCTTTCTTTCATGTAGCTTGAGCTCTGGCAATGTCCGATGGAGGCTGCTTTGTGATTGTTTCATAACAGGCTTTTATGCGACCTGCTATCTCATTTTGACAATCAGCGATTAGAAATAGTTGTTCCTTTAGATTTATAAACCATTAACTAAGCAGTTTGGAAGATGGTTCAAAGGGCTTCCTCATGTGATCAGGAAATAAGAAGCTTTCTTGACTTTAAAGTTACAAAGGACAATCACATCTGTAGAGATGTGAGACTTGGGGGAAAAAAAGTAAAGCTGACTTTTGATTAGGGTGAAAGTCAGATACTACTGTAGAAGCAACTTAAGATGAGTGAACAGGGAACTCCCCTGCCACGCCAATGAGCATCCTGAAACTATACTCTCATCAGCCAGAAGGATGAATCCTGGAAAATCCTGGTAGTGCCACTGAGATGCTTTTCTGACAGTTGGATGAGGCTCTTAACAACTTAAACCACCTGCATTGTTATTATAATGCTGTATGACATACAATTCATGGTGATATGGTCATGTTTATTCCTGGAAGAGACACCAAAATCCTTCCATGCATTCCTCGGTTCCTACAGCTCTAAGAGAGTGATAAGAGGTTGCTGATGCTACAGACCATGCACACTGGGCTACAAATATGTCTGAGGAACCACTTGTACTAGGATCAATGAATTAGCCATAACTTATCTGGAAAAAGGAATGAGCTGAAAGGGAAACCCTTTCAGACACAGGCAAGACTTTACCATCCAATTAGGACACATCTTATCACCTCAGATATATCTGCCAATGGCTCACATAAAAGGTATTAAACAAAGGAATCCTGTCAGATTTGCAGTTTCTCAGTCTGCCTGAAAACCTCAGCTAGTCACAGGCTGCCAACACTAGACAGACACAGCAAAACTAGACAAGTCTTTACTATAGTGATAGGGTGCGTGACCAGACAGAGTGAAGTCTCTCATGCCTCACCACTAGTAGCAGGTCTTTGATGTCACAGAGACCGGGGTCACTCACAAACTGCAGAACTGAGGAGGGAGAAAATGAGATTTCTGGGATGCAATAGCAGAAGGAGTATTTCTCTAGTGTAAACTTTTCACCAAAGCAGGAAAGACACGTGGAAGGAGTCCACGAATGGAATGATGCCCGTGAAATGTCCCAGGGCTGGACTGTGATTTTAGGGGAGGTTTCTGCTGTGGGACTTGCACGTGAAAGATGACTTGGGGTGTCTCAGTATGAATTCCCACGGGAGGGACATGATGCAGTGAAGATGCAGGCCAGACAATGACGAAACTATTCAGTAAGGGAAACACTATAGCTACAGAGCACTGCTGCTTGGTGATGGAGTTGAAATGGTGGACTGAAACGGAGCAGGCAGCGATCTGTCTGTACAATCATGTACTCAGGATATGTCTCACGAGTCTACTCCCACTCCACATAGTGTAATGTTAAAACCCCTCTGTTCTCAAGGAATAGAACATACGAATGCCTACTGAGTGAATGCACATGTTGACTATTATTTGGAAATAGGAACTATTGTTTTAAGTTCTGTTTTGCTTAATTATTTATTATTTACTACTTTAATTATGCATGAAAACCATCAAGTACTTCTGAATTTTCTTTAGGCTGTGCAGACTGTAAGGCATGCTAAGAAACTTATATAGTGAGGTGTCTCTTCCTTCCATTAGTCATAAGAGCAACATAAATTACAATTCGATATATAATTCTCTGCTTCTTCACACAATGATTTAAAGTTGATTGAGTACAGTTACTTCATACTCAGCATATTTACTGCTGTATAAAACTTCCTTGCTCTCATAAAGAAAAGGCATGCAGGAACTTTTTTAAACAACAGTATTGTTAAAAATTTTTTGACAAGGCTTTTTTTGAAAACATGTTTTACCTTTCAGTTGTTTACCAATTACTTTAGCAGTAATTTGGGAAAGCACTTAATATTTTCTAATGTTCTTCTTTGAACAGGGACTTTGCTTAAGTGCTTTTCTGAGCAAAATCTTGTTCTGTTTATCTGTCCATTTATCTGACTTTAAAGTAGGAATGATTTTGATTTCTCAAAACATTTAGAAACGAAACTGTGCAAGAGTATCATATAGCTCTCTTCCTTCATCTCTCCATCTGCAACACCTATGCTTTCTAACACATGCCTACCCCGTCCTTCTTTGCCACAATTGCTGGATAAGACACAGTACCTGCTGTGGTTATACAGGAACTATATATGTTCTTTCTTTACTGACTAGCCAACCAACAGGTTAAGTGGTTGGTCAGCTGGCATCTCCAGTCCAGTAAGCAAGCCTTATGCAGCTGAACCTTGCTTTTCAACTTGTAGGCCCAACCAACAGCTTGGTGAATCTAAGTGGTCATTTTTCACACTTGAGAGAACATAATATCGGTGAAATCTTTTTCTCTATTATCAATATCATGTTGGCTAAGAGGTTCACAGCATCTGGCAGACAATGTGACCCCAGAAACTTTGTTTCGTTATGAAGTCTGGAGAGGAAAACCTAAACCATAGATATTGAATTTATGAATACTTGTACAAAATTAATAACTAAAAAAGTCACGTATGCTCCCAAGTTCATTTTATATGACTTACACAAATGTTAGTAACTTTTTCTTTAGTATTTGACTAAGTCTGGTAATGCTTTAGTCATCAAATTACAGGGAGGTTTGTGGGACGCAGTTTGCAAAGCCTTTTCAAAGTGTTACTTTCCTTTCTTCTGCTTCTTGACATTGTCAGATCTGAGAAGTGTACTTAATCTTATTGATGCTGGTGATTGCATGAGGAGGCAGTTAAGATTTTAATATTAGTTGTGGTAGAGCTCTGTGCATAAAGATGAGCCTTAATCACTTTGAATTAGTTCACTTGTGTCAGCAAATATTCTCCCTCTTTGATGCTTTCAGACTACTCTACTCACTAACTGTGGTAGAATACAATTCTTCAGTTTCTATGGATGCCCACTCTACTCATTCGTTGCATGCAGCAAATTCCAACAGCAGTATCTTCTCCAAAAAGAGAGAAAAAACCCCAAAGAACAAGCTAATAATTTTGCATGTTTAAAGAAGAATCTCTTCATTTCACATAAACCATCAAAAAGAAAGGGCCACTAGAGGGAATTAAATCCGATGTGCTCAAAGAAAATAAAATGCTATCTCCTCGATTTCTGTAAATTATTGTAGTTAACAGAATGGTCTGGATTTACAACAGCTGAAGATATTGTTCTATGTTCTTAGCAAAGATGTGACAATTGAAGAAAGCAATTTTTAAAGAGGTCTAGCACCTATGCAATGTTTATACCAAAACTATTAAAACAGCCTGTATGAAAAGATATATAAAACAACATGTATAAAAAGGTAGTAGGAACACGGGACAAATATGTGGCATATGTATAATTTATACCTACATTTTATAGATGCCTCCATTTCATTTATTACAATGCCTTCTCCTGCAGAGCTGTCTTTTTATATCCAAATAAATGGACAGATATTCTGGAAATCTGGTCTTAAATTCTCTGAAGCCCTTCCAACATCATTTTTAGTAATGCAAGAATTATTATAGGGAATGCAAGCAGCCTACTCTCAAGAGTTTACTGTCAGTGTGTCACAAATTATCAAAACATTGGTCTTTTCCCTGTTTTGAGTTTCCCTGTTTTGCAAACTGAAAATCTACATCCTTGAAACAGGAACAGACAACAGAAAAAATCAGAATTTTTTTAAAGGCCTACCACTTAAATACACATCATGACCTGTGTTCAAACAGCTGTTAGCCAGTTTAAAAACAAACTTTATCTGTGGTGACCTCCACCTGTGCATGCTTGGTGACTTGCATTTAGTACCATGTAACAAAACATCTAAAAATAAGTGTACATAGGGGTAGTTTCTGGCACCATGTTTCTTTCCTTAATGAGAAAGGAAAAGAGAGATACAGGTTCACAACATGATACATAGCCCAAGACCTAGAGCAATTCTCAGTGCAAGGCATATCTCATTAGGCATCTTATATAATTAGCTCTTCTGTTAGCATCATCACGTGAATGGTGAGTAGTTTTCACACTATTTATAATCCATTTTCATGAATATTATTAGTATTGCCATCATTGTCATTATCATCATCGCAGCAAGTTTTTAATTTTTGTATGCCCAAAGGCAAACAAGTCATTACTTCCTCATCAGCAAAACTAGTTGTTCCAGATACACAGGTAAGTGGATTTTTGCTGGGCTGATCAGTGAAAGAACCCAGAGCCTTCCTACAAGTTGACTGTAACAGGGTCCTCCTGTTATTAGCACTTTTACTAAATACTTTCATATTATCAAAGGTCTTCTACTCAAAACCATCGCTTTGCCAGTTCGGTTCCCGTTATACATTAAACACTTCAGCCGCAGTTGCAATGTCGCTGCGCAGTAGGTGAAAAACATTTCTGGAACAAATGTCAGCAAGGGATAATTTTGAAATAACCTTCTAATCTGCAGTAACACAAGCTGGAAGATAATATTGCTATAAAGGTTGTTTTGTTGGTAACCTCTGATATTGTTTCCTGACGTAGTTAGTATTTCTAGAGATGAAAGAGGAAAAAGTTGCAGAAATAAACAAAAATATAGAGCTCTTTTAGTCTCCCATGTTTCTCATACAGGTTAGCCCTGAACATGAATTTGTACTGAAATCAGGGAAGAAGTTGTTCAAAAACAAGAACGCAAAGTAGACAAATGAAGGAACAAAAAAATCTATTAAGATACCTCACCTAAGGAAATGGTTCATACAGATGTTGAAATGTCTTACAGGGATGAACCACTGATACAGTTAGACTCAGTTAGTTGAAGCTTGCACTTAATTTTAAACAGGAAGGTGTTTTTGTGGCCTGTGCATTGGGGTCAAGGGCCAACCGCCAGAAGTATTTAATGCCCTCATCAGCAGAAGCTGGAAATCCTCACCAAAAGCACTTAAAAACATGTACCAATCTGCAAAACATCCTAACTTGCTGACCCAGACTTCCAAGAAACAAAATGATCCCCCTAACAAGCGCATAGGTGTCAGGGGCACAGTAACAGATATGCAGTGCTGGGACTTACCATCTTGGTCTGTGGTAACGGTGATAGCTGTGAACTGCTTTGGAGAGAAACTCAGCTCCGAGACCCCATTCGTGGCTTCTATTTCAAAGGTGTAGTTCACGTGCGACACAAAGTCAAGCACTGTCACAGAGGAGTTGATGAGACCTGTGTGCCTGGGGATGAAACGGATACCTCCCCCACAAATCTCACACTGGCTGGTGTCCGACCCACATTTCTTACAGATGACACTGTATGTGAGATCTTTTCTTCCTCCGGTATCACTTGGGGGGCTCCATTCCAGCATGAGAGCTGTGTCATTAATGTTAAAAATCACATTTCTTGGAGCAGAAGGTGGCCCTGCAGATAAGAAGGGAGAAGCCTGTTAAGTGACAGTTGTCTATTTTAGAGGGAAAAAAAACAGACCATGGAAAAATATATTAGTCTTAAGGCAATTATTTGCAAATGGAAGCTAACAGATATAAGTTTCAATAATGAATTAAATGGAAAAATTATCTAAATACTACAATCCTGGAAAATTAAGCAGGAATAATAAATACGTGAGACCATAAAAAGTTGAATAATCTAAATAAATTAGAATTAATTCAGAAATAATTTAAGGCAACATAAAAATGACTTGGGCATGTTGAATCTAGACTTGATAACACAAATTTGCACTAAATATCTCTTGATTTTGTGGGATACTGGGGTAGAGCTTTAACAACAAAATGTATTTCCTTATTTTATGTCTAGTAATGTAGGCTTTTCTGACACTTATAATCTTTGATGTTTTATAAGACCTAAATTGAATAATAAATAAATAACAGCTTTGAAATAACTACAAGAGGTAAAATTGTTTGTATTAGTTCTGCAGTGCCAGATATTTTTTTTATCCTTCACTGCTTATCCCCAGGGATTTCTTTGCTGCTGTTCATTAACAGAGTTAGGTGGCAACAGGCCAAGACTATTAGGCATGAGAGACAGTTTACAAGTTTTTTCTTTCCCACCTGGCACCTCATCAGCGTCAGTATAACAGTGAAGACATCAACCTTGCAAGCTAAAGATCTAAAAGGATGGCCGCAAAGCAGGAGAAAAAATTATTCTTGAAGACTGCAGGGAGGGATGCAAAGATAGTAGCAATAGGTAGAGCAGCAAAGCTGTCAGCTAGCAAGCAGGTGGTAAAGCTCTCTGTGTACTGTCAGATGAACCATGAGTGACCAGTTTCCCATGGATCCCACAATAGTCAAGGTATGTCCAACAAGTTTGAAGTTGTTATGCTGACTTACTGTGTAGGATCACATGTAAATCATCTGAGGCTTTATAGATCAGCTTCCAGAGTCTGATGGAAGAACTTTACCACCGAATGATTTTTCAGACAGGTTTTTTGTGAAGGGGTGAAGGAAAGGCAGAAATCATTTAAGGAAGTCTGAATAACCTTATCTCCATCTCTTATTATATCCTTCTTCTTTCATCTAACATATTTCAACCAAGCACTTACAGAGACATGGTTTTCAAAAGCAATTTGTATATAGACCTAAAATATGCCCATAAAAATTAAATAAGAGACTCCGATTTGGCAAAATGCAAGGCATTATACTCCAGGTTCTGATATATGTAAGATGACTGTGGTAAACTCAACTGATGATCTCTAGGTTTTTTCAGCTGAGTAAGTTGAATAAGCTTTATATTCCCAACTCTCAACATAAAATCACAGTGCACATGGATTGCTTAGTCAATGGTTAGCAGAATTTTTAAAACTTTCAGCTTGCTTTGCAGCTTTTCATGATTTAAATAATGTGCCAGCAAGACTTAAGTATAAAGTTCTGATTGAGATACTGTTCTAACTTCGAGTGAGCTTTTCATTACTTCAGGGCCTCTCAAGCAGACTGGAAGATTGTATGAAGCATTTGCAAATGACATCAGCTAATTCTTACACAGAGTGTATTTCACCCTACAAATTGAGTGAAAGTAAATCTAAGAGATGGATAATTAAAATATTATAATGCCCTTTTAAAAAATTTATCACAATGAGAGAAGAACTAAACAAGCAAACAAAAATATTGATCAACACTCCTGTAAATTCCAGTTCAACAACTTGTAGAGTGAGGGCAAGACCTTGTGCCCAAAGTATAGTCAAATAAATGGCCAGAACTTTGCATTAGGAAGGAAAATGAAATATCAAAACTCCTCCTAACATTTCATATACAAATCAGGATCTCAAGTCTTAGCCAAAAGAAAAAAATAAAAATTAAAAATATCCTGTGTGAGTATTTACTTGTATATCTATCTGTGCAGTTCATAGCTAGCAGCCCAAAAGCCCCTGACAGTCAACACCAGTTATTTTTCAGCATATCAAGGAATCATTTAGCTCAATGGTATGTGGCTCATTTGTACTGAAAAGCAGTATTTCTGGAACCCATCAGATGAAAATTATTTTTGTAATTTGCAATTTTTATGGTCACAGAGAATATTTTGAGTATTTCCTTCCTTTGACTATGTCTTTGACTATGACCTTGCGATAAGCCTAATACTGAAACATTTCAAATACTGTAATATGTAAGTATTTATAAACGCAACTTGTTAACAAAAGTGAATTATATTGATACAGTATTTTCCAATGGTGTGGAAAACAGAGACAAGGTATAGCTTTGAAGATGCTGATGTGGTCCAAAAGCCCCTGCAACCTTAGAGTGTCTCAGATTTACAAATCTCTAAACTTTCCATTAAAATTACTGTCAGGTCAATGGTTCTAGCTACTCTGGAAAACAGTCCTGAGATTCGAATCAGCTAAAACTAGCAGATATTACTTCAGCTTCAGTTCTTATTATTTATGTGCAGAAGACAGGAATAATTACGGGTCCTCTAAAAACATGCTGTGAGAATTAAATAATGACTTGTCTTAACAAATTCCCACTGTTAAAACCAAGGAGGATTTTTAGGAATATGGAGGATGAGCCTTAATCACACTTACATATGTGCATAACTTTAAGCAGATCAGCAATCCCCTTGACATAATTGGTAATACTCATGCACTTAAAACTAAGCATGTGTGTAATTGCTTGAAGGATTTGAGCCAATGTTTTAAAACTCGGTTAAATTTAATCTTACAGACAGTATAGATACTATGACAATGGGTCACCACAGTTCAGGTTTTTTTAATGTTATTTCATCAACTTTGTCAGGCCAAAACAGGAATTATTGTGAATCCAGGCATTAGGAGAGTTTGGTCTGGCCCTGTAAATTTTAATTTCCTATCAGATTTTTGTTATATTCTATGTAGACGGCATTAGTGGAAGAACCAATACAGTAGATAAAAAACACTGTTTAAAAAAAATTATTTTTTATTCGTACTAGAGAGTAAAGGCTGTTATATTCATGATTTGGGACTTAATCCTCAATTGTAAGAGAAAACATGAATTATTGTACATTCACATTTCAATGAATAGGGACAACATTATCAATTATGTTCGGGATGTCTGAAAGTATATTACTGTCCGCCTGCAAATACTAAAAAAAAGACTCAGACACCCTTCATACTCAAGGCCCCTCATGCCAATTTGCATGACGATTAAATAGCTTTTTAATTGCTGTTAAATTATGCCAGTTAAACTGCGATTTCATGCAAATATTAAGCTGTAATGACATGCAGTGAATCATTTACTAAGATTTAGAACTTGGAACAAAGAGAAACAATTAATTCTAATCCTCAAATTCAGCTAAATTATGTGTCACTGGGCTTTTATGAATGTGGCCTGATTGCTTTGTTATCATTTATAAATTATACAAAGATTATTTGACACATTGCAAAAACTTGGCAGCAATAACCCTTCTGCAGACATCTGTGTGCAAAGCTCTCAGGGATTTCTTTATATTGATTTTTAAGGAAGACAAGTATATTGGTGAAAATTATGGATCATTTCCTCACAGCAAAATTCATGACTTTGGATTTTATGCACAAGAGTAAAACACACTTCGGACGGATGAGCGTCAAAAACAATGTAGCTCTTCTGCTTCTTAGATAAAACATAGCCCAAGTGTAAGCAATGTCTTTTGCTTCATTTGCAAGTTATAATATAAGAATTATTTCTACGCTCTCTGTGGAGTAGATGCATTGATATCTTATGGAGAATCCGGCCAACTCCAACAGAAACAGAACTGAGTTTACGCCTCATGCAGTGCTTCGCACCTCATCTTGCTTTGTGTATCCTCTCCCTCTGTGAAAGTGAAGTGCATTTTGCCCTTCATGGAAGAAAAGAGGAGCAAATCTAAAGCTGCAGAAGTCTAGTGAGAGTACCACAGTATTTTAAACACTACAGAGTGATAACTGTCAGGAAAACACGTCGTTGGTTTTTAAGTGAGAACTTTCCTTTACTTACTACTGGACTCTTCAAAATGTGTGCTATTCAGCTAATGAATTTACAGTGGAAGGGCAAAAATTAATGATCATCTGAGAGTACTCAAAATCAGCATCTGGCTGCGCCTCTTGAGTTCATAACTGCTTTTTTATATACATACATACATGTAGCATAGATAAGTAGTGTCATTTGGTGTAGAATTACATTTTTTCTTTTCAGACTAACTTACTCTTTTTCTGTGAGGCAGGCAGGAAGAATGGAAGCCAGTGACTGGAAACCAATAGCCCAAGTCTGAGCATTATGATAAATTACAAAAAAGTATATATATATCAAACCAACAATAGAGGCAGTAGAGTCAAAGACTTCAAGCACATTGCTTGATTTTGCTGCTGGAGTAGTGTTGACTCTAAAAAAGAGAGGATACAGTTTGTGGCAGAGGTTATTGAACACAGTATAAGTTTGTTGGGTTCAAAATTGTTTAAGCATAACAGGAAAGAGATGCATTCAGGCTCAGACACCTGATATAAGCCTGCCTGACTTTGACCTTGAAAAGATGGATCAATTTATCCAATTACATTATGGTGGGAAATGTTAGAGTTTATGCACAGAGCAAGCAGACAGGGGATTAGATATGATGCTATTTGTTGCTCACTGCGTATGCAGAGAGATCACTGATAGAGTACTCACATATGGCAAAGAAATACAATAAGGAGAAAGAGTAACAGCAAGAGATTGATAACAAGCGCCAATCAAAGGGAAAAAGGCTAGGAGAAAGAGATTAACAATATATCCTAATGTAATTTTTTTTCCTCTTATAAAAATTAGAATTTTATTATGCTTTTCTGCAAAGTGCCGACTTTTCTTTTACAAAATACAGCTACATGAAGGAGAAATAGGAACTTTACAATTTTGGAAATGTGTGCACTTTAATAGAATTAATCAAATTAGATTTGAACTCATCCTGAAAAAAGTGGATGCCTGAAGCTAAACCCTTAAATTCACAGTCTCTTAAATCAAGGTCATTATTTTCCATAATGCTGCATATGCAAGTTTTCCAGTACTGAGGAAAAATTCTGCAGTGAGGCTATACAGGAATGATGAGAGAGCGAGAATAAAATATCTACCTATCTTAGGCATGCTGCTTTGTAGGACTTGGGGAAGCCCACAAAGTAGATATGAATATAGTTGGTTCAAAATGTTTTAATAGGAAGAAATTTGTAAAGGGAATCTACTATTCATTCTGTGTTT
Organism: Arenaria interpres; assembly: GCA_013399435.1. Classification (NCBI taxonomy): domain Eukaryota; kingdom Metazoa; phylum Chordata; class Aves; order Charadriiformes; family Scolopacidae; genus Arenaria; species Arenaria interpres. Next base: position 119,665 of record VXAK01017573.1, read on the forward strand.
GATTAAAGAACAACTCTCATTCAAAAAGTCACAAGAAAACATTCTAATCTCTTATGTTACATCTCACGTGTTAGGACACAAATTTGCAAATGAGTATCAAAAATGCAGATCTGCTCCAAAAGTGGTTATGCAGCAAAGGCCTTTGCTTACTGCACAGCCTTTTCTATTTAGTCAAACTGGCTCTTTTTTTTTTTTTCCCCTAACTTTTCTACTCCTTTTATTACAGTAAAGCATGACAGTTTAGAAGGAATAATCTAAATTCTAGTCTGTCTCATATCTGTATCTTTGTTTATTAAATTTAAATTAGCCACATCTGCACAGACCCACCGAAGGCAGTGAGGTTGTATTTATGACACAAAAATAATTTTAATAACTGAAAGTGTAATTTGAAAGCACTGGGGCTAAAGATATCACTTAGGGAATAATTTGGCCTGCAGACTTCATTACTGATGACGTGCAAGAAGATTGGAATGCAGTCTGCCTGTCAAGAGTCTTGGTGTCATTTGCAGAGCTGACAATTAGTGAAATAATCATCATAGTAGGTATAAGATGAATATATCAGCTGTTACAGTCAATGAAGTACTGATACCTTGCAGTCCAGGCCGAATGAGAGGCAATGCATGGTGGCACTGTACCAAGAGCAAGGCAGAAACTAGATTGTGGTTCACTGTCTCCTTCATTATTTCTTATTTCTCCCAAGTTGGGGTGAGATGGAGCACTGTTACCTCTGTTGTGGCTGATTTCTTCCCTGTCTCCACTCAGTTATTTTGGCTGACATCCTTAGAAGGTCTAGCAGCAAGTCTTCCCTAACAGTTTTCAGCCAAAGCAGCTCTTAGCACCCTGCTTTAGTTGGGAAAGCACTGGGGTGTTGTAGGTACCTGCTCTCTGATGCCACACAGCTCTCATGCTCCTCCCTATCTTATCAATACTAATGAGTAGAAGGGCTTAAAATTGTGCCCTGAAAGATAATTATGGAAATATAATGCCATGTATGAATATTTTTTTCAGAGAAGGACTGTCTTTTGGAGATGAAAAATCAATTACATAAATAATATGGAATCACATCTGCATAATGCATGAATGAAACCATCTTTCTAAGCATGAAACTGTCAAGAGCGCCTGGGATGTGGGTTAGTTCTGTGGGTACGTTTTTAATGGCCTGTGCTTGGGGCACTCATTTGAGTTGAATTATTTGTAATCACCATTTTCCTGTGGGAAGTCTGGAACAACGTTGTTTATTCCCTCACATATTTTGTGCAAAAAGATAGGCTTATGTGCCTTGCTCCAGAGGGAGCTGACAGCAGATTGTGTGCGTTGGACTAGGGTGCCTCTCTGAACCCTAGGAATGCTATGTATAGTGACAAACACTCCCATTTAGTGGATGGACAATGTCTTGGTCTATGTAATGACCTCAGGATTACAGAGTACCTATGACTTTGTAAATAAGCTCCAAGCTCCAGTATACTGCCATTAGAGAGACTAGCATGAGCACAGGAAGTAGTTTAATTCTGTTAGTGTCAGCTCAGTTATTTTTACATGGTGCTGACTTACCCTGTGTAAAGATACCAAAATTATGACAATAATAGTTATTGCAGTAGTACTTTGCTTTCATGGTTTTATCTTTTAAGCTTCTTGTATACTTCATCTGTTAAAATACTTCATGTATTTAACGTTATTTTTTTTTCAAATTCTCTTAACAAGAGAACTGTGACAAAAACCGTACTTGAATCAAATTCTCCACCAAAAGAGCTAACAAAATGCTACACAGAAACTAGGTATATTAGAAAACTTGTAAACAGACTTTTATTGTCTTTATTAAATAATAGGATTTTATATATAAATATAGTATTTCACCCACAGATTTTTCACTGCTGCTGTTTGTTCCCAGTTTTGAGATTAAATGGATATAGTTGCTTTATGACCAATAAATGAATCACAGTAAGTAATGAACCATGTATGAAAATCTATGAGAAATATTTTATGAGTGAAAATAAAATTTATGCTTTATGTTTCTAGGCATGAGCACATTGATCAAAATAGTAAAAATCTTTTCTCAGTCAGAATTTCTGCCGCTAGACTTCTGGGTGTCAGTTTTGTCTTAATGACAAATTTTGGTCAGTCAAAAACCACAAAATGTTGTATTTTAAAAATTACCAAAAATTCTAAAGAATTTTCATTATCACAGTTGTATGAGAGGGAATAATCCTCTGTTGAAAGATGATGATATGGAAGAGAGTTTAACTATATCTCCTTCTGATTGCATATATCTTTTTTCCTTCCTTTTTATGATTTTCTTGTCTTTTTTAGAGAGTTATTTTTTATTAAGTTGTCTTGGGACGATATTTGTCTTACAATTTTCATTTAAATTTGGGGAGACAGCAGAGTATGTCATATCAGTTTTTGTCTTTACATGATTCCTCAGTTTTTTGAAACTTTTTGTACATGCATATTTTCCTGTATTTAAAATACATACTGGTAGTTTAAAACTCAACATTGCTATCCATATGACGATGATTACACACTTTGTATTATCTCTCAGAACTATTAAAAACTCAGAACAGTTAAAAAGTCACCAAATTAAGACACATGCCAGTATTCTTAGAGATATCTAGACTAAATAGAAATATGATGTTTAAATTTTGATTTTAAGTCTCTTTTGATTATCTTGAATGGGATCCTTCATAAAATGTGCAAACTCTTGACTTTTTTTTTAAGCACAAAAATAAATAAGTGAGACAGAGGAGAAGAGAACTGCAGACACTGGTACTGATCAGACTTACGGGTACATGCCATAGTTGGTGGGTCCTTCTCAGCTCTGAAGTAACCTTTCTCACACTGACAGACAGAAGTAGCTTCTACGTAAGTCAAGCTGTGTGGAGGGCACTTGGAGCACTTTACATTTCCAGCAAATGCTTTATAGAATCCAGGCCTGCAAGCTGTAAAGCAAGAAAATAAGTCTCATCAACAGAAGCAAGATTTGGTCATAAGTAAAATCTGGTCCATGTAGGTATAATGCACCTTCTTTCCTTTCCAGCCTAGATATATATGCTATTTTGATAATAGAATTCTTCACAGTTTTTATTTTGGTATATAGACTTAAAAAAAATATAAATCTGTTCTTGGTATAAAATGGGAAATCATTAAAAGAGACAGCTTCCAAATTTACAGACAGTCCTCACTGCTGCTTGAAATTGTTATCTAGACAACTTCACTGATATCACTAAACAAAAGCATATTATCTATGTTTTATGTATGTTCCATCTGTTAATAAGAAAGAGTGAGACAATTTCTTATCACTAAAGCTATTTATAAGGTTTCCTTATTTAACTAATGGAGACTTGCAATGCTTAATATGTTTACCCTCACAACACCTTAATGAGACAAGGATGACATCCCTATATATTTAAAGATGCATCTGACTTGCCTACAGTCCCATGAGAAGCCTCTGGCAGAACGCTCAGCCTCTGACAGCTGGGTCCTCTGCAGCCTATTGGCCTGAGAGGCTGGGAGGTGCTGCATAACCACCTTCAGAGATGGAGGAAGATGTCAATACCCTTTAGCGCATACTACTGCAAGCCTGAGGCTACTCTCAGTTGTGTCAGGAAACAACCTGGATAGCAGCTGAGCTGGGGATGGAGTATGTTGTGATGGTCAGAGCTCACTGTGCCCCCAATTACTTGGAACAGGTGTCCCTTAGCCACAGCACAATCTCATGTGCCTTTTCGCTGGCTTTTAAAGCAGAAACAATTTATAATAAATAAATTATTATTTATTTTTATTATTATTATATATATTATTATGTTATTATTAATAATAAGATATAATGAACCTTATCATAAATCTGCCAGGTTTGCATTCTGAAATATTATTCTAAAATTATCCTCAGACTTCATCACACAAGTTTAAAATGAAATTTCCTTCTTTCTTCTGCCAGCTGCCAAATTTACACATGGCAGCATGTATTGCAGTTACTGTCTTCTGGCTTCCCAATATGAAAACAGAACTGAAACAAATGAAAGAGCAACCCAAACATGTATACACTGTACAGACTCATATGCCTTCTGACTCCTCAAGCAGTACCATGGAAACCATTGCTATAAACAGCATTTCGAAGACCCATGCGGCTTTTTCTCATTTTGACACAGTCAAAAGTATTTTCTTTAAATTGCTAGAGAAACTAGGCAGTACGTCCTTCTCTTATAATGACAAAACAACAATATTAAAATGAGGTGTTCTTTAAAAAGTACCCAAAGGTATGCATTTTATGGATTCACTATCAGTTCACATTAAGTGAGTTATTAAAAAGTATTAACTCATAGATAACATACACAGATTTGCTACTGATTCCAAAGGACCAGCTTGATTTAAAAGCAGTTTTATTAGTAGCTGAGGGAAGAGGAGTGAGAAGACGGGACTGAAAAAGATAATAGATGATTGCCTATCAGAACCCAAGAGCCAATTTTTCAAATTTAATTTTAAGACCTTAATTTTGTCCCCACAATTTCAGCAGTTCTCCTCCCAGTGTGTTGTTCTGACTTTGCTGAATAGAAATTAGGGAGGAATCCTGCCCTGCTGTCACTGATGAAAAAAAAAAGGTATTTCTGGTGTTAGAGATAAGAGAGGTGGGAACAGCAGGGATTTTCCCCTTGAAAGTAGGCTACTGGTCTGATACAATTGCGATTATAGCGAGTAGTAATTTTCCACTGATTGGAAAGACAGCAGGTTTGTTCATGGAAGAAGGCAGCATTGTACATATAGGCCGTCGGAACTGACTCCTCCTAGCTTTGCTGGAAGGAAGGGAGAGATGAGGTAAGACAAAATCAGGCAAGAGTGTTACGCTGCCCTGCTCCTTTCTTCTTTTCTCATACCAAAATCCTGCCCTGGCTTATCTAAGGTTGAATACTAAATTCTTGCTTTTAATGGCTACCTTTCATACACACGGTGCAATATAAAGAAGTTTGTGATTAAAGAGTAGGCAATTCCGTTGGCAATTCCAGGTTACAGTTTCAGTCAAAGAAAAATGAGTTATCTTTATAATCCTTATTACTTCTGAATCATTCCTTCTTCCCTTCTGTCCCCCAAAATGACAAACCACTTCGGATAAAAAGAAACATAGCACTCTTTTTCAAGAGAAATAGTTGGTTTAAATTTCAAGCTGTTTGCTATTCTAAAATCAAGCTCAAGGAGAAGATTCGTTTCGAATTTGAAAAAGTAAATGTTTTACTCTGAAATGTATTCTGTAATGTATTTAAAGCAATTATGGTTTGATATGGTACGCCTCTTAGAAGAAAGCACATATATACTCATGGAAAAGATGGGGAGAAAAATATGTATGAATACATAGATTATTTTAACTCTTTTGAAGCCAATCTAAATACATTTATCCATTAAGCCAGGTATATACCACAAATTCTGAGGCAGAGGAAGATATCAGAGAAGCTTTTCTATGGATAAGTTTACAAAGCTATTGGTAACCCACCCCTCGTCCAAATGCAGAATCACACAACCATGATTACTGGATACTTTCAAATAAAAAACAGCCCTTCATAAACAAGATAAAATAACACAAACTGAAAACCCCCAAATGACCATAACCTTGGGATAACTCACCTCTCCAGATAACTCAGTACTGATTGCCAACTTTCAAGATGAAAGACAATAAACTGTTACTCTATCAAAATCAATGACCATGCAGCACAACCCTGAAGCACTTGAGATGCTGTATGTATCTCAGCTTCGATTCTGCTGAAAAATACTGTGTTTCAGTAGTACAATTAACAACAACAATTGTTAAATTTACCATTTTCCACAGAAAGTTTGCAAGCACTAGAGTTACTACCTAGGTTTTTAAAAACGCATTTAGGAAATGCCTCAACCTTTACCATTTAATAGATATGTCTCCCTCTGAAGACAAGAAGAATCTCTCTGTTCCTCAGACTTAGGTGTCTTCACGGAGCTTAAGGTTGTATAAGACCACAGTAAGCCAACTGTAGCTCACAACTATTCCAATGAAAACTTACAGGAAAATTGCACAAATGAGTCAATGGTATACATGTTCCATTGTAATTTCTGGTTTATGCATAACATTTTGTAAAACTGTGCTATGTTTTTTGTTTTTTTTTATGTTGTGCTAAGTTCTGCTGTGAGATTGCAGATTGCATTACTAAATGTAAATCACTGTGTGTTACTGCAGATTGTGGTATCAAACCATACACAAGCACTAGATGTTGCACTCAACTTTAGAGTCCTGAAGTCACATGCTATCTGAAATAAGGATTAGGATACAACTCTGTAGAGATTAATCAATGGGCTTACTTACATGCTTAATCTTAACCAAGTTCCTCAGATTTTGCGTAGCTTCCTATATTTCTATTGTTTATTCTCTTGTGGCGGTTCAGCCACACACAATTACTTAGTGCACAAACTGCCTGATGGGCAAAACAGAAGCTCAGAAATTTTTAATTAGAGTTGAGTTGTGGTTTTGTATTTGGAGAAGGAAAAAGGCCATCTTTCCCATGCAAAATCATACCATATGTAAATATATTACAAGTAAGTTAAAAGTTTGTTCCAGATCTTTATGTATGGAGAAAGTTTTATGTTGTATGGATTGATAAATCAGTATTTTTCAAAGTGTTTCTCATAACATTTTCTCCACTCTATTAATAGTTATCATATCTATGGTTTTCACAAATTATTTGTGCATATGTTAATGTAAACTAAAATTTAAACTAAGAAAAACTTCTGCCTGAAAAAGCTTCCAATAATGGCTATTCCAAAAAACCTAAAGTTTGTTTTTATCTTTGTTACCAAAGAGTATTTTTTTCTAACTTCCAAATCACTGGGAGGCATCTTATTTTCCCTAACATTATCTAACAGAAGTGACTTGTTAGCTACTAATTATAAGAACTGTATGAGATTTGACTTTTGTAAAGCCTGGAGGATAATATATTGTCTTAATGATTCAGTAATTAGCAGGGTATCTGAATGAACACCTCAAAGACACTAAAGTTTTCTCCAAGAGATCTTGCAGAGATGCACTGATAATTTAATTGGCTTCATAAAAGGTAACACATCTATAAATGTGCTTTAGTACAGCGTTATCGGGATTTGACTATGAGGTTTTTAAACTACAGAAAGTTTGTAATTAATATCATTTTCCTCATTTAATATTTAATATATGGCATTTAGTTTTGTTTGTATTACACATAGATTCATATGAAGAGAAATTAACGCTACACAAAGCTCTCGTGAACTCTTAAAGAAAGTGATTCATGGCTTGGTAGCCTCCCAGCCTGGGCAGAGAGTGGGAGAAGGCATTTATCAAGCAGCTGCAAAGCAGTTTAGCACTGTTGATGTTATTTGCAGAGGTATTGAAGCAGACTGGAAAAACTATAGAAGTGCACTGTACATTTACTGCCTAAAATGAGATACAATCTTAGCTGTTCCACACAGGATGGTATGTGTGTGGTGCAAGATGCTGTGGGAAGCCACCTTTCCCCGTACATGGCTGCACGGTCAGTCTGTGGCTGTTACCATCTCAAAGGTAACAGAATAATGAGTGCATCCCCGTGCCAAGGGTTTTGGCTGTGGGGGTTGAGGGCCAGCTCAGAGGCAGTGCAGCCAAGGGTGGCCCTGTTCCTCTGGGGCCATGGGGAAAGGCTGCCTAACAGAGTGGTCATAAGGCCGACCCCTGTCTGTAGGAGCTGCTTTTGGCTGAGGGCTTGTTGCCTACCTGGGCTACTGCTCCACTGTGGCACAGCCCTGCCCTGCCTGGCCATGGGCCCTGCCAAGCTCTGCCCAACAGCAGACTGACATTCTGGCCCAGCCCAGCCCACCACTAAAGGCCCAAGATGGTGGAACATGCCCTGCCTGGATGACCCTGGGGAACCCCCCTGTCACTACAGGCCCTCAGGGAGGCGACAGCTATGCGGTACCCCAACAACCTAAACCAAAAGCCGGATATAAATAACAGCAAGCGAAGAGAAAGCCATACTTCACTGAGATCCATCTGGGAAACCAGACACCTTTCCAAATCCACGGGAAGGCAGATGAAGACTGACCTGTGTGTAGGCTGGTGAGCCACAGGAACTGGTCTCACAGCATTATTATTCAGGCAGTGAGGAGGGAGAGCTGGATGGAACTGTATTTTTAAGGATCTTTTGAATTGCCCAGTCCAGTAATTAAGGTCATGGTTTGATTACTAGAAAATGCAGTTGTGGGCTTTTTTGCAGAAGAACCTTTACTGCTTGAGACTGGCCATTAAGTTCTTTCCCAGCCTGAGGGGTGTTATGATGTATATGAAACATAGCGAAATCTGGAAAAAGCAAATATGGTGCTCATCTTCATGGTCATAAATCTTGTTGCTTTAAAATTAAAAAAAGGGGCATTTTCACTGCTCTGTGGGAGCACGTCATTGTGAAGGAAAGAAGTTGCTTCCAATTTTCAGTTTTTCAACATCTGAATCAACCCTTATCAAGTCAGTTGAAGTAAGCGGAATCCAAAGCAAACTTAGAAGCAACTTTTAGGTAGGTCTGTGTGTGGGAAGATATTTCTCATGAAAATTTTTATAGCTTGCTGAGAACTCATCAATCAAATTAAAATAAAGAAGACTGTTGTCATTTACAATGAATGGCAACCATCAGTAGCTGTGGAAGAGGTGTTTTAATCTTTCTAAAACACATAATTTGCTATGCTTTTCCACCTCATACCACTTACTGAAACCCACTAATGCACTATGAGACTGACATCTTTAATATTTGTTATATTCTGTCAATATATATAATTATTCAAATTTTAATGTCCTCTTACCTCTCTGATATCTGGTCACTTTATAGAAAGGGCAATCCAATAAGGCCTGTTCTCTTCTACTACTGTGCAGAAACAAGGAACTATGATATTATTTTACCAATTTATTTTTTAGAAGAAGTATATAGAACAGGAGAAAAGAGTGTAACAAAAGATACGCGTTGTATATTACAAAACGCAGAATGCAATCACAAAATCAAGATTAAGATATTACAGAACTAAGACAATGAAGCTATGATGACAACGTTTGAATGTGAGTACTATCTGATTAAGTAATTTCATGTCTTTTCTTTCTTCACATGATCCTTCTTTTATTCAGGTCATGAATGGACCGAGAGAAAAGAGCGATGATTCACTTTGGGTCATGTTCAAACTGATAGTGAGACTATGCAAGGGGAGTTGCTAGAAACTTGAGGCATCATGAAAAACCCATTGGAGGAAGACCAGTCATGATAGAACATAAATTATGGAACATGCTGATTAGTTGAAACCACAAGAATAAAAGACATCATGTACCAAGAAAGCAAGGCTCTAGTTTGGTTCATTTCCTACAGATGGTAAGGAGGGGACAACAGACACTCCTAAGAAACTTAATGACAGAATGACCCATCTTTTGGGGGACAATAGACTGATTTTCCTTTTTTGTTTGCAGTAAATTTGATGGATTATATTTCTGTGTACTTCGGCATGCACTTAAATGCATCTGTGTTTGTATGCTCCAGTCAATCTCTGCTCTTGCCAATATTTTCTGCTCTCTAATATTCCTATTCTTTGAGGTGGAGAACAGACAAGACCATTACTCACATGCTTGACTTTGGAGAGGAACAAGGGAGAGGAAAGAAAAAAGAGGCAGGTAGAAGGCTGCTTTCTCAAATATAACTAAATAATCCAGATAGGCAAATTAAATTAATTGTTCTTTCTCCTTGTGATAATTCATTTTTCCCCAGTGACTTATTTTCTGTCATTCCCATATTTCAATATTCTATGGAAGTTGTTTATTAAAATGATTAGAAGAAATTACAAAGGAGATAATTGGTATATATCAAACAGTATTTTCAGTTCACACCAATGCAGTTTTTCTCTGGATAAAATATTAGTTGCAATACAATAACGTAAGGAATGATTCAGGTCACATACCATGTTTTTAAAGAATCTGTGGTTTATCAAAAAAATTCAAACAGACAAGGAAAACAGTCAATGATACTAATTTTATCACTGGCTGTCATAATAGATACAACTCAATAGCTCATCAAAGAGCTGGGTCTGTACTACATAGCACAGGTGAATACTATTCTGCACTTGTTAAGGAGCTGTCAGTTACTTCTCAAAGACTTTTAAGTTGGCAGCTAAAGACTTCTAAAAACAACAAAGAGAAACACCTTGTCTGCCACTGAGGTGACTCAAATAGCTTTTGCAGTGTGAAAATAATCTTATTAAACTTCACTTTTCACATACAGAGCAGTAATTACTCAGTGACTCAGGATGCTTTTGGCAGTGCTGCTGGAGATTACCATTATCTAGTAATAGAAGGATTTTCAAAGATCTGGGAGGAAGACTGTCCATATTCTGGCTTTCCCTTAACTTACAGGCAAGATGGAGACAAGTGTAGGAACAACACATGTAACTGGTGCTCTTTTCTTTGTTAATCATAAGCAGAATGACACTTTCACAGGTTGCCTACCCATTGTGTTTGTCACCCTATCTATAGATTTTACCTGTAGATGTATATTCTACGTTGTTAACCTCTTCTTTGTTTTTCACTTAATTATTAGACCTAGCTGAATTATTTTTTACAAAACTAATATAGTAAATGAAATTTACTACTACAACAGGCAGATGGCAGTTAGGAATGTTTCAGTATAAATGAATACACAATTGGCAAAATTATAAGCAACTGAAACGAGGGTCATTTGATTGGAAATATCAAGCATTGAAACTACAGATCCATATCCATAAAAATAAAAACTATTCATAATACAGGCTAGACTGCTTTAAAGAGGGTCTGCAAAATTTTAAAATTACCCCTTAAACATATTTTATAAACTGATGAGTCAATACAGTTAATTTTTCAAAGAAAGTTGCTATATTTCAACTCACTGCAACTTATTTTGTGTGTGTGTTTAGCTCAGATACACCTCCTAAAGGGGAACCCAGAGATTATTTCATTTTCTTAGGTCCTTTTCTGTATGCCTGTATAACAAACTCAGGCTAAAATCAAAACAAAAGCAGCTTTCATGCTACTTAGACATGTCTGAAAGAAATTAGTCATTATCTTCTGATTAGTGAAGATGTGTCAGTGATTTGAGAGAAACACATTTGTTTCTGGCATCTGAGTCAATAAAAAGGTAAAAAACCAGAAGCTAATAGGATGGGAAGACTCCAGTTTTTAACCGCACAGAGACTGTACTACCACATTACTGCAGGCACTGCATTACGGGCATTAATACAAGGAACAAACATGAAAAAAACCACACATGAACCTTGCAAATTTTGGATCAAAATTTTCAAGCTGTTTCACTATTTATAGTGACAAGAATTTATGATTCATGGAATCACAGAATAGTTTGGGTTGGAAGGGACCTTTAAAGGTCATCTAGTCCAAGCCCCCAGCAGTGAGCAGGGGCATCTTCAACTAGATCATGTTGCTCAGAGCCCCCTTCAACTTGAACTTGTATGTTTCAAAGGAGGGGGCACCTACGACCTCTTTGGGCAACCTCTTCCAGTGTTTCACTGCCTTATTGTAAAAAATTCCTTTCTTATATCTAGTCTAAATCTACCCTCTTTTAGTTTAAAAACACTACCCCTTGTCCTACCAGAACAGGTCCCGCTAAAGTGTTCGTCCCTATCTTTCCTTTACACCCCTTTTAGGTACTGAAAGCCACAATAAGTTCTCCCCGGAGCCTTTTCTTCTCAGGGCTGAACAACCCCAGCTCTCTCAGCCTGTCCTCATAGGAGAGGCACTCCAGCCCTCTGATCATCTTTGTGGGCCTCCTCTGCACTCGCTTCAACAGGTCCATGTCTTTCCTGTGCTGAGGGCTCCAGAGCTGGATGCAGTTCTCCAGGTAGGGTCTCACCAGAGCAGAGTAGAAGGGCAGAATCACCTCCCATGACCTGCTAGCCATGCTTCTTTTGATGTAGCCCGGGATGGAGTTGGCTTTCTGGGCTGGGAGTGCACATTTTTGGCTCACGTCCAGCTTTTCATCCACCAGTACCAGCAAGTCCTTCTTGGCAGGGCTGCTTTCAGTTCCTTTATCCCCCATTCTGTACTGATACTGGAGGTCGCTGCAACCCAGGTGCAGGGCCTTCCACTTGGCCTTGTTGATCCTCTTGAGGTTCACACAGGCCCACTTCTTGAGTTTGTCCAGGCCCCTCTGGCTGGCCTCCTCTCCCTCAGGTGTGTCAACTGCACCATTCAGCTTGGTGTCATCCACAAACTTGCTTAGGGTGCACTTGATCCCACTGCCTATGTCATTGATGAACAGTGCTGGTCCAGTATGAACTCCTGAGGAACACCACTTGTCACCAATCTCCATCTGGACATTGAGCTGTGTACGCTACGCTCTTGATGCCACCATCCAGCCAATTCCTCATCCACTGAGCAGTCTACCCATCAAATCCATATCTCTCCAATTTACAGAGAAGGATTTTGTCGGGGACCATGTCAAAGACCTCACAGAAGTCCAGATAGAGGACATCTGTAGCTCTTCCTTCGTCCACTGATGTAGTCATTTCATCACAGAAGGCCACTAGGTTGGTCAGGCAGGACTTGCTTTTGGTGAAGCCATACTGGCTGTCTCAAATCACCTCCCTGTCCTCCATGTGTCTTAGCACAGCTTCTAGGCGAATCTGTTTCATAATCTTCCCAGGCACAGACGTGAATTGCATGATTCCTCCATCCAGTGAAAACCTATGTACCTAAATGTATTGTAAATGTACTGTATGTGGCCATAAAGACCTCTTGTTAATTGGTAAAGATGGTAAAGGCAGAATCTAGCCCCTAGTTTCCATAGCTGATGTCTATGAGCAGTTTCTGGCAGGGACATTGATGCTGGAAGGTAATCACCTGTCACACTGTCTTGAAGTTGTCCCAATGACGTGCAAATCACCAATAATATATAGGCAGGTTGTTATTAGCCATGGAATAAAAATACACTACTGTGATATTTGTGGAATTGGGAAGAACAAAAAGTCAAGATTTCTCACAGAAATGGCAGGTGACCAAAATGCCTGGAAGACTGGGATAATTTATTAGTGATGGAAGAAGAGAGACTCGCTGCTTTGTGCTGCTGACTCCATTGTGGGAATCTCTGAAATCTAATAAATTGTTTGAGGTGGGAACTATGCATATGCAAATGCACTGCTCCGTATCCAAATTAGTCTTTATTTCTGTTGATATTTTATGGACAGACCCCATAGAAAATCCACAATTAGACAGACTGCATATATCTTCAAAGGAGATGGTATAAATACCATTTTCTACACTGCATAATTTTTAAAGGAACATCACTGTGTTTTAGGAAGATACTGAACAAAAGAAATCAGTCAGGCTAATTAAGGTACACAATAGAAATGGTAATCAGGGAACGTGACAGCAGTAAAAAAGAAGGTAAGTAATTTCCTGCAATATACTAGTGCATACTCCTGGGATGAGGAAGGTCTGATGGAAGGGAAAGATCATCGCATCTCCAAGCAGCCATCTCCAGCATCTCCAGTAATCACCTTTAACTAGAAAAGCAGGAGAATGTAACCCTGAGAACACGTCGGGGCAATGCAGCACTGGAGTAAATGGCAAAAGTTATTAATTGAGTCCCAAAATCTGTCCACAGTAGCTTTTAAAACTCTTCATTTTAAAGTATAATCTTAATAATGCATTTTATTACTTTTTAATCATTGTTCCATTATTACAAAGCTTTATTTTTAAGAAAATGCTCTTTCTTCATTCCTTCGGTCATGTCCAGTAAAAAGCTGGGATTTGAGTGACCTGGAACGTTGCTGCTGTAGTCCTCAGACTAAGACAATATGGAAATCAAGAAAACCTGTTAGATTAAGAACACCATATCACGATGCGCATAGGGAGTATTTATTTAACATTGCTGGGAGCTGTTCAGCATATCAAATTGCTTTTTATAAAGGAAAGCTGAAGCAGTGGTTAGGATACAGTTGTAGCTGGAAGGGCTTTTGGGGGGCAGGGATAGGGCAAAAGTGTGATAAGTTTCTTAACACTCCAGTGAACGCTACAAAAGACAAGTCTGAATAACAGCAGTAAGAAATATTATTTATTACAACTGTGGAAGGAACCTGTGTTTGCTGGATTTTCTCCATATGAATTCAAGAGGAATTAGTGTCCAATTTGGAAGGTGATGAAGACTTGTGTTTTCACAGAATCATTTACACTGTTATGTATAGTTGAGGACCTTATCGCACAACACTGCAAATAGGCATTAGACTGTATCAAATATTTCTTCCTGTAAGTGGAAAAAATGGTCTGCAGAGATGAGATCCATTTTGTGACTTATTCCTTTTGCACATTACCTATCTCTATATCATAAAAGTGAAGGCAGCATTTCGAAAAGGAGGTGCTCATTTGTGTATCTTTCATGATCACAATGAATGTAAACCCACAGCAGACGATTGCTCTACAATGCTGGTGCTAGAGTAGGAGCTGAATAAATGGTCAAGTCCATTTAAGCTATGGCCTCCTCTTATTCTTCTTTTTTCCCTCCCATTGTCATGATAATTGTAAAAAGATGGATCTCCCAATTCAGAGTTGCATGGCTAGTTTTGTTCTCTGGTTCACGTATGCGTTCTATTGTTGGTAAGGTATTCCCCAGTATCCTAAATATGTTCATGTAATGGCCAATGTGGTGTTGGTTTCCAAAAAGATTTTTCTCTATTGGAATGTTAAAAAAGAGATCTCTAAGAGTAGTGGTGACAGTGAGAAAATCATCATCTCTTGATCTGAGCATAACAACTAAATGCTAGAAAAATATGTCCTATTATTAAAAAGATTCAAAGTGCTTCCTATCAGATACATATACAAAATTTAAAATGCTTTCTTACTAGATTTATGTAAAAAAAACCTGATATATGGAGAGCAGTTTTTCAATCTTATGATATCCTTTATCAAATGCTAAAATATACGGGCAATTCTTCCTTTCTGTCCGTTCTACTGATACGATAAACTGATATTTCTGTCTTATCCTTCTCCCCATTTTTTCTTTTGTCTTCCTCCCCGTAGTATGAGAAACCTTTCTTTCAACTCAGTATGTATGTTAGGTAGTTCACCAAGGATTTCTCTATTCTGTGTGCAAGGGAAGACCATCTGAATCTGCAGATACACTTTGTCCATAACAAATGAATCTGCGAGTCTGGGTTAATTAATTCCTATGATAGCAATAATTTCATTTGTTTTGCAGGTGCTTTTTCTGGAAGCAATTTTTCTGAAGCTGTAAGGTTCCAACTTTTCACAAGCACAAAAACTTCCAGCCTGCTAGTTGTTGCAATGACATTTGTTGGCTGGCACTGTCAGACCAATTTTCTGTGTAAGAATAGTAAGTTACCAGCACACTTCTCAAATAATTAATGGCACTTGGCTTCATGCCTCAGAACACACTCAAGGTGTACACTGAAAGCCTACTAAAGCTCTCCCTGACATGACTTATTACTTTATTACAAAACTGTAGAACAGCTTTCTAGAGAAGGCATACCTTGAAGGAATGTAATATTCTTACAGGCAGTTATTAACAATAAAAATCTGAAGAATAGTGCAGTCACTATTTACAAGGATACCATTTCTTGTTATGGCCTTATTATAAGACTGTAGTTTTTAAAGATTTAAGATCTCTGCTCATTTTTGGATTCACAACTTTCACAAGACCAATTGCTTTTATAATAGATCAGCTGAAGCTATGCAATATTTTTTTTCTCTATGTAACTCTTTCTGTTACACTATTATAATTAGCAGGAAATCATAGCAATGAGAATACAATCTAACCCACTTTAAGAAATACTTTATAACATCCAATTTTTAAAAGGAGCAGCTAAAAACATGCTTACGTTTTTAATTATGGTTACCAAGATTGCACATTCAAGTATGGAATTGTATATGCAATTTATTTAAGCCCCTGCTTTATTTTTATGTACAAGTCAGGAGTTTGTGCACACATGCATAATTACTGTAAACACAGGGAATATATAAATGTCCAGAAACAGATAGGTAATCGTATAGGCATGCAATTGCTGATGCAAAAGATGCTGAAATGTTCTTATGAAATCGGGCATTTGGTCTTTAAAACAGAATCCTTTTTGGTATGTCTGTAGAAAAACACACAAGCTTGATTTTCAAATACACCAAACATGATTAGAGACTCCCAAACTATTTCAGCTCTGATTTACCATATTCAGTAACACTGAAAATGCAGCTCTCGTGCTTCTGTGGGAATCAAATACTATTTTCTTTCATATTGTCTCTGAATGCTTCTAACCTCAAAGGAAAATAATCTTCTTGGTCATTAAAAATTATTTCAAACACTTCTTTGTTTCTTGTGCATCACTGTACTAAATATTAAGTTATTTTATTTTATTCTATCATTATTGTAAGGCATGGAGTAACGCAATGTGATGCTTCTGAATACAGGCACATATCATGTCAGCAGCATACACAATATTCAAATACTGATCATCAATCTGGCTGTTAATTTATCACATAAAATTATTTTAATAAAGCTCACCAACTGGCAGTCCATACATTATACTATGGAATTTCTCCATCCATTTCAATGTCCAGTTTATGTCTACATCTAGTACAAGCAGATGATATTTTAGACTAAAAGAACGTAGGTTGTGTTTTGCTTCTGGTTGTTTGGGGTTTTTGTTTTGTTTTGTTCTTTTTTTTAAATTTACTACACAAGTGGTGTCTGCCTATAAAATACAGGCACTTTTAATGATAGATTCTGCTCTCAGAAACTTCAGTGGACATACTGCCATTGATTTTAATACAAAAGTTCTTTATTTTTATGTTATCAAATATTACAGTCAATCATTCAGAAAATTGTTCTTTAATTACACCTCAGGATAAAAGCGATTACATTCATCTATTGCTCACCTCAGTAACAATTAGGTTTTCTGTATCTTTGTTCCAGCCAATTTTGCCATGGAAACAATGCACAAAATTCTGTAATTAGTCCATTCGGGCTTTTCTTTTACTTTCCCTTTCCCCAGAATACATGTGGAACCACTTGCTTTACTTAGCCCCAAATTATAATAATTATTGAATTGTATTTACATATGTACACACAAATTTATGGCTATCCCCACTGAATATACTACATGTTGCTTTCTCCAGAGCAGGAATACTGACTACAGAATAGTGAAACTCCATGTTTAAACGAAGCCTTGAATTTACGTAAGAACTGCAACCTTGTCCTACCAGTGAATGACAGGTAAGCAAAGAATACTAAACTGCTTTGTTAGATACAGTCAATTTAAAAATAATAAATAAAAAAAAAGCTTCAAACTTTTATGTTTGCATAAAGCAGAGACTAAAACTTACAAATTATTAGTAGTATTATATGCAATGGCAGAGAGTAGTGTAGATAGCGTAAACTGATGAACAGTAACAGTAACAATAACAAAGAAATAACAAAGTACAAAATTTGGTTCAATAAATCTTTGTCAGCTCAGTCACATATATGAGTGATCTGTCCAGAAGGTGCATGCGTGTCTGTTTTGTTATTCCTGGTTTTATATATATATATATCTCAAATGAAATGGAGAGAAGTCAGCAGACAAATTGCCCAGTAGTTTTGACATCAACATCCTTGTAATTTTTTTATTTCATAATCAAACAATGTCAACTTCTCAAGACCCATCACCACTGATGCATTTGGATTTATATGAATTTCAATATATAACCAATGCCTTGGTAACCCAAGGAAAAGCTATGAATACTGTCTCAAATATTCCTCTATTGGCCTTATAAGACAGGAATAACTAAATCCTTTGGTGATGCAAATCCAAACTCATTTTCATAAAACAGAAATCTTGACAGTGCCCTTTAGCAGAACAGGTTTCTAATTTGTGTTTCACCAAAGTAGTTATGTGGGACATATCCTCAATCATTGTGTCTAGAATATTTCACATGACCGATGACAAGTATCAGAGTTAAGTATTTCTACTGAAAGTACCAAGATATTTCACAGGAATCTCACAGAGATGATCCATGAATTTAATATGAATTCTCAAATAACCAAGTTGATGTGAAAAACGCTCTCTCCAATAAGACATCTGGTATGGATAGAGAAATTCGAGCATAAGAACAAAGGTAAATATTAGTATAAAAACTTTAATTCTGCAAAAAATTAATGTCTTCTAGGTTTGCTGAAGAAGTACCAGAGTAGCTTAGTTCTAGCTTTCAACTATATTGGATGCACACTACAGTGCTAAATGCTTTCCAAAGGAAATAAAAATCATTATTCCAATCCTCAAAAAATCCCAGCCAAAACCTTCAGCTTAGAGAAGTTAATGAGACCTTTGTTCAAGGTCTTCTAGCAGCCTTGTAGCAGAGACAAGGTCACCCAGCTAATTATCCTAAGCACAGGTGCAAGGCCCACACAAGTCACAGGCCAGGGCTGTAGCTAGTTACATGGAGAGCCAAACACCAGTAACCAGTAACAGGTCAGCCTAAAACTGAATTTACTCTTTTTTTTTTTTTTTTTTTTTCCAGTTTGACACTTCTCCACAGTTGCAAACATACAATCAGATAGGTATTTGGCATAAAATTGACCTTTTCACTAGAGGTTGTTTAGCTTAAAGGTTCTTTGTTAAGTTACTGGCATCAGTCAAGTAGGATTGTGTAGCTATGGTATCCTGCCATTTTCAAATATGTAAATTCACAGTTTTAATTCTGAAAACAAAATGCTTACATTTGTTATTGCTTACAATATGTGTTATTGGTAACATTTCAGGGCAATCGTATGTTAAAAAAATCCTGGCAACAAATTTTATACATAGAATTTCAAATATTTAAGAGATGATCAGTGGTATCTGGAATAATCCCTAAACCAAAAGAAAAATAAGTGCAAAATTAGGATTACATAGTCTACAACGCTGACAACTACCGATGCTGCATCCCTATTTCTCATCATATTGTGAATTTAATTCTCATGAAGTTTGACTCCATTTCAGCTTTTAAATACTCATTAAGAAAACTACAGGACAGTTAGTTTTGGAGTGCTGCTACTCGAACTGGGGGGTAGACACATAACAGGAAGCAAGACGCTTACTACTCACCCACTGAACTTTCGACCCTGGTTGTGTCTTAGCCTTATAGCAGTTAACATTACATTTATTTCACAATTGGGGATGGCAGATTGCTTGTAAGCAGTCGATTTTCACCTTTTGTTTCCACTTTTATACACGTTTATCATACTGTGAACAAAATGACTGAGAGACAAAGGTCAGGGTCTGCAATTCTGACAGTAAATGAGATACTACTGCTATCATTGTTCAGTATTTTGAACTGTAAAATTCAGTGATCTGTGTTTATCAAAAGAATAACAATGGACTGTGCCATTTGGTACGTTTCTTTGATATTATATTATTATTATACTTTTATACTATTTATTTAATAGACTCAATTTTGCATAGAAAACTGGAGAGGGACAAACAGCTGGCTCTGTTAAACTCAGCCACAATATTGTAACTAATACTTGCCATCTACATGTTCAATTAATATATAAAATCACACATTTGCATATAATATTATGTTTAGTTTTAGAAAAATATATAACTATTTGTCACCCTTTTAGCACGACATTTAGAGAGCATTTTAGTTATAACTTCTTTTAATTTACTGTATGGTCTTTGGTAGCCTGGTAGCCATCACTATGATCATCTACTCTGTATTTCTGCATAACAGATAAAATTTAGCTTTGCTTAGCAATTTCCAGATCTATTTCAAATATCATGTATTTTACAGTGACACCAAATTGTTTTATTTGCTTCCATATTGGTTTCATTCCAAGAATTTGAAAATTCTCTTGACTACCATAATGATCTCACTCACCTCCCAAGCTGCTTTTCCCAGCCTTTTCTTCCACAATTATTCCAGAATCTGCGCTTCCTCTCTACCCATTCTTGTTTTATGGCCTAAAAGGCATTCAGGGCATAATATCCTATATATGTATTATTTTCTGAAATTCTTTAATGAATGCACAAAAAATAAAAAATCATTGTATTTGGGAATTAAAAAAAAAAAAAGTTTTCCTGTCCCTTTGATTCAAAATGTTATCTTGTAGCTTTTCTGCCTTTCTTGTCATTTTTTTCTAGCTGTATTCTATGTTAGAGTGAATTCTTACCAGCACTCTTTAAGGCCAGAACCATGGATAAACAGACTCTGAATTCCCAATTTAAAAAAGTCTTTGTCCAGGGACAGCAGCTGTTCTTTGCATTTTTATACAAAATATGTATTTATATGATTACTCAGTGAAAGCATACGTGCATCTTGATCAAGTGCTATAGGAGTCAAAAGAGGATAAGTGCTTTATTTCCTTGGAAGTACAAAATAGACCAGACTCTGATCCCACTGCATCACAGACTGAATCTGCACCTTACGGTATCTGGAGCTCTGGGTGAGACTGGAGTCTTCATCTTGCTACACACGCTAAAAATAGGGATTGTTTCTGCTCCTCACAATTTGTACAAGTTTTCTTATATAAAGTTCATTTGAAAACTCAGAGAAACCAAAAAAAGGAGATCTTTCCATCGCATGATGTATAATGTCATTTATAAGATACAAGAACTTTTTTTTTGTTATGAAACATAAACATTGATTAAAATGAGAAAATTCTCTTATATTACCTAAGGATAGGAAACAGCAATCCACCTTGCCATATTGCATTTGTAATTCTTAAAATGAGAAATGTTTTAGGGGTCAAAGGAAGCAGCAGCTTAGGTCAAAAATGGAAATGAATATGAGCAGTCTCGTCTCAGTTATAAATTTGCATGTATACATTTCAAATCTATCACAGCTGACAGAGAGGGACTTGACTGGCAGCCCAATTAAGAAAGGCACAAGACTGGAGTTAATTTCATTTAAAGGTTGTATAGGTCTGTATAAACATATATAACACCTCTGATATTTTGCTTGATATCAGCTCATGATACAAATCTATAGTCTATGATACTTAAAATAAATAGGAATTAATTACAAGCTCTCTCTGTCCTCCTCCCCTTTTCTTCCATCATATATTATAAATACTGCACTTGCCGAATGAATCCTAATCAGTATCTTTTATATAGCAGAGCTAAGCTTTCAAAGCAAACGAAAATCACACAGAGGCCTTTCAGTTAGACTCCCAGTCATTTTTGATAATATTTGGAAGACAATTATGAACATAGACCCTCTTTGAATACAGACAGAAAAAGGACTTAACACAGCAATCAAGAAGTATAAGAACAGAAAAAATCCAACAGAAAGGGGATATCTGTGAGTTCCTAGGTTTTAGTATTGCTGAGCTATAAAACCGGAAGCAACCTCTGTTCAGTGTTATATAAAGTGTTAGGCTTCATAATGCTCCTGTATGTCCTTCATGATCCCAATTAAATCTTTAAAATTTCATCCATAATATTAGAGCTGCTTCTTTATAGACTCTTTTCTAATGCAAAACTGAAATAAACACAATCTTAACTACATTTGTGGAATAATGAGATTTGAATCAACTATGAGACTCATCGTCTTAATTGGCAAGAGGTGTGGGAAGATGAAAAATCTCCTTTCCCTATAATCTAATCAAACCCAGCAATATAAGCTTCCAGATTGCAATGTCAGCCTTTCCACTGAAGGGCTGAGCAGGAGGTTAGGAAAAAATTAATTGTAAACATTAATGTAAATAGCAGAAGTTCATTCTGGTCACGCTAGGTAAGCCACCTCAGCAACATTTATGCTCCCTCTTGTAGTCTCTCACTTGCGTTGCTGGCACTGCTTTCAGCATCCCATCCCAATAGGCTGACGCAGGAGCTGTATTTTGAAAGTTTCCCAATAGGCTGGTTGAAAACTGAAATTGCATGTTTTCATAAGGAGCCTACAGTAACTCAGAAACCAGAACCACTTCCAACTCATTTGAGGAGAAACTTTAAATTCCAGTTCTCAATTCAGAAAGAAAAGATTTCTGCAAGAGCTTTTAGAAAAGATTCTCTATTAGCTATCACGTTGTAGCAAGGCAGAGGAAAGGACTGTTGTGGTGTCTGTGAAAAACTGGTGTTTCAGCCTGTGCCGATACTGCATTATGGCTGCAAACACATTCCTATCCTTGATGCTGATGCCCATCAGGTGCATGGACACATCAGGACATTGGGGAAAGACAGACATGTTGTCCCTGAGTCCTAACAAGTAGCAGTCATAACTCAACTCTAGCAAGTAAGAGGAGACCTTGTTTAAAATTCTAAGAGCTTACTTTGAGATCAGTATAGTACTGTAGCCATGAAGATGGGATGACGGTTCAGGACAATGTGACTTAGCCAGCTAATATGCCTGAGAGAGGTGAAAGATGTAAATAGTGTCTTTCTCACACTCTTCGATAACTATCAAGGAGCCTGGGAGGCAGGCTGGGGAGACACCGTGTCAGTGCTGAGACAAATCTGAGGAACCATCAAGATTATTGGATTACCGATACCCATAGCGAGTAGCAAAGTACTGGAATTCAAAAAATAACTTGACTTTTCAAAAACAGCTAAAAAGGAGGAAATCTCTTGGCAACATAAACAACAGCAATCCCTTTATGGCTCCTTAAGTCTATGTATGTAAGTTTTCCCAGATTTCTAAAGCCATCCCTAAACCATAAAAAGATGTAGAGATACTTTTTGTGTGTTATCCTCTGCATAGATAAGGGAAGACTCCAAAACCCTCAAGACAATCCCCAAGGCAGAGATATCTGCCTACAAAAATATTTTAATGACCACTAACAGTATCATCTGTCTCTCATCTTTTGTATAAGAGATACAGAAGCAAAGGTGAGGTGTTTGATACACAGTGGAGTGAGAAAGCAGCTGGAATTATTGCAATTTATGCACAGGCAGCCAGACAAGCTGTTGCAACGGATGGTTATGCATTTTAGCACAGCCTGCAGTTGGCACATTGTTTAAATAAAAAATATGATTCCCACACATTCAAAGCAATGATGGAAAGCTAATGATCAGTTCTATGGGAGTGGGCTGTTGCTTCCTAATTATTACTTGGACTCATTTTTTAATAACTTTGTGCTGAGTTCTGTTTTATTAAGTAATATATTCTATGAAATGCATCCTCTATTACTAAACACCAAATAATTCACTGCTGAAGTGAGTGATTTTAAATAAACTGCAGAACGGCCATTGTACTGGGGAGGCCTTTTATGCACTAATCAGAAACATGGAACGAAACTGATATTGCTAGCAGATAATAGCATCCTCCTAGTGGTGGAGCAAATCTGGCAAGTGTACCATCAGGTTCAATGTTAGTAGGGCAATGGTCAGGATTTAATATGCTGTAACAAACTGAACACCATTTCAGATGCAATGTGCCATGGATTCCGTCTTGCTTTCACTCATCTCAATCCTCCAAAATAATTCAAGGGACCTGGAGTTACCTTCTTCTTGACTTCTTTGCCACATCAAGTTCAAGCAAAGCACACAGAAATAGAACTGACCTGAACAAATTACTGACGGTTTCTCTTGGGCTTCAAAGGCAAAAAGGAAAAAATGCAGCCTTTTACTGACTATGGATTCTGCCCAGAATGGAGTGGACAGAATAAACAGGACTTGTTAGTAATTCTAACTGGAGACAAATACATGGCAACTGCCAGCCAGCATTTCACAGAATCACAGAATCACAGAATCTTAGTGGTTGGAAGGGACCTCTGAGATCATCTAGTCCAACCACATTAAAAGAAAAAAAAAACCACAAGAAAACAAACCACAAAAAAACCAAACAAAAACCCCAAAAACCCAAAAAAACCCCACCCAAACACAAAAACACACCCACAACCCAAACCAAACCAAAACAAAAAAACCCCACAAAAACCAGAAAAACCCCACAAAAACCAGAAAAACCCCACAAAAAAAACACTCACCAACTAAACCCCACACCCACAACCCCCCACACAACACCCCACCACAAACCAATAATCTTGGGCACTAGAGCATGACCTGAAGAGCCACCACCTCCCTGGGCAGGCTGTTCCAGTGCCTGACCACTCTTTCAGTAAAGTAATTCTTCCTAATATCTAATCTAAATCTCCCCTGCCGCAACTTCAGACCATTTCCTCTGGTCCTGTCGTTATTCCCTTGGGAGAAGAGGCCAACACCCACCTCTCTACAGTCTCCTTTCAGGTAGTTGTAGAGGGCAATGAGGTCTCCCCTCAGCCTCCTCTTCTCCAAACTAAACATGCCCAGTTTTTTTTTCCTTTGCATGAGACAATTTTGGGGAACACTTATACATACATTAATATGCCCAGCTGTCACATTATAGAGAAGGCCTGTTCAGATGGTCATAAATAACAATAAATATATAATAATATATAAACCCTAACCCTTAGCTAATCCTAACTCTTAGTTTTGCAACCATTTTGAAACCTATTAATACAGACTACAAACTGTTTTCACCAGTTTAGTAAATTACTGTGAATTTATTGTGAACTTGCAGAATATGCATCCTGTGGTTAAGAAATACATGATCAGGGAGGAGGGTCCAGTTGATGGAGTCTTCTGTACCAAAGGACTGTTGAAACAATAGAAAGAGAGAGAGAAAAAATGGTTTGGGGCTGTCAGTTCAGGCAGAGAATTGGACACTTGATGTAAGTACTAGCACAGAATATACACTGTGCCCTGCTAAGAAAACAGCCAACCTATATTTACTATGGTAAATTAGCTACTAGCCTATTTCATTTTTCTTCAGTGTATGCCAGACACCGGTGTCTTTATTTTATTTTTATTTATTATTATCCACCTCAATTTGATAATTAGACAGCCAGCAGTATCAAAAAATTCCCTATGATTGAGTTCAGTGCATGAGCATTGGTGTCTGGCTAAGTGCTCTCATGTTGTAAGAAAGTTTCTCCTGAGACCGGCTCACAAATGAAGCAGGACTAACTAATCCCTCTTGGACAAGATGATGACCTGTAAAACAATAAGCCTCTGAGTTTGTTCTGTTGGCCTGCAGGCAAATAGTAAATGTAACTTTCCAGCAGAAGTAGCACAGAAGGCTCACCTAGGAGGCAATTATCTGTAATGCAGATACAGGCACCACTAAGGCACAGTTCTTGTTACTGCCCCAAAATACTCTCTTGTGACAGGGAAAGCACAGATATCCCTATTCTGTCAGTCAATGTCTCACAGCAACTAATTTTCTACCAGTGATCAGGAAGCTCAGAGCACTCTTTCATCAACATCCAGGGGACTGAACTAGGTCCTGGTGCGGAACACTTTGCCCTTCTGGTAATGTAGTTTGTGTTTTAGATTTTGTTTGTGACAAGCTTTGCATTTCGCTTGGGTTTAACATGGCATTACAGCTGATAGGTGTTTCACTTTGTTACTGCCAGGTCCAGAGATACCGTAACCTGGAAAAGGAAAACAAGTGCCTGCAACAACTGATTGACAGGCCTAAAACACCTGGGATAAGACCATCACACAAGAAATAATGGCTTAGAGAAAAACAAATTAGGAGCCGATTTATATTCCAGGAGACATTTTATTGCCTGCCACTCTCCATCCCACTGAAATATTGTGATGGATTGGGGTGAGTGAAGAGAATTGGTAGGTGCTAGTAATGACAATTTGAACAATGAGGTGGAGGAAACACCCCATGCTCTGCCTCTCCCCAGGACACAGTTTATTGTGAAGGGAATCAAGGAAGGGAATATGACTCACTAGTCACTGGAAGCACCTTGGGATGTATTGTTCATACGCACATTCTCATTGTGGGTATCCTTAATCCCAAATTCTGGTCAATTTTAAGGTCTGTATTCTAAGGTCAAGCTACTAAGAGGGAACTGAATATCAAAAGCAGATTAAATAGAGCTCTACATGCTTTCCGTGGAGCTGCAAGCCAGCCAGCAGTTGCTTGTCAACACATGGGAAGAGATCTAGCCCACTTTGTCTACAAAAATCTTGGCGAAAGGGGCGGGAATGCATTCTGAAAAATGTTAATAGACAAAATATATTTGAGATCTTTCTATGAAAAAACGGTAATCACAGTGTCCACTATGTGCAAGCCGGGCCACTTCTGAAATGATGCTGTTGCAATTACTGTCATCATCATGAACCTGCACATACAGGTATTCAGCTTTCTGAAGATGAGTATTAATCCTGCATTCCCGATAGCATTAGGAACTAATAAGGATATAAGTAGGTCAATCCAGCCTAATGCATCTAAGAAAAATACTAGGAAACAAACATTTTATAGAAGACAATTGTTGTAAGTGGCAAAAGACAATGTCACTGAATCAAAGTGTGAGAAATCACCAAAAAATAAACTTGAGTTTATACCTAAGGGTTTTGACAAGATCGTCATACAATTGCACAATTGCAACCTTGAGCAAGGAACTTTGATGAACAGTTCTGATGATACTTTGTCTGCAGTAATATCTACAATTCTGAGAACCCCTTTCCCAGAAAGAGCTTAAGCAGTTGGAATTATTAAAAAAAACAACAAACCAACCAACCAAACCAAAAAAACCAGGAGAATGTATTTTATGTATTTTGCTGCAGAAACAAAGATTAAAATAGCTAAATATGAGGAGCTTGGCTAAGCAGCAAACTCCAGAAAAACAGGAAAATAGTGTACAAATATGTGCAGCATATAAATACACAGAAGAGGTAATCAGTGAGGATAAGACGGGTGATACATTAGTGGAGTAACAGTACAAAGTTGAAAAAATAAAAACAAAAAAAAAAAACAAAGGAAAAAGTCTAGTCCAGATGATTAGAAAAAAATTTTAGACATCACTATCTATTCAGTTGTGAAATATTCTCACAGAAGATAAGAAGTCCTATAACATATGACATTTTAAATCCCATGTAAACAATTTGTTCACATACACACACAAAAAAAAAGTTGGAAAATTTTGGCTCTGGACAAAGTGACCTAGTCCACTTCTTTATCTTAAATGTTCAAATTCCAATGAACATTTAAATTATCTCCAAAGACTGGCCTCATCAAACAGTGGAAATTCTAACGATTCATGCCCATTGAAATTGCTGTTCTTTATATGGTACTTTATATGTTCACCATTCAACATTAATAGCAGAATTTCCATCATGTAATATTAATAAGGAGATTAAATTTATATAAAACAAAAAGATGTGAAAATGTATTATCCAAGTTGAAGGTGTGCTGTGAGGTGAGAGAGCAATTATCAAGATCATTATTATAGTGCATTAGTGTCTAATGCCGTGTGATAAGGGTTGTAAAATGCCTACTAAGTACTTAGCTATCTTTCATTTGGCATTCCACATGAAAATGATCTGTATTGTATGTATACAGGTGAACGACTGAGAAAATAGAAAGCAGTATCAAATGCTTAGAGATGTAGACCAGTAAACCAACAACACATAAACAGAAAAAAAAATTAATACTTCTTCACTTTTATAAACAGCAGTGCCAGCTTTGGAAAACAAAAGACCCATAAAAAGGTGCTGAGATGGTGTCTTGAGTAAAGCAATTTCTATTTCCCAGGGTCTCTGAAAAAAAAGGTGGAAGTGTGTGTGTGTGTGCATGTTTGCCCATGCACACACATGCACAAAGCACCACCAATTTTCTATAAAGTTTTTAAACAAAATTCTTTCCTTTCACCAAAGTTGACTTTTTGAGCAAAAGATGTCTAGCTGAATCAATTTAAACAGCAACATAGAATTTGGCAGCAATCCATTTGTGCTGAGATTAAACCAGCTGCTACTGAATCCATTGATCCTTTTAGCTATTGATTTGTTAATTTAATAAAACCCAAAGTTTTAGAATGTGAACAAATTCACAATGCTGAGGAGACAGGATTTTGATAAGCTCTGCTGCCAGACTAAGCTGGTAACACTGTCAAATGAGAAAATCACACATGACTTAAAATATTAAAGATTTTCAATGTGGAAGGTTGCTTAAAATATGATTCCAACTAGAAACGTGACCTGTTAGAAGAAAGCTCTTATAATTAAAAGGGATAATCTTAAAACAACAGATCTGATCTCTTTGTCTTCTATCTACTAATACTAACGATTAAAGCATTTTTGCCATATTTCATGCTATTTGCTTTGAAAAGCCAAATTATCTTTAGGAGAAAATAATAGATTCTACTCTAATTACAAAGAAAATTAGCACAGGTTCTAACTAAGGATCAAGTTCTTCCTGAGACAGCTCCATGCCACAACAGTCCTCACCGTGCAGCTCCCAGTTTTTGCTCTCAATCAAAAGAGTATATTTCCACACAGGTAGACACTTCGCAGTCTAAACATGCCATGCTCTTAGTAGATACCCAATCTGCATTGCTGGCATTCGGGTTCTGCTGTCTTCTTCCCTACTTGAGGCACTATACCCATTAGGATGCACTCATTTTCTTATGAATTCAATTCACAGAAATGAACGTTTGTGACTCAGAGGGCCACAGCTATAGCTGTGTAGTAAGACTGCCAAACTGATAAAGTGACCTCTCCTGCTGGTGGTATTTAGAGCAGATCAGCAATTTACCACCAAAACAGTTTTTCCCTGGAAAATGCTAGTTGAAGAAAATTGGTGTTTTGGAAAAAAAGGTTGTTGTAACAAATCTGTAACAACCTGCCTGTTTTCCTACCAGCTGTCCTGAAGAACTGCTAGGGATTCCAGGCTGTGAACAACTTGACTCCAGCAGGATGACTGCGAACAGAGGTACCTTGTAACAACTTCTAGCAGCTCAGAGGTGAATTTGCTATGTGGGCTGCATCAGAAGGAGGAGTGAAAAGATTCTCAGTGTTTCTGTCTCCATCAAGTGGATTGAGGTTCTGTATTCCCACTATAAAACTGAAACAAGCAAAGTATATGAGAAAACGTAAATATTACTGTTGAGGGAAGTAGCCTCCCATTTGGAAAATGTTCCTTAACAAGAATTAGTACAAGATTAGTGATTGCTCAGTTTAGCCTGCCATATCACTTATAGATGAGCATGGTAAACTGCATCAACATTTAAGAACAAGAGTACAGTGGTGTTAGTAAAACTTGACAAAACAGAATGAGAAATAGAGGAAGATCTGGCATCACATGACTGACTCCAGCTTTGTCATGGGCTTCCTGAGGAAAAGTAGAAGAGAAGCCTTGACATTGCCAGGCTTTGGAAGCTCAATTTATTCTCCACAAACCTGTAGTTGCAGTAGCTGAAAAGCGTATTCTAAACACTCACCATTCTAGCTGCATAAGCAGAGAATTTTACACATAAAAATGTATATGTAAACACCCAGTTTCTATGCTTTTTAAATTACCGATGAAGAGTCCCAATGTATTAAATGGGAAGTACAAGTTTCTGTACCAATGCGTTTCACGAATTCATTGCAGTCTTTACTGAGATTTTTCCACTGGAAAAAAGAGGACGCATGGAGATGCACTAAGAGTTGTAGGGGGTTTTTGGCAGGGATATTAATTTTCTTCTCAAAAAATTAAACTAGAAAGTGTGAAAATTGAAATATAGAGGGAATAAACCCTAGACAACTTCTACCCACAAAAAGTTGCTTGCTTTACTCATGGTCTAACTACTACTTTGGGACTTAGCTCATTCTTATTACATCTAATGTTTATATTCTCCATATAATACATAATATCTATGCAGTACTCATATATAAGATGTATAAGGTACGTATAAGATTAATATATTCTCATTCTAAAACATGCTAATAGGGCCAGAATTCAAATAGCAGTCTCTTGGGTGGCCAAGTGAACAGTTTGAAATAAAACATTCGCATGCCATGCCAGCAGCCGAGAACACTACTTAACGAAAAGACAGAGCAACAAAGAATTAATACATCACTATTGAGATAAGCACCTTGATAAGTTTGAATGAATGTGTAGACTTTGAACTTTTCATGTTTTCAATTCCATACAGGTTTACTCTATCACTGAAAACATGGACATGGGTAAAGAGCACGCTAGACAAGTCAAATTCAAGGAAAACTTAGTATGTTTGTAGAGGTACATGACGTGAAATAACGGAAAACAGCAAAGCCCAGGAAATCTAGATAAGTATTAACGTGAGTCTTTAGGAAACCCACATACTTAGAAATTTTCACTGGCCATGAAGTTCCAATTTGAACAGAAGCAACCCAAGGTCAAAGCTATGAATGGTATGCAGCCTGTGCAATAAAAATGTAAATATCCTTCATTCTATAAAACTACAAATGTGTTTAGCCACACTATGCAACTGGTCATCAGCACAGCAAGGAAGAGAGTGTGATGAGTCTATTCTTCAGAGTCAGCCAGTTCAAATATTGATAAACAGAACTGTAGAAAGTGCCGCTCTTGTTGTTATGGCATTTCTTCTCTATGTGCATACACCACATATACATACAAATAAATCTGTATGGATCAAGTAAAATAAGGAGAAATAAAACTAAAAGTAGATAACTTATTCACAGGCAACAGTAGTGATTAGAGGGTTGACAAAATACCTGAAATTATTTTGAATTAACTGAAAAATATTTAAAAGCTATCTGCTATTTTTCTATCTCCATTTATTAGTTATTTTGTTTCAGAATAGCTACAGGTTGGAAATGTGACATAATCAAACCAGCTTTCAACTGGGCTTAAAGTCAATTTTCCTTCCTAGTCCTGATTCAATTTAAAATACATTCTCCTTTTGTGTGGAAATCTACCTTAACATGAAATGGTTAGAACTGAAAGTCATGCCAAATTCTAAATATTTCCATGACATAAGGGTTTCCATTTCAAGCTCTGCAGTGCAGGGGCTGTTTTTTCTAGGTATTTTGAAGGGATCTTGAATGACATAAACTTGGTGTGAGACTGGGCCTTTTGCACATCTGCCATAGCAACTCAGAATTATATTAGCACTCAAACAATGAGCAACCATTAAACATTCAGTGATGTCCACTGATGTGATTTTGTGAGACAGAAGCTGTGTTTTATTTATTTGCCTTCAAACTTGATGCAGCCCAGAGCCATCAACAGAGAAAGCAAACATTGTGACTGTGAAATTAAATAGCAGATGCTGTATGTTTAACATAAACTTCTACGCCACTTTGAGCATTAAACCTTACTGAGGATAGGTTATTTACATGAGAATATACCAATACTTCTCACATTCTTTCAAAAAAGCCATTGATCACTCTGCCACCTTCCATGTTCGAAAGATATATGATCTTATTTTCGAAAGAATGGTGACTTAAACAATGCTGTATCTTTTAACATTTCATCCCAATGTGAAAACTGAGTCCTGGTATCATCCTAGATAATGGGGATAGGATGATTTCTGTACCTGTTATATCCTTCAGCATCAGGAAAAAAAAAGTCTAGAAACTAATCCTGAAGCATAATGAAGAATTAAAACTTCAGATGTTTAAATTTAATATACAGTTTGCAGTAGAAGTGGCCAACAAATTTTCTTCCATTAGAAATTAGTAACTTCAATATATACATTTCGGAATCAATTTGGCTAGTTCTGTTGTATTAGCTGATGCAATTAGAATAATAGGATTTAAATGGGTTTATATTTCAAGTATGATTGTGCTGAATTGAATTACTCCCTACTTATCACAAAAATATTGGATGAACATTCCTCACTTTCAACCCACACTTTTAAATTGATTTCCATCCACTTCAGCATGACTAAATTTAAAAAATAAAGCAGGCAGATACTTCACACTCTCAAGTGCTGTCACAAGTAGCAAATCTGATCAAGAATGCAAAAATAACTGAAATAAATCCAACCTCTCTATATGAATATGCAAATGGACACACACCTAAGGGAGTCTACTCATCACCTGTTCTCTACTCCAGAATTTGACTCACATAAAAAAAAATACAATGTATTTTTTAAGGCTTTCCATTTAGAGATATTTAATTGTTGAAGAAATGCTGTTGATGAAGTTCAAGGTGATATGGACAGGAAGACTAAAAGAGGATATAAAGCAAAACAATATGGACTGGATAATGGTTTTCTTCTCAAACACTATGCAAAGATCAGTTCCATCCTAGACAACCTAGGAAAACCTTCATAATCTCTTCTATGCAAGGATATGTAATGGAGTACTCCAAAGAAAAAAGTTACCTTGTACAGTCTGCCTGTGATACATAGAGACTCCTCTTATAGCTCTCCAGCTTCTCGCAAAAACCCTGACAGTTTTGTGGAATTCTATTCCAGCTGGTGGAGTGAAAATATCACTTCCCAGAGAGCTGAGATGTGGAAGACAGGAAAACATTTTGCATAATAAAAATTATGACTGCTTTGTAATGTAAAGTTATATAATTAATGTATACGGAATAGTAAAGTTTTAGATAAAAATAAAGCAACATTTGAAAAACCTTATTCCATTAATGACACCTTTTATGAATGGATA
Organism: Arenaria interpres; assembly: GCA_013399435.1. Taxonomy (NCBI): domain Eukaryota; kingdom Metazoa; phylum Chordata; class Aves; order Charadriiformes; family Scolopacidae; genus Arenaria; species Arenaria interpres. The sequence goes on from VXAK01017573.1 coordinate 152,026, forward strand.
GCAAAGAGAGTTTTAAGGCTGATGGTTTTAATTCCTAACATATTTTTGTATCTAGTAGTGGGGAAAAATATTTATTGTGATTATTAGATACAGAAGACAGGAAGAAACTTCTTTTTGGACACTATTATAAATCAAATATTAAATGAGTTTCTACTACAAAAAAAGTCATGAGGAAATATATATATGCAAAAGAAAGGCTAATGCACAAGTCTGATAAATACAAAAATGGGAATTCTGAGAGACAAATCAGGTAGAACTTTATTTGCCCTAACTCTAATGGTACTCATTCCTTTTCTCTGGGACTGAGGAATGAGACTCATGTATAGATACAGCATCATATATAGAAAAAAGAGATGCCACTCCTACGAAATGGCACTAAGGAAGGTGGCAGTGAGGAAGGTGTCACTTCTTATGCAGCACATGGAGGCAAAGCAGTCCCCTTGGTGGTTTCAAACACAATTGGATGACTGGGGCTCAGAAATGAAATAAGGGTCTGATAGACCCTTAGCAATGACAACTAGCAAGAAGCAGCAAGAAAAAATGTAACTTTTGAAAAAGATTACCAAAGCCTTTGGATGTATACATAGTGGCTTTCCTTAGAGCTTTCTCCGCATATCCTGGCTTGCAGGAGTAACAGCACCAGCAAGTGGGAAAAAACACAACGAAGAAACCAAACCCCACTGTCTGATAGCACCTGTACAGGACAATTGCTTGCACAGCCTTAATTAAAGTCAAGAAGTACAGTCACATTAACTGATATATCTGAAGATATAAATCTGCTTGCTCCTATGCAGACTTGTTTTCAATGTGGAGGTGTACATAGGGCTGGCAAATACAAAACAAGACTTGTGAGATACCAATGCCTTTTTGGAGAAGTAGCTGGAGGCCAGAGAGAATACTTTAGGATGTTTAGAACAACACTAGACTCTATGTTTAGGCAACTGAATCTCATTACTAATATCTGACAGGATTAAAAACTGTTAGAGAAAGAGATCTTGAAGGAACATCAACATAACCATATTTGAATCTGTTTTAAAATGCTCTGCATATGCAATTATCATAGTTATTCTTAATAACAAATCTGAAACTGACAATCCATATGTTTCCTATAATAAAATATATCTGTATGAGGTATCGAGAAAGATCTTTTTTACCATGACCAGAAAACTTCCTAATCAGAATCAAGAACCCAAATACTAAGTCAATATGACTTCTTATTACATGCCAGAAACCAAAGCAAGGATCATTCCTAATTCTGTTTCTGAATAGCAGGAAGCAGTGTTGTTAATTACATCCACCTTGTTTTTCACAGTTAGCTGCTGGAGGTTATAGTTTTCCAATATAAACATAGACTGTAATAAAAGTATGAACATAAGGCCAGAGGAAAGAGTGGCTGCTCTGCTGCTCTTTGAAAAAGAGCATATGCACTCCAGCTCTCAAAGCTGATTAGTTATATGGACAGGGGAGAGGAAGAACTTAAACTAAGACACCACAACCCCAGGGTTGAATACTGTTAAAACTTCATTAGTTCTGTGTTCTCCAGAAACTCATTATCTGAAATAACATTTGATATTTCAAAAGAATCAAAGGGAATATAAGAGCCTCTCCTACTCTCTGTCCTTTTACATTTTTATGAAGAGTCTAAGTTTATTCAGTTTCAAAAATACATTTAAATTCTTTTATTTGTTCGAGAAAGATGTTTTAAGCCAGTATTACCCGGCAATAATTGAAAAAAACCTCATCAGAAAATATTCGTAATTCATAGAATCACAAAATAATTCAAGTTGAAAGGAATCTGTGGAGACATCTTTCCCACTGTCAACTGAACAAGTCTCAGGTAGATAGTTGCCCAGAGACTCATCCAGTCAATTTTTAAATATCTGCAGGCATGGAGATTCCTCAGCCCTTCATAGGCACCTGCTTTAGTGCTTGACCACCCGCAAAACAACCAGGAAACAATTTCTTTTATTTCTGAACATATTTCCTATGTTACAACTTGCACCTTTTCTTTCATCCATGTGGTCCTTAGAGTCTGGCTTTGTCTTCTCTATAACGACCACCATTAGTTGGCTGATTGGCCCATCAGCCTTCCTTTTCCAGGCTGTACAAGTCCATCTCTCACAGCCTTTCCTTGTACATCCTGTGCTCTGGCCCCTGACCAACATGATGGCCCACCACTGGACTTGGTCCAGTACTTCAGTCTCTCTGTTGTACTGGGGAGCCCCAAATTGAGCACAGTGCTCCAAGTGCAGTCTCACAAATGTCAAACGGAGGGGAAGGGTCACTGCCTTCAGCGTGAAGGTTGAAGTCTCACTAGTATCACCCAGGATGTGGTTGTGTTTCTGGGCTGCAAGGGCACACTGCTAGCTCGTTTAACCTATCATCTACCACTCCTTTTCTGCAAAGCTGATTTATTGCTAGTTGGCACTCAGCCTGTGTTGGTGCTTGGGATTATTCCAGTTCAGATGCAGGATTTTGCACTTGCCTGTGCTGAACCTTGTGAGGTTTCTGTCAGTCCATTCCTCCAGTCCACTGAAGTCCCTCTGAATGCCGGTCCTTCCCTCCAATGTGCTTTCAAATTCAGTGTTAAATCCCAACCTTGCTGAATATGCACTTCACCCCATTGTCCAGATGGTTAATACAAATGCTAAATGATCTTGGCCACAGCATCGACAACACTGATTGGCCTGCGTCCTCTTGAGCTTGCCTCTCTTACAGAACCATAAAATTGTTTAGGTTGGGAAAGACCCTTAAGATCATCAAGTCCAACCACTAAACCATGTCCCTAAGTGCTATATCTATACTTGTTTTAAACATCTCCAGGAATGGTGATTGAACCACTTCCCTGGGCAGCCTGTTCCAATGCTTGACAACCCTTTCAGTCAAGAAACTTTTCCTAATATTCAATCTAAACCTCATTTTGTGATCATAATCAAAAGCTACTGAAGATGACTGTGTCATTTCCTTTCTTCCAGTCATCAGGAACCTCCATTAATCACCATGACCTTTCAAAGATGACAGATAGCAGCCTTGCTGTGAATTGCCCAGTTCCCTTAGGACCCTTGAGTGCATCCCCTGCAGTCCCATCGGCTAGGCTATAGGCAAAGACTAGTTAGTTTAAGGGCTCCCTAGCTCCATTTCCGAATACTATGGATGATGCTTCGTTCCAACTGATGCTCAGGGACCTGGGAGTCTCAAGAGCAGATCTTGCCAGTTAATACCTGTAAAAATAAAAGTCTGGCATAATTTGGTTTTATCTTTATTACATAAAGATATTTAAAACTTCCTATCACATCTGACTTCCAAATGTCCCTCTGACTTTACTAATGCTCCCCAGTTACCTTAAATAGTTTATCACTGCTGCATGTCTTTCACTCATTTCCCATTCACTCTGAATGAGAAAAATAAGTCAGTCCTTTCAATCATATAAAGTTATTCACATTCTGAGTTCAAATGAGTCTTCGAATAGAGTGTTTATGACCACAACAAATATTATAGGCTACACTTGAGAAAAGTATCTTATGCTTTCTAATGACATTACCATATGCATAGATTTATTATTTAACCAAGCACTGCGAAACACAGGCCAACATTAGAAATCAGCTTGTTTCTTTTCTTGAAAAAATTTGTTTTTCAGGACAGTTTTGACTATAAATGTTTTGGTCACATCCTACCATCTGCAGTGGCAACAGAAGCAGCTCACAACCTCTCTCCTCATCTACTTGTATGCTGAGAAAGAAACTTCTTGATAGATGGCTTTTATAAGCACTTTGAAGTATGTCACATGCCAAGTTTAAGAAGCTTGGATCTAGGTTTCTTAATAATTTGTTTCACTCTACACAAAAAAGAGGCCAGAGAAATCCCCTTATTCAATCTGTTAATTTTCCACTCTGTATGTTCAGTTGGGGAATGTATGATTTTCTATGCTTGAGTTTCTTTGTCTAATCATACTGAATATCATCAGCCGCAGCCTGTTTATGCTCTACATTTAAGTGACTACTTCCCTGTTCATTGAATGTGAGCAATCTTCTGTAGGATGCAAAGCAGAAAATTTTTTATTACCCAATTTTCTTAATGCCCATGCAGTTTCATGCTGATTCAAGAGATTGCAACAGCTTCATTCTTCACTTTAATTATCTGTGGTCATATTTTGTGAGAGCAACAGTTGTCACTTCAGTTCTACTCCTCTAAGTGAGACGTACAGTCTTCTGTAATCAACCTACTGAAGTAACTGAAGCACTCAATACGTTTTGGATTCTCGTAGGTGTACTGATGGTTTCAAGACATTTTTTTCTTTTGTATCACATATTTAGAATTCATTTCAGTGGATCCACTTTTTTGAGCAAATTTTACACTTATTCCTATAAATTTCCAGTAAATTATTACCATTGGTAAAGCACATGTAACTAGTTGCCACCCAAAACCAGATGCATTGTTGTGGATACGAATTCTGTATTCCATCAAGGAATTACATACAGATTAAACACTGATAGCCCTCCTACACTTATTTATACTGCAAAGCAAATTCAGGAAGATACTTAAAATTTTTACGAGTACCTTTTGCTGTTAATTGTTACAAAAAGAAATGTGAAGTAATACTGTTGGCAATGAAATCTCTAGAAAAAATATAAATACTTTAACCTACATTTTTCTTAACAAATTCAAATCTTGTGTCTAAATACAGTGTTAACTTTTTTGTTTTATATTTTGCTATTATATGTACAAAGATGTTGTTAATAAAATATCAAAGTTTCTAACTCTTATTTTACAACACAGAAAAAACTTTGGTTCAGAAAATCAACTAAGTATAAAAGACAAATATGAAGTAAATTAAAGTAAGATACATATTCCATAAAATTACAAGTCATAAGATTATGATTTATATCTCTAAAAGAAAACAAAACCATGTGTATTTTTACTGTTCTGTTAAATTAACGTTTTGTAGCTATCATAGGATAGACGGACAATAACTGCTTTTTTTCCAAAAGAAAAGCAATGTCAAACTATTCTTTGCCACAGAAAAGGTACATTTTATCAGGTTGGTGGGCACGGTGCATCTTTAGCTCTCTGTTCTGATGATAACAGAAAGCTCAGACTGGGAGCCTGGAATACAAGGAAATGGTTGCTAGCCTGATCAGGACAGAGTCCACACATTTTGTTCTGTGCACTTCCAAAATTGCTACGTGCCTCAAGTGGGTCTCTGTAAAAGAGGCAGCCTGAGTTATTTTGCTCTGGAACAGAATGAGAAAATTCCTTAATGGGAATCTATTTTATTCAACCAGCAAAAGACCTATAGCTAAGATAATTATTTTCTTTTGCAGGAACCACTAAAGCCTTTCCATGAGTAACAAGCAGAAGAATAGTATTTCATATGCAAGGATAATGGAGAAGACCTTCCTTTCCCATTCACTCATAGTGAATTAGAATTTCATTTTAAACCAGTTTTAAAGCCCAATAGCAGCGGTAAACACACAACTATCATTTAATCATGAAACTAAGTGTGTTCTCAGGAGCTGTGAAAACATTGCTCTTGGTTTTGCTTCCTGCGAAAGGGCTGGGACTTCATCCTTGCTGCTCTGAAAGCAGAGAGCTTAAACAAAAAATGTCTTCTTTTCTCCTAGAGATGATGAGGCTCCAAAACATTGTCAAATTCAAAATCTCAGAAGCTGTCTATAGTTTTCTGCCAGGTTTCTCCTTTATTTATGCCACCTTCTGCTGCTCTGTCATAGCACAGGCACAGCAGGAAACACAAATGAAAAGAAGAGCCACAAACACACGCGGCTGGATTGTGTTTTCCCAGTGGAGCAGCAGGAGGTAAAAATGATAGGGATTATGTTGCCACTTGCCCTGAGGCAAAATGTTAATAACGGAGGAAACAGCCTTATGCTTTCCTCTCCCAAGGGGGGAAAAAAGGGATCTTTGATCTTGGGAAATTGAGTTTTTATGCCCCTAAAGGTTGCTCACTAGCTTATAAACGTATATTACTGCATGGGGTCATTAAAATAGCAACATGATAATATAAGGGCTAGATTTTGTCCCAAGAAATTAGGTGTTTGTGCCTGCCAAGGTGGCATCAAATAGATTTTTCAGATAATCCAGAAGAGGTTGGTTTTTTTTTTTCAGCACAGCTTTATTACTACGGCAAGTTCTTTTTTTGCCTTTGTGTTTCAACATTTTCAGGTTGGGTAAATGTTTAGAAAATAAATACTACGGTTTGTTGTCTGCAATATTAATCCATGTACATCTTTCAATGGAAAGTAGGAATGAAACTCATTTGTAGTTCACTGAAATCTACAGGTTTAAGTCTAGATACTGAGAAAAGAAATAGATTTTAGGTGGTCTTGACCACTTTCTCTGCAGGCACATCTAATCACTATAGCCTTCTTTCCAGGCATTCAACTTCGCATAAATGGCACTGAGCTTACAATTATGAATTTCAAAGGAGGTATGATTAAGTACTATGTTCTTTTTTGTTGATAAAAACAGGAAATGTGCAGGAACAAAGGCAGGTTCCTGACTTCATCTCAGATCAAGCCAAAATAATCTCTTCTATTTCACAACAGTAGATCTTTGCCAAATATCAATCTTGAAATCCTAAATCATGAGCACATGAATTGCACATGACAGGAAGGATTTCCCCTCCACGAGAGATTTAGAATGACTGGCCGTACAAAACCAACAAAGCATAATCATTGCCATCTCTAGCAAATCTGTTGATAAAAATATTTTCAGTATCTTTCCTACCACTTTCTGATACTCAAAAGGCATTTCTGGAATTACAGATATATCACAGAATCACAGAATGATTTGGGATTGGAAGGGACCTCTGGAGATCATCTAGTCCAACCTCCCCACCAAAGCAGGTCCACTTAGAATAGGTTGCAGAGGAATGTGCCCAGGTGAGTTTTGAATGTCTCCAGAGAAGGAGACTCCACCACACCCCTGGGCAGCCTGTTCCAGTGCTCTGCCACCCTCAAAGTGACAAAGTTCCTCCTCATGTGTAGATGGAACTTCTTATGTTCAAGTTTGTGCCCATTTCCTCTTGTCCTGTCCCTGGGAACCACTGAAAAAAGACTGGCCCCATCCTCTTCACACCCACCCTTTAAGTATTTATAGGCATTAATCAGATGCCCCCTTGGTCTTCTCTTCTCCAGACCAAAAAGACCCAAGTCCTCCAGCCTTTCCTCATTAAGAGAGTTGTTCTGGGCCCCTCATCATCTTTNACAAGGGCACATTGCCGGCTTATGGTCATGCTATTGTCCACCAGGACTCCCAAGTCTTTCTCCTCAGAGCTGCTCTCCAGCAGGTCAGCCCCCAACCTGTACTGGTGCTTGGGGTTATTTCTCCCCAGGTGCAGCACCCTACACTTGCCCTTGTTGAATTTAATCAGGTTTCTCTCTGCCCAACTCTCCAGCCTGTCCAGGTCTTGCTGTATGGTGGCACAGCCTTCCAGTGTGTCAACCACCCCTCCCAGTTTTGCATCATCACCAAACTTGCTGAGGGTACACTCCATCCCTTCATCTAGGTCATTGATGAATATATTGAAGAGGACCACACCCAGTCCAGTATATGAGGAACCCTTAATAATTTTGCCCTAGGATCAATGCAGTTGATAGGATTTTTCATTTCCTCTGCATGGCTTTGTGTCGTAGCAACTTCTCTGCTCATACTTACCTTATACTTTCATTCTAAGTGTATGTGTACATAATTCCCTATCAGTATTAAACGGATTTATGAATATTTATTGCTGAGAGAATAGTTCTTTCACTATATTGATCCCAGTGAGAAAAAGTACTGACTCATGTCCAGCACAATATGTTAAAGCTGATAAAGTACAAAAGTTTATTACAGACTTCCATTCTCGTCCCCTTCTACTTTTTATTTTGTTAGGGTCTTATCGCAGAAGCAATTTTATTTAGCTTTAGTATCTTTTATTTGGGAGAAGAATGTAGAAACTTTACCTGCTCATTGGGAATATATAAATATAAAGTAATTTTTTTAAGTATCGTATTTGTATCACTCTAATAAATTGATGTTTTACAGAAAAAAGTTATGTCACAGGATAGCTGGGCAATAGTTGCTTTTGTTCTGCTTTGAAAAGAAAAGCAATGTCAAATTATACTTTCCAATTGAAATTCTACATATTATTAGGTTTGCTGGGTATGGTGCATCCTCAGTTCTGTTAGGATCTTATAGAAGAAGCTTAAAGATACATTAGCTATCAGATTTTCTAAGTAATTTATATATAGTGGACAAGTTATACTGTGCACACTGAAGACTGTGCACACAGTGAAGACACATTATCCTTCAGAAAAGCATATGAGTCTAAATTTCCTATCATATGTGAACCATAGTCAGATTGCAGAGAAGGGGCAAACAGCTGTAGAGGTTTGTATGGCAACAGAGCCCGATGAACTGGAATGTTTCAATGGAAAGAACAGTGCTGAATCACAGCAGAAATAAGCCCCAAGTTAATAGAATACAAACATATTGGCGGCCATCTATAAATGGAAATAAAGAAATTATGGAGATGTCTGTACATGAGATGCAGTAATGCAGAGAAAACCCGAGGTAAGCTTTACTAAGTCACCTTGGGTACTACAAGCAGTCATGCAAAATAGAAGTCTATGTATGTTCATTTACCCTACCAAGAAATCACATTGTCTTGTAATTAATAAGTTTTCCTACCAACCCTCTGCTTAAGTTCTAAGAACTTCATTAGCATTGTGCATGGCATTGAATAGGGGATGAAGAAGCAAATAGGTCTACTAAAAAAGGAAAACAAAATTACATTTAGCTACATACAACCTTGTTAAATATCACTATGAAATGCATAACAAAAGTATTCTTTAACTGTACCTTAATGGAACAACTAGAGCACTAAAGTACATTCAACTCGGTCCTAAGACTACTTTAAGAAGCACATACAACTGAAAAACTAGCTAGCAGTATCTGCCTTGGGAAAGAAAATATAGCAAACTCTAGCTCTGAAATCATCGTGTTCTCAAAATACCTCCTGGTCCCAAACTTTTTAATAAAAAAAATCACAGTATTAAGAAGATAGGACAGAAACAGGAGACCCCCTAAAAGAACCCCACCTCTGAAACTAAAGCAAAACCCCCTACCAAATTCCTCAGCAAGGATGGAACTTACTAGGGAAAAAGAAAGAAAACAAAGAAACAGAATACCTTTCTGCTTTTTGATTTTTTTTTAATTGTTGTTTGTTTTTTTTTTCCAAAGAAACTGAGAACAACTTTCACTAAATTGACTCTAGGCTTACTAAGACTAAGTCTTGACACCTGAGTACACCCACAAAAGGTGAAATTCTGTTCTCAGCGAGTGAGGGAACACAGGCTGGAGAGCTGGCCTGGCCAAAGCTGGCAGCGGCCCACAGATACAGAAGTCCTATCAGGATACTATCAGTCCTATCCTATCAGTGTGAGGGTTCACCATATTCATGTACACAAAGACCAGAAATATAGTGTGATGTAACCCCTTAGAAAAACAGCCAATTTCATGATGATATTTACATTTACAGAGTTTTTATTTAACTTTGCCATGTTTTATTTAGAGAGAAGAATGTAGAAGCGCTACTTGCCAATCTGGAGTATCTACTTCAGCCCATGATAGGACCCACTGCAAATTGAAGATGCTTATGTGAAAGAATAAATTTACCCCCAATGTTTACGACATGTTTGCTTTTTGATGTTGGTACTTTTCCCTCTGTTTTCTAATAACACTAATGACTTTAGTCCTTATGAAAGAATTAGAAAAACAAAGAAAGCTACAGAAAAATGTCTGCTCTGCTCAGGAGCTTAAGTTTATTGCAACTAAGCTAAGTTCGCCAAATAACATGGAAAATAGGAAAGCTAAGAGAGATTTTTGAAAATTAGTGGCTTCCAGCACTTCTATGCCTAAGGACATAATTGATGCCTAGAGCTCAATAATTTTCATCTGTTTTTTTACAGAGATTAGCAATTGGGTGAATAAGGAAATAATTTACTGGATACTATCATGATGATTTCCCTTCTTTAGAGCCTTCACAGGTAACAGAACTTATCAGACACACAACAAACAGCACAACTTTTCTTCTAGGTTAAGTCTTACAAGGGATTTTAAAATTTGAGCAAAAGTCTTTGGAAGCCTGATAACACATTTCAAATATTACTTCTGTATAGAAAGCCAGAAGATTACTCATTTTCCTCTCTCTATGTACTATTTCAGCAGGAAAGTCTCAGGTGCAGCTCACAGGACAAGCCTGCTTTTGCTGCTTCATCAGAAAAGCCATTTTTATTTGTAGTCTGCATAGTTTAAAAACAGCAGAAATGTACTATACAAAATACCTGGGTGGCTTCAACCTGTCTGAAAGCGTGTTCCTCCCATACCTGTTCTGGTGTATGCAAAGTGTGTACTTTCCCTTTGGGTCATCCGAATACTGTCAAAGTGTGGACTAGTGGATCTCAGATCTCGCTAACCGGCTACCTGTGAAGTCAGGCGATGCAACTCAAGGGGGAAGAATCATTTAGCAATAGGCACCTTGACAGTACTGGAAAAAGCACAACATTTTTGCCTGTCAGTGGAGAGGCTAATTTTAATAGACCTTTGGTAACAGGGGTGTAGCAGCCCTAGATGGGCACAGGCTGCCATCACTGGTTGCTGTCGGCACTCGGCACAAAGTGCCTCAGAACAGCATTTTGGCAAGCGCTGACAGCTGGAAGCATGCCTTGTTACCTCCACCAAACTGCAAGGACAGGGCATTATAATCCTGTAGGGAAAAGCCAAAGACAGCAACACTGAACACGGAAATGCAGACTTTTATGTTGCGTTATCCATTGTGTTGCACTTACAATTACAGCCTAACTCCAGGGGAGGGAGTACAGGCCATATGCATGTCTTTCCCATTCAGACCAACAGAACTGTGCCTTTTCATATGATCTTCATCGTTAATAAAGAGTTCTGTATCCGCATGTACATCACAAGTAATAAAGGCTTTCACCATATTCATGTTATTCATGTTATTATCTTCAGAAAACATACCGACGATGCTATCTTTGGTAGCATTCCGTTTTTTTCCCTGCAAGGCTTTTGCTTCTTGCTTTCATAAGCTTCTCATGTTCAGCAGTTGTTTCAGCCTGATTTTTTTAATAGTTGACACAGAGCTAGGTAGACCATTCCTTCAAGAAATATTGGCTTTTCCAGACATACAGGTAATTCAAGTAAAGCTACTTCAGAAAACTACACAACATTCACAAGATGTATCCATTTTTCTTACCACTGCCCCCAAAATACAAAGCAGATGTTTTATAGGAAGTGGTGCTATAAGTAGCATTTTTCTGAACAAAAGAAAGTGCTTATACATTCACATCTGACTTGAACTAGTCATTTTTTGAAACCTTTTCTAGGCATGGATGGAAAGCTCTTTCAAGCTGTGATTCATCTGATCTTAATATATATCCTCTTAAAAGTAAATACCTAAAATACACCATGTTGATCTTGCTACAAAATCACCTATTTTTTTCCACTGACTAGAAATAAAGCTTCAGGTTTAGTTCTGATGTAGACATCTAAAGTTGGGTATGACGAATCTCACCCTGTTAGATTATAAAGACCAATTCATCAGTCAATGCACCCCACTGATAAATGACTGCTACAGAATCAGAGATATGTAGCACTTATCATACAAATAATTAGTGACTATAAGCTCATGTCTACGGTTTAAGGGACAGAATAATTTACTGTGCTGTCTCTGCATGTGCCCTGACCCTTACATTGAAATAACAACTTATCTGATTTCCCAGATAGCAGCACCGTATTTTCTAACTCCATTATAATACAGGTAGAGCCACACAGTGCCCTCTGTCTCCCATACTCTGTCTCCCTCAGGCTCTGCCTTGGGCTGCCACCCTGTACCCCTCCAGCTGCTGCCAGCGGCGCAGAATCGAGAGATCACTGAGCATTCACCCAAATGTAACCACCCCTGTGCATCTCAGTACTCACAGCAGTGTAGATGTTAGACACTTGGCACCTGCCAAAATAATTAATTTTTAAAAAATCACGTATTCTTTTTTCTGTTCTGCATTACAGGTACTAACAGAAACTCTTTAAGCAGCCAAACTTGTTTCTTTTCTCATCGTTGCAAACCTGCTCAAGTAAATATATGTTCTTTGATGCTGAGTGCTATCCATTACATAGCTGGAAAACCGTATAGCTGAGAGTACTCTACTAAATTCATCAGTAAGTTTATAATTTTTCTGCTTTCCATGGGGAAAAGGTGGCAGAACTAGTTGCTTCATTTATCCTTGTATACAAGTCAGAAGAGGAACTGATGATAAAGTGTATTTTAGAACATTAGAAAATGTAGTTTGAAAAGCATTTTTCAGATCTATAGTTCATAATGAAGTGTGCAGAATGATGATAAGGATGAGCTACCCTGAATAAGTACTAATTTCATTCCTACTTATCTGTCTCTTTTCTGTGTCATGGCTTCAATTTCAGGTTATGATTACCTAGATAAAAATCCTTCCCTTAAGATACTTCAGCATTTTGTGTGTGTGTGTGCAAAGCAATTATGGAAAAGATCATTTGTTTTCTTTTGAGCACCATCTCCATGCCCAGGGTATTGAACTAATAAATGAGGCCAAAAGTTCATAAAATGAAAAACTGTAAGAACCCCTGTTGCCGACTTACTTGATTATGGAGAAGAAAAAAAAAAAAAGGGGGAAATGGAAAAGAGACAGAAAGAGTTAAGACTGTGCTGTAAGATGTCTTGAACAAAATAACTTGGTTCTTCCCAGAGGACAGGAAATGGACAGAGAAAGGATTGCTCAGTTTGAGGAGAAACCAAATAATTCATTTCAAAGACAACGGAAACAGAAAAGGAAAAAAATTGGCTTGAGAAAGCAAGTTGCTTTTTTGCCGGGTGATCGTAATGGCACAAGCAAAGTGCTAGAAAATTCTGGAATTTCTGGAAGAAAAAAATGATGCACAGAGAGTTAGCACAATCATATGCAAGACATGGCATTTTCAGCCATTCCAAATGCTTGCAGATTGGATATGCAAGGTAGACTGCTGCCAAAAAGGGAAGCCCTATATTTCTTTTCTTTCCTCTCTCAACTCAACTTTCCTCTCTCAACTTGGCCACTTTAAGCAGATTCCTCCCTTGCATAAGATTTAATTGATGAGTATGTAGTAAGCTGGATCAGTCTGAAGAGATAAGAGAAAACTGGGGTTTTTTGACAGGTTCATTTTGTGTCAGCAAATGACAGAGTTGATCTTGCTCACTGTGTGGTTGCCAAATTACTAATACCGATGACTAGGAAGCTGGGACAGGAGCATGTGGCTGACGAGATAGGCCATGGCTTCCGACAGACACACAGCTGGACTGGAATAAGGGCACTGTGAAATGCAGCTTGCATTTTTTTGAACTACACAGTTACTGTGCATGGGCCATCACAGGTATCATCCCCAGAGATCATATCAACATGATTAAGGCCAGGGATACAATGATGAAGCTAGATCCTCCTTGTTACTTGCTGCACCTGGCTAGATTTATGTCAAACACTTGGAATAAGAGAAAATCCTACCATGGGTATTTGTGGAGGTGGGAGGACTCAGATCCAAGGAGCAGCTGATGTAGAGGAAACAGACAGGACTCAAAGGACAAAGACAAAAAGTCAGGGAAGTGGAGGAGAATGTGACTGAACGACAATTTTGGGGAAAAGTGCCTATGGCTGGCAGCCAACGAAAAAGGAATCCAGAAACAAAGCACATAGGGTTTATGTGTAGGGAAAGGGACTGTGAAGGAGGGACAGAAGAGAAGAACTGCTACAGTGTGTGAAGATCTACCTGGAGCCAAACCATGCAACCTGAGATGGGAGACAGACATTGGAACCCGATAAGTGGAGACTAGGTTTGGGAATGAAGAGAAATGAGGACTGCATCAAGGGCTCAGTTGAAAGAGCAGGATGGTGGCAGACTGGACAATGCTGAAGAGATCAAGTCAGCAGAGGAGGAGGAGGAGGGGGACTAAGGAATGTATGCCTACTTGTCCACAAACATTCCAATGCAACCCAGAAATCCCAAGCCTTCTATTTTAGTTTTAGTAAACCAGTGGAAACCACTGTGTTGCTTATTTTCATTTCAGCAGAATACCCACCAAAGAAGGGTAACCCCTACTGCTCTCTATTAAACGGAGAAGGGAGGTGAGAGAGAGAGGGGAGAAGATCTGAGACAGGAGGTAATACCACGTCTTGGTGACACCAGCAACTCGAATGACAAAATGGGTGTTTTGCTCTCCTGAATTTTGTTTTCACCTAGAATTAGCCTCCTTCAAGGTCTATATGGAAATCAATAAGGAATATACTCAAAATAGCAACAACATTATAATCTGATGAAGCTCACTGGGAATTAATAGGAAAAAGAAAGAAAAAAAATTATTTATTCTGCTTACATTCCTAATTCTGTCAGGAACAACTGATTATTAATTGTGAGACAATCAGTCAGGGACTGCTAAGAATTCATTTCTAAGTGTGCCTTTTATATACCTGTAAAGCTAGATAATGAGCTTCACAGTGATTTTTTGATTGATACAAATTAAACTTCAATTAACAAAATACCTTTATTTTTAAATATAATTTTCCCCATATATTGATATAAATTTAAATTGAGTAATAAATATACTTAATATATTATCTATTAATAGGAGCCTGCATTATGATAAAAATGCATATAATCAAAGATTACAAAGTCAGTAATAATAAAAAAAAATCAAAATTCCTTGTATAAAAGATAGCAAAATATTCTGCCATTCTCAGATGGAATCAAATTCTACAGCCAGCCAGAAAAAAGATTTTTAACAAGTCATGCTCATCAGTAAGAAAGCCAACATAAATGTAAGAGTTCTCACCTATTTTACATACTCTCTGAAACATCACCAAGCAAGCTGTGGCTGCCAAAGTAATAAACCTAAGTATCCAGAACACTTTGCATACATAATATTTCCAGTTACACAAACCTAACAGGACACTAAATGAGTTTATTAGTCTCCTCTATACATATTAAGGGGGGAAATATGCTGTACCCCATAGATTCACTCTCCACAAAATTGTAAATGAGAGTTGCGATTATCCAGTAATGTAATGTGCAAAACAAGACTTGTTCATATGTGCATAAACATGCATTCATCAAACAGATACCCAAACACATTCAGGAAGTAATGGGAAAAGTCACCAGGTCTTTGCCAGCTGTTTCAACTATTTAAATCCAGCAACATCTCCAGACACCCAAAGAATCCAGTAAACCACAGGAATACTTGCTGTATTGGGAAGCTCTGCACGTCCCCTAGAGCCACCTCTGGCGCAGCCCACCGAGCAACAGGAATACCCACAGTCAGATGTGTACAGTGGATGTACGACCTCTCTCCAGCTTTAAAACTTTTGTAAAATTAGTCCACTGGGGCTATAACCAGCAGGTTCATAACACAGTCATCTCATATTGATCTAAAGACTATTGAAGGGAGGGAGCCCTTCAATTGATTTTATATTAGCTTTGCCTCAGTCCCCTAAAATAACTCGCAGGCTAGGTTAGCCAGACAAAAGAGGCTGGGAACGTGGAAAGGTGTTACATGTAGACCTTAAATAGAAAATTTTGGTTGTAGTGTAGGTTTTGGATGTAACAGAATGTTTAAGACAGAGATCTTCATTTTTTGGAAAACAATTTTCTTGCTTTTACTCACTTGAAAGGTTAGCGGTGATGGTCCTGTAGCTATAATAAGCCCTGTAGCTATTTAGTTATTTGCAGGAGTTAATCTAGTAAACACTGTAGAAAACCAAGCAGTAGGAAAAGGTATTTACAATTGGCTTTTTTTTTTCTTTTGGGTTTTTTTTAGCTGCAAGGGGTCTAGATGAAGAGATTTATTCTAAAGTTCATGCTACTGTAGGCTCTGCATTGATTCTTTTGTACAGCTGGGAGTTATACCATCATGATCTGTGGTTTACAAAAATCCAGAGAAGCCTCGTTATATTACAAATGTGTTAAGAAGAGGTTTTCTGAATGCTTGTTATCCTCTGAATTCAAGTCTTGATTACAAATGATCAGGTTCATGCTTTGTTTATTCATACTCATTTATTAAACAGTCAAATTTTAATTTGTGTAAATGTATTTTTAAAGAATGTTATGAGGAAAAATACTTTCCTGTAATATGCCTCTTGCTGCAAAATACTGGAAAACCTCCTCTGGCCATTACGGCCACCTCTGAGCTCAGGGGCAACCAGCTTCAGAGGCTCCTTTCTGCAGGTGGCTTCAGCCAAATGACCTTGTCATCTCAACTACAACATCTCCGAAGTGTTTCATAAACATCTTGTAATTATCTCAATAATGAGAGTTGCTAGCTGTAAGAGATACATGTTTTTTGTAAATAATCCACCCAGGAGTGTGCCTGCACAGCCCTGATCTTTTCAGCTGCTCAGAGGTAAACACACAGATGGGAAGAAAGAACAGGCTGCTGTAATAATTAGCCTTGAAAATTCTGAGCATGGAAAATACACCAGCAGCACGTACTGAAAATATAAACCAACAGATTTCAGAGAAAGCTCAGCTCCTCCCGGTGCTTCTGAAAATCGTGTTAAATATCAGTTTGCACCTCTAAAAATCTGGCTACTTGATAACTACTTCCTGAAGACTTTCAGAAAGATATATATGTACATCAAATTGACTTTTAAAAATTAGATGTGCTTTTGACAATTTTACTTTGATCCCAATTTTTACACCCCAGAAATTCCATAATATGCTCTCTATGCCAA
Organism: Arenaria interpres; assembly: GCA_013399435.1. NCBI lineage: Eukaryota > Metazoa > Chordata > Aves > Charadriiformes > Scolopacidae > Arenaria > Arenaria interpres. The sequence continues at coordinate 168,825 of VXAK01017573.1, forward strand.
CTCCCTAGTTAGTACAGATTTGCTATTTTTCTTTCTCCATGTTATACACAGTAACTTTTCGTGATGATGTATTGTGCAATTGCAAAAATAGCAATAAAATTTTCATAAATTATTTTAATTTGACAATTTAAATTCCAAACGCTAAAGGATCTTTAATTCAAAATAACTGATTACCTTCTAAAATGTAACTACCTGATAACCTGTATGTGACTTATCACAGTTCACCATTGCCATGTAGGGTTTTACATCCATATCACACTAAAGAAAAGAATATATACTTATATATAAAGGATTTACGTCTATTCTTTATCAAAATATACAATGAGGTGGGTCAAAATTGTAAAGATAAAATGCTTTACATCTTCAAATATATATATTCACAGATATATGTGCAATTACATACTGTGTTTGGATCCAAACTGGAATCAAAATAATTTCTCATTAATATCATAATAAGCTTATTGAAGTGAGGGTGACAGAGCCCTGGAAGAGGCTGCCCAGGGAGGTTGTGGAGTCCCCTTCTTTGGAGATTTTCAAGACCCACCTGGATGCAGTCCTGAGTAACATGCTCTGACAAGCTCTAGGCAATCCTGCTTTAGCAGGGGAGTTGGACTAGATGATCTCTATGGTCCCTTCCAACTCTAAAAAATTCAGTGAAATTCAGTGAAATTCAGTGAAGTCAGTCTTTTTTCCCTGAGAGACTCTGTACACATTTGTTTAGAGACTGCAGTGCTTTCCAGGGGATGCATGACCCTGTAATTTGGCTGTTGCTCAAATACAACCTGTTTGCTGTAGCCCAACATTTACTGAGTGTGATAAGTCACTGAGCAGACTGGAAACTCTACTTAGTATCCTCTTCCTGACAAGAATTATTCTTCATAAAACTTCAGCAGAAACTTGCCATATCAACTGTGATTCTCCAAATATACCTGCTTCTTGAAATCCACGGTTTATACAATCCTTAATCTATTTAATATATACCACAGTGATTTGCATTGCTCTAGTGCTCTAGTTCCTTAATCAAAATGTTTTGCGCTGTCAAGTTAAATACAGAAGACCATAGTGAAGATATGATAAAAATGAATAAGGTAATGAACATTAAGGGGCAAGAGACCTTGGAAATTTAATTTCTTCCTATTTTGTAACTCAATCACTGTCATTGGATATTGGACTTGAAGTGAATATAAAACTTGAGATGTATTGTTTCCAAACAGCACGTGGTATGTAGATGATGCTTGCTGCTGTAAGATGACATAAAGAATTTTTTTCATATTTCAAAGACAATATATTTTTATATCAAGAATTTTCAGAATAATTGATAGCAAAAGTGTTGGGATATATATAATTTCATGCTCTTAAAGTTTACAGCAATCTAATTATTAGATATCCAGATAACAGTTATTGTTTGGCTGATGATATCACATTTGTGGAGATCTTAAACTGTCCTCTGAAGTGTTTGATATTGGATTTATTAAAGAAAGGAAGTTGGAGTAGCTGGATATTGTCTGAGTCAACACTGCAACTTTTATTTTCCTATTGAATGAAATGTTGTGATCCAGCTGCCACATGTGGTCCATTCTCACTGTAATATAAAAATCATACAAGTAAAATATTATAGCTAAAGACAGTGTTTCACTAAAATACACAGGTGTTTTAAAAAACAATGGAATTGTAATAAAGATTTTGGTTTCTCACAAAAAAAAAAGCTAAGAAATGTCACTGGCACATTTGCATGACAACTTAAACAGTCATCCACTGGGAAAAATGAAAACAATTTAAGGCTGAGGTTCCCTCCTCCTGCAAACAAATTCATTGTTTTTTCCTTAAAAGACCCTCCCAAGTATTTGTTATTTTCCAGTTCATGACATGTTTTCATTAGTCACTTGTAGCCTGAAGAAACACTAATTGTAGCATTTACTGTATAAATAACTCTTCCCCCCTCTCTCTTAAACTTCACAGTATTGATTTTCACAATGCAAGTGACTCAAGAGTGTTTTTATTCTTTTGGATTTAAAAAAAACCTCACAACGTTCTTCATCTCAGTTCCTCACAGAATGGCTTGAGATGAAAAATAACTCCTTTTACTTCTTTTCCTTGATCCATACATTCTACTACATCTGTTATTCTACATCTAATCCCCTCCAACCTAAGATAACAGAAAGTATGTTGTTCATTAACAGATTACTAAGAACAAATATGTCCCCCATACAAAACCACGATGCTATATGATGCTCAGAAATTTGGGTGAAAGGCAGGCAGAAAGACAGGCTGGAGTCCTGTCAGCATTTTGGTTTTGGCATGCTGTCATGAGCTGCCTGGAGCAGTGAACGTGAACGGCACCGGGGCTTGCGGAGACTGAATGAGGGTAATTTACTGAAGTCTATTAAGGAGACTGCAGTGCCGAAAGCATAATGCGCTCCTCACATTTCACAGCTTCAGCATTTAGTTCGATGAGGCCCTCAGCAATTAAAGTTATTCTTTGTTCCATCTGACTATTTTTTAAAGATGGGCAGTTTTCTAAAACCCTTTTAACCTACCTGGATACGCAGGCACTGAACTCACTGCCAGCAGATACACAACTCTTTAGATTTTCAGAAAACTACTAAAATGGGGGGATTTTTAGGAGAATGTTTAGAAAATGCTGTGGTTCAGGTATAAGGGAAGGCTCCCTAAAGCCTAAAGTCAGTTGAATATCAGGAGGGGAAGAGGCCTTGGGAAAGGCAAGGAATTTGCACCCCTTCTGAAAACCTGCATGGTCTAAATAGATCCTTCAGATGTGGTGAAACGTGCCACTGACCTCGGCGCCTGTGAGCATTCATCTCTTTGCAAAACAGAGTGATCATTCATGGATTATCAACTGGAATTACCTCATGATACCACAGGAAAAGGAATCTGTTAAGCTAAGTTAAGCAAGACCATAAATAACCAAAATACATTTACGATAAAATAAATGTAATAAAATACATCCTGCTTCTCAGGATGAACTTGCTTGCTTTCAGTCCTCATGGTATATACTCTTTTAACTTTATATACACAGAATCATAGATCATAGAATTGTCTAGGTTGGAAGGGACCTTTAGAATCACCTAGTCCAACCATCAACCTAACTCTTGATTAAAAAAACAAACAAACAAACAAAACCGAAAGAAAACCATACAAAAGAAGCCCCCACATCACTAAACTATGTCTCTAAGCACTACATCAACCTGTCTTTTGAAAACCCCCAGGGATGGTGCCTCAACCACTTCCCTGGGCAGCTCATTCCAATGCTTAATAACCCTTTCAGTGTAAAAGTTTTTCCTAATATCCAACCTGAACCTCCCCTGGTGCAACTTGAGGCCATTTCCTCTTGTCTTAGTGCCTGTGACTTGGGAGAAGAGACCAATCTTTCCTCATAAGACTTACTCTCCAGACCCCTCACCAGCTTCGTTGCCCTTCTCTGGACCCGCTCCAGCACCTCAATGTCTTTTTTGTGGTAAGGGGCACAAAACTGGACACAGCACTCGAGGTGGGGCCTCACGGCCTCACCAGTGCCTAGTACAGGGGGACGATTACCTCCCGAGTCCTACTCACCACACTGTTCCTGATACAGGCCAAGATACTGTTGGCCTTCTTGGCCACCTGGGCACACTGCTGGCTCACGTTCAGCCAACAGTCGACCAACACCCCCAGCTCCCTTTCTGCCAGGCAGCTCTCCAGCCACTCTGCCCCAACCCTGTAGCACTATGGTTTCCACATGCTGTGGAAAACAGCTTGAAAGAGAATGCCAGGAACCAGTATTGCACCTGATTTTTCTTTAATAACAATTTCATTTAGTAGCATCCTCCAAAATGCAGATGGAAATTTTTATTGCATTGTGTCTGACTGTTGAAGCATTTTTGCTGAATTCAAGTTTGCTAGCCCATCAGAAGAGCAAACAAATGATAAGTAGGCATCAAACATTTACTTCAGTAGGAGCAAGGAGGTACACTCAGAAGTCAGACAATTTATTACATGCACGTAGAAAGTGAAGTTTAATCCTTGCTATGCAACAAGAAAAGGGGTGATGAATATAATGGATATAATCTGCTTAACATGAACAGCAATAGAGCACTAAAAAAACCCCTCAGAAATCTTCAGCACAAAACAAATATGCTGCTACTAATATGGAATGCTTCACTTACATAAATTACAAGAAGCAGTAAAATGCTTTACAATCTGACTACAAGATCACCTGCCTTTAATCAAAGAGTTATTCTTAGGCTGTAGGTTATAAATGAGGTTTGGGATTTTCACTCATTTCATTTTTGACTGAGAGGCTTTTTATTTTAAGATATGATGAAATTCAAATGACACTGCACATCTTAAGCTGATGCAAATTGATAAAACCGAAAGAAAATGTGTGGGGAAAACAATGCACGTATAAGAGTATAGAATTGTTAAAATTTTTCTAACAATATTATAATGTAGTTGTTACAAACTAAACTTTCATTTATTGATTATGAAATGGAAAACAAAACAATGTTGAACACTGATGTAGAAAGAATCACTGGCAGATTCGTTGCTAGGGATGTGGCAATATTTCAGACACTGTTTACTATTTTGTTGTTTGGTTTATGAGTGCATCATATTTCTTTACAGAGAGATTGCTTGGTATGGTACTTGTACACCCAGCTGAGTGGTACCACTTTCGTTCAGCACTGGACCTTGACTCTTACTCCCAGTTTCCACCTACATCTAAAAGGACAGACTGGCAGATAAAGCCTGAAGAAAGTCAAAAGTCGTAAGAGAGTCAATAAAGCCTGCAAGAAAGGAGAGCTTGGTATAACCTCAGCATCTACAGCATTTCTATAGAAACTGTACTTCAGTCAGAGGCCTTGCACTTCAGAATTTGAACTTATAGCATTTTAATGTTTAATATTCACCAGTAGCTTGTAAAATCTCAAAGATTGTAGTAATACAGTGTATTTATACTGAAGATTTATTATGAAAGAAACTTGAACAATAAGTGCAAACTAATGCATGGATTTTCATGCCTATATTTTTGAGGATAATTAATCAGTGTGCATCTACATACACCATATATGTAGGCAATATTTGAAGGAGGAAATTTTGATTCCCAAATCTATTCACAACTCTGAATGTCAATCCCAGAATACCGGTCAAAGCCATAAAGAGCCTAGGCAAATTTATTTAGACATTAGAAAACCTTGCTGAAAAGTCTGAATTTATCAGCTCTATACAACCTGATTAGAAACAAATCAAATAAAGTTCTTCTCATTTGACAAGACATACTTTCATAGAATTGTTTTTCTATGCAATAAGTGAATTAATTTCTATTTTTTCCTTCAAAGCTACCATCATGTTAAAGAAAAATTTGCTATACCCTCTTAAAAAAGTGCTGCATATTATTCCCTGACCAGTTGACTACAGTTTAGAACTTGTTCAATTTTTATTTTTTAAAGTTAATGCTATATTTTGAAGTGGCATTATAGCATATCTCAGCTAATACAGGGAATAGTTGATTTCATATTTAATATCATAATTAAGAAAATATCCTGTCCTTTGGAAAACTTTCACAGTCCCCATGAGTAATGGATATATCTGCAAGAGTTTAAAAGCATCAACTCTTCAAATAAGTGAGAAGTAAAAAAGCAAGGAAGGGAAAATAGCAATCATACAGCAAGTGCACGAATCCATTGACATTATCGAAGCTTCACTCATCTAAGACATATTCTATTATCGGGAGTGACTGAATCCTTTGTCTCCTAGATGACAGCATTCAAAAATAAACCAGAAGGTTTAAAGAGATGTGATTAGGGAGGGTGAAACAGATGTGGTTTTGTAGTACTAAGAAGTCTATACAACCCTTACATGACTAAACTCAAATAGTCTTACAAAGATAGCAGATGTTGGATGCAGAGCTGAGTGTAGCAGAGGTCAGGGATTTGGATCTCAGGGCAGAGAAATGACAGAAAGTGCAGATGAGAACCCCAAAGTGGTGGATGCTATTCAGGAAATGCTGCACTTGATGGGCCACAGTAACAGGAAAGGACCACTATAAAAGAAAAGCTCATATTCTTGTGCCAGGCGTCTACAGATACTCAGCAGTGGGTTTCTGTTGTGCTAAATGATAAAAGAGGAAAAAAGAAAATGCAGAATGAAAGTCACATAAAACTCGGAGAGAAAAAAAAGTGCCTATTTTACTGAGGTAGCAATCAATCTCCAAGTGAATCAAAGCGTTCAGCAGTTAACAGACACAGATGGTTTCCTATTCACACATTTTTATTCATGAATTCAATTTTGGATTCAAAAACCAGTATAATTATTGGGAAGAAATGTTCAAACTTTATTCTAAAAAACTCTGTTGTAACATTGCAGTATGTTACGAATTTCTTACTGGAAAGACTTAGTATGTACATAACAAAGTTAAATTATCAGGGACAAATATACAGAAGTAAAGAACTGGAATAGTCTCATATATTTAGAAGGAAGGCTGATTTGTGCTAAGTGGAGACCTCGATCTAAATAATTATCAGAATTGACTGAGACCTTGAACGTCATTTTTCACCTAAGTATTAACATAGGAGAAAACACAACAAAACTGAGAAATTAAAGGCAATGAAATAAAGTACACTAAGTAGACTAAGGTCCAGCTTCAGAATCCAATGTAGCTAGCGTGTTCTATTCTAAGGAGTATAAACAGATCTCATGAAGGCTATTTATTTTATTCTTAAGGTCAGATGAATTTTATTTTTGTATCCTGATGAACAGAGTAATAGAAAATATCCATTCAATTATGGACATTTCAGTTTAATTAATTTTCACTTCTAGTTTTCCACTTTATTCAATACCGTTGACATAGCTCAGAATCTTAAAATGAATGATGTGCTTCAGTCAGTTGGCTCCAGATATTTTATATTATTACCGTTCATAACACTGAGAACATTGTTTACTTTGTCATTGAAGTATATACTGAACAGCTTACTTTTTTTTTTTATTTTTATTAAACCAGACTACAAAGAGTTCTGACTAAATATCTAGATTGAGTTTTGCTTTCTGTTTATAAATGTATTTTTTAAAATGGCAAGTTACATTTTCATAGCAGTGTGGAAAACAGGCTGTCACTACTGTTGTGAATCAAGTTATTTAGTTCATGACAACTTGGGGGGTTTATTTTCTGCATTTTGAAAAGTAACATCTTGAAGCTCAGCCCACAAAGTATTACTTTCTGAATATGTTGCTGTTTTGACAATTTAATGAAGCAAGGATGAAAACCACCAATGAATCCTTGGAATATTTATTTCAAATAAAAATGTAGAATTTTGTTATTATTCATTTTTATTGTTAAAAGCCAGATTGTACTGGCTTATAATGATGAAGATCTAGAATTCCCATTCTTACAGAGCTTTTTGACCAATATAGGGCATATTAAACAACCGCAACACTTCTGTTTTAGGCTTCTGTTTCAGGGAATAGAAAGATGCTACCCAGTTACAACCAATAAATATCTTCATATTCTGGCAAATTGTAAAGCATAATGGAGAAAGTTTGAGTTTTATCCCTTTATGGTCAGAAATTTAGTTGCTTACTACTTTTATAACAGCTATTGCAAAATATGTAATAAAATATGAGTATATTATATATCTATATAAATATATA
>VXAK01017573.1:176508-212371 GCA_013399435.1 Arenaria interpres
ATATAGATATTTATATATAAAAAAATATCTCTGCAATAGATACAGAAGGAATTTAATTTGAGAAACGTTGAAGCATAGGAATGCAGACTGTTTAGTGCTATATGGTGACAGAAAAAAACTGATAACTGAATAAGACAGCAAATCATGTTGAAAAACATCATGAAGTCTCTGGTTGTATGAAGCAGGAAAGAACTAACAACAGCTTAAAAAGAAGAGAAAATAGGTATCTATCTGCAGAAAGGAAGAGATGAACCTGTTATGAAGGAAAGTATAGTAAAGATGCCAAAAATAATGAAGACTAAATGGCAAGACCTAAATAGCCAAATTTGCCAACTGTGTGGGTGAAGACTCTCAATTAGTGAACCTGGAACAGAATACAGAAGAGAGGAAGGGAGGACCATGCAGGGAAGAGAAGACTCATCTTTGTGAGGAATTGTAAAGCATAAAAGGAACGAAACAGGCTGAAGATTTAAGTAAGAACCTAAAAAGGAAACAGAACTGAAGCAAGGACTGATTTTGTGGTCAGAACTTGACAACCGTCAACAAAGGAACCCAAATTACCTGCCCTCCTCTCCTCCACATATGCTGCTACAAAGACAACTTTGCAAAATGATAAAACATTTAACAGAAAGCTTTACTTTATCTTCATGTTCATCCCACAGTAGCACCACCTCCTGTTCTTACACTGCTCTGTTGCAAAATAGCATATTGCAAGCTGGGGAAAGGTAGCACAGTGCTCCTACCACATGTCCATTATCGCAGAACCCTCTCTGTGTCATGTGTGGGTCTCAGACCCTTGCTGTCTCTGTACACTGGAACATGCCTCTGCTGTGACCGGGAGACTTTCCTTCTGACCTCCACATCACTGAAAACACCCCAAAAGCATGAGTGATACATAAATCAGGAAAAACATGGCAATCTTGTGTCAAAATAAGGGCAATGTTAGGTAAGGCTACAATATCTCTGTTATGTTATTTTTATTTTTAATTTTTAAAGGATGTCAGGGTGAGGTATAGATGGTATTCTTCTCTGAGTTCTTGCCTCAAGAACAAGTCAGACGTGCCAGAGTTGGGCTGTCCCCACTAGCTCCCCAGTCCCTCCCCAAGCCCCTCACATCACAGCTGAAATTCTACAGCAGTTTCTGCCATTGCGTTCTCTGGTATCTCCTGGCTATCCCCCAGTCTGCATTTTATAAAGTTTTTTCACCCCAAGGGTCTTCATCCTCCCTTATCCTAGAACTGCCACTTTCTTGCAGACCTGGCTGCTTAGAGGCTTCATATTCCCAGATCAAAATTTCTGTTTAAGACTCCTATTTTCCCCTAGATCACTTCCAATTAACTGCAGCTGTTCCAATACCCTTTCTGTCCCTTTTTAAAAATTTATCCTGCTGTACCCCAGCCCAAGCCACTCTTACTCCCCACCAGTACTGAGTGCTGCCCACCCCTTGGCAGCTGTGTCTGGCCAAACCTATAATGCAGTTGGTCCTCTCCACCGAAGCAATACCCCTGTATTTGTTTCTGACATGGATTTAAAATGTTTTAATATAACCACCCTGGATAGGACACAAGAGGGGGAAGCAGCAGAAAACAACTATCTGGAAAGCTCCCATGGCGGCCCTACTGAGATAAGACAAAAACTGCTATTGTGAATTCATAATCCCCCCCATATATGAGCTCATACATTTCTTATTTCTTTCTTATATACATAGAAAAAGACACTATGTCTTTTCTAGATCTAAACAAAGTGGTTAAGCAAATTTTTCAAACTGCTGATCTACTGCAGTAGTTAGTCCAAAACTGAAGGAATGCTGGAAGTCGTCTGCACAGTAGGGGCAATTGGGCTCTACTTGGACAATTCCCAACACCACTGACAGCTCCTGCTACAGAGCCTACTAGAAGTATAAAGATATTTTTGACAGTTCACTAACTGTAAGTATATAAAAGTGGCAATGAAATTAATTAATTAAAAAAGCTTATTATCTGTAAATGGTTCATATTCTTTCCTCGGTAATCATTTCACTGTCCTTCAGTGTTTACCTTTTAAATGTTGAGCGTGGAATGAGGATACACTTTTGTCTTCATCAGACAGCAAAGGGCAACCTGCAAATACCATAGGCTGCTACTAGAGACAGAAATTTACATTTTTTTATCTGATGCTGTTGTTTAGCATCCTCTTGCAACTACAGAAGAAAAAAACCCCTGACATTATGATCCCCTGCATGCTTCAGTTAAGATACATTACTAGCATTACAAGAAATTGTCTGTAAGTGTTTTCAGCATTTGATATGATAATCTTGTATGATCCATTAAAAAGGAGTGATTCTAGTGCCCATTAATTGCATCTACTTTGTATTAAAAAAAATCCCACAAAACAGTCTAAAGAAGGGGGAAGTGGGAAAAAGAGAAAGTTACAGTGCAGAAGTTACCGATCAAAGGCAGGTTTTGTTGCCAGATTTTTTATGCAGACATATTCAGCCTCAGATCTTACTCCCTGGGCAGATTTTTGTGATGATATTGCTAATGTGTAATGTTGAGTTTTACACTTTTAGTAAGTATTGTTGTATATCTGAACAGTCCACTAACTTTGCTTTGGCAGCACACTCACTCACTGGCCCGACTGAATCAGAACAATCAGGAAGACAGGAGGTGCCCTGCTTTCCAAAGATCCCTGTTCCAATTCTCTATTACCTGTATATACAAGCACAATCATACTGCAGATCAAAAACTACACAAGAGGAATTTGTCCTGACACCTGAACCATGATTGAGTATTCTAGAATAACACTAAATATACATTCATACATCTAGGCACAATGTATTACAAATCTTTTCATAAAGTAAGTCATCTCAACTACACAAGAAAAGAACGTGAATATCCTAGCCTGTTCCTTTCACAAATAATATCTTAAATGAAAATGGAAATTGCCTCTAGTAGCAAAAAATAGCTATTTTTATTATGACACGGATTTTCTCATCCTCTGGAAAAATATTTTTATAATTATATATTCACTTTATGTTTAGACCCTGAAGGAATTTGTTTGTTGCAATCCATCTGTAAATTTAAATAGTGTTACAGTGGTTTGGTGAGGTATACATATGCTGTAAGAAATATAGATATTTAGCATTAAAAAAAAGTTAACAACCTGCACTCGGTTACGGTGTGTGCTTGATGCAGCAAGGAAAAGAGAAATTAATTCAGATTTGCTATAAATATATGTATCTATAATTTATATTTATAAAATATTTTCTTTATATTTACACAGCAAATAGAGAAACACAGTTTTAAAATTAAATTTGGCACGCCCTTAAAAAATAGGTCTTTGAAGTCAGACTTCTGCATTGTTAGTTTGATTTTCAAGCGTGCTTAACATCCAACAGCCCCCAGTAACAGTGATGAGACGACACCGGACATTACAGAAAAAAAGATGCTGTAAACTGGGTCCATGGAAGGAGTAATTTCTCTCTCTCTCTCTGGGGGAACAGCAGATTTCAGTGGTCATTTGTATCACATTTTGCAAATTGTCCAATGTCACTGAGGTGCCGTGCCCTGAATCCACATCGTACCAGCTAACATTTAAAATTTCAATTGACTTCAATCCAACGATACACTTCTCCTTTGGCCAGTTTCATTAGGATCCTGCTGAGAAGTGGAGGATTTGACAGTGGGTAATGGTGACAACTAATATATCTTCTGTTAAGAATCTGTGCTGCCAGTCAGACTATAACATTTTTGAATGATGAAGAAAATGTACCTTCTCTGAGTGATGCATTGGCTAATTCAGTTAAGCGGTGCATGCATTGCTAATCACCTCCTTCCATTTGAAAAGCAGTTTGCTGTGGGCATGCAGACCTCCCTGTCGGAGGCTTGTGCTGGACTCCATGAGCGAGACGTTGGCCAGTGACAGGAGGCACAGCCAGTCCCTCTCGGTTTCCTACCCAGCTACAAAGCTTCTTCAGCTCTGTCTCAGAAAAACAGGCTGCTAGCCATTTTTGGTGCTTGAGGATCACTTCTTTTGGGGTTACGCCTATCAACACTGACAAAATTTTTTGCTGTTGTGGATATTCCCTTCAAATGCAATTTAGCTTCTAGGATTGTTAAAACTGAGAGCCTGGATTTCAAGGGTGCGTGACCACCAGCATCTTTTCAAAGGCAAGTGCTGGGAGTTAGGTAAAATCAGAATTAGGCCACAGGCTTAGATCTCTGCTAACAACCTTACGCATTCCTTGCTGGAAAGTTGTTGGAGCACAGAGTGTGACAGGCTTTGACCACCCCGTCCCCATACACTTAATGTTTGTTAATGTTTGTTAATTCATCAACTCGCTCATTGCAGAATTATTTTATTTTTTTTTGTACTTAGAAGAAAGCACAGGATCCTGAATCTAAACAAAAGTTTCACACACAGTTCTCTGCTCATGGTATATGAGAGCAAACAACCACTGTTTTGAAAATCTGTTCCTGAAAACAGAGGTATTCAAACCCCATTTAAGGATAACATACTCATCCAAAAACATGGAAGCCAAATTGTAGGCATCATAGCTACTGCTAAAACAAACAGAAAAAGGTAAATGCTGACAAATTAGTTGGCCAATACCATGACAGATTGTTCTGCTTGTCCTGCTTTTGAACACAAAAATATTTTAATAATCCCTAGATCATCCAATTCCTTCAGGAGTTACATTCCAAATTATGACTCTTACATTTATTCTATAACAGCAATGCACCAAAGATTTATAATTTCGATGGTAAAATCCTCTCAGGGCTGAAATTCAGCATATGAGAAAAAAGACATAACTTATTTTTTCCTTTATTGTTTTGAAGATTATTGCCTTTGGCTATGTGTGCATATTAAAAATTTCATATACATGTTTAAACAAAACACTGACATAATATTTAAAAGAGAAAATTTTACAGATAATTAGTTCATAGTGTTCTTTATTTCTGCCTCAACGTCCCATTACGACTCCTCTCGACAGCTCCCTTCTCCCATTTGCCACTTTTCCATCCAGTCACACAACTGTGGAAAAATTGGTCTCCCACAATGTCTCACCTATATGGCTGCTGTAAATAAATCAGCTCTCTTAGCTGAGAGGTGGGGCTTCACAGGGATGCAAGTGCTTTAGGAGTCAGCAAGGAGAGGGGTAACTACTTTCTTTCCTCCTGCATACCCGGCAGGGGTCCTCTGCTGTCCTTTTCCCAGGACTCTCCCACATCCTCTCCTGCTCCTCAGCTTGAGCTTCTGGGGGCTTTGGAGAAGCAACAAATGAAGAGGGATGGGTGAGGGATGGGGCCTTCTGGACCAGTGCAAAGGACTGGTGGTGGTGGGGAAGGAAGGATCACAGGAGGATAGGGTGGAGAAGCAACTGAGAACAGGTCTTTCTGCTTTGAACAGTGATGCACGGAGATACTGTTTTCTGGAGCAGAGGCTGCCTCCTCTGTAACCTGGACTTTTCTCTGCAGACAGTAGGGAAGCCCTTTTTGGGATAGGGAAGAGCCAAGACCTGTCTCCTCAGCCAGAGGCAGACAAGTGACCTGCAGCTCCCTGTGAGCTGCCCTCAACAGACATCTGCTCACTCTTGAGCAGGCTTGGTTTTACCTTGAGTTGTCAAAGAGCAGCAAACCCAGGTTTTCTTCAGGGGGGGAGGGAACCTCTACTACATTGTACTACATTGAATCAAGAGGAGAAACAGTGAAAGACCAGGAAGACATTTGTACATATGATCCTGCTGAAAAGCAAGGAAAGGGAAACAGCTGATAGCAAGCTTCTTGGCTATGCCTTTCCTGAGTGCCCCACCTGTGATTCACAAAACGCTGGAAAAGCAGCTCTCCACCACTCCCTGCTCCTGGTGACCTACCAGGGACTGAAGCCTACTTAAAAATTTCTACCTGCTAGGTATCTTCAGGTTTTCTAACTCTAAACAACAATTTTTCTTTTACCTGCGATGAAAAAAGTGGTTTAGTTGATGACAGCTGGTCTTAAGCTGCCCTTAATGACAATGGGAAATGTGAGCATTGCCTAAAAAAAAAATAAATCAATCTCAGCCAGTTGTAAGAAAAGTGGTTCATAAACAGAGATAAAAGTGATTTAATTTTTGTATATTTGCTTTCTCCATAAATCAAAGTTTCATTTCTAATGGGCGGAATTTTTCTAGCAGGGGTGAAAAATCACTCCAGCCCCAAGCTAAGGCATGCTACGCTGACTGCTTCCAACCACCTGATAAGTGTCACTTCGCTGCTGCTTAGACCCGTGTGTTTAACAAAGGATAAATGTGTGACGGCTGCCAGAGCCCATCTGAACCAAGTGAGAGAAGAAGGATCTCAATGATCTGAAACCCCAGCGCTGGGACAAGACACCTGTCACAGAAAGAGTAGAAGAATTTTTTTCAGCTGGCAAGGTTGTAAAACAACAGACCTTTTCTTGGTGAGCTGGAAAGCTAGTTGCAATTGTCACCAGGGGTATCTGTGACAAGATCTAAACACATGAGAGATGTCAGCTCAGCCTGTGGCTCTGGAAGGTGCTCATGTTTACAGATCTCCACATCCAGGGGTTCTTCAGTAAATTTTTCAAAATATTACTCGTAACACTGTCAGTCATTTTTTGGCAATATTTAAGAAATTTAAAGTAATATCAATTCCCAGACAAGAATGGAATTTCAGGAGTGTTCTATCACATTTCACTGAATATACATACATTCCAATTAAATCTGCTGCATTTACTTTCATTTCCTCTACGTAAGCTCATGCACTGAAGGATTACTATAGCAAGAGACCTCTTACAATGAGCAATATGAACAAAAAAAAAAAAAATTATTTTTCTTCCCGGGGAAAATATTTTAAATACCTAATTTAAATTACAGTGACCCAGATGTCCCAAAACGCTCCACCCATCTTTCCACCTTGCAATTTATCAGTAGATGGTAACATGCCTGGTGAGTTGCTTCCTTGCTGTCACCATCTACTTGGCATAAAAATTGATACTTCGATAGCACATACTGTTTATTAGGCTAAAAGCTGAAGTCATATTAAATCCCCTTGATTTTTGGTAGCTATCCTTATAATTTATGGTTCAGTTGCACATATATGGCATACCACACAGCGACTGAAAATCTTTTTAGCTTCAAAAATTGGAGGGACAGCAGTCTTAGTCAGAACTTCAGTCCTGTTAAATCAATGGAAACTGAGACTATTTGAGCACTGATTTTCCAAGCTGCTGTGAATCACAAGCTGGGCGCCCTGAAAACTGAGAGTCCTTACAGTCTCTAAATCAATTACATTCCCCTAATGCCCCCTCAGTAAGTTCATACATGAGATCCTTCCCTCACGTGGAGTATGGCATCACCCAAGGACACCATAATGTTGCACAGCCATGTCACAACTGGCATCTCTACGGTGACCTGCAGCATGGTTATCCACAGTGCCTGGGATACTGGTAATTTTTCTGTTGCAGCATGAGTGGCAGACTGCAGCTGTGTCAGCACTGGCTGGGTTACTGCCAGGGCCGTTCCTGAACTCATGGAATTGGTCAGCAACTGTCTCCTCCTGCTTCAACTATGGACTTGAGCTGGTGCAGCATGCTCTTCTATTTCCATTTTGCTAGGCATGCTAATACAGATCATTGTTGACTCTGCATCTCTTCCATCTTTGAGCTGTTTTAACGTCTGCAAGGTAGATTTGCAACAACCAACACCACATCTATTCCACATGTACAATATTGCACTGAACAATAAAGCAGCCTGCAAACCATAACTGGAGTACCTTCTCTTGAAGTATGTGAGAGGTGGCTAGCAGAAGTACCTTTTCTTGAAGTAGATGGTCTTCCAGAACAGAAATTATATGCATTCAGTATAGTTTTCTTACTCTAAACATCATTTAACACTTGAGATACTATGCCAGCCATTGATGGCAACCGCAGGTTCTCTTGGATCATACATTTGCAGCAAGAACCTGGTATTTTGGATGTTTGTAAAAACAGGTCAAACTTCTGTGAACAGTCAGATACATCCTTATTCCAGTATGAGTCCTGTCTTGTTTTGTTTGTATCAGTTTGTATGTGTTATTGTTCTCAAATTTTCAGCTGTAATTCAGGAAGTTAGCTACTTTTTAGGTCACCAGTTGCGTGATTCAGAAGGTTCTGGAGCACAGTAGAATCACAGAGCAGTTCGAGACGATTTTCTATTAAAATATATTGTATATAATAAAGTTGCTACTCTTTTTGATTGTAGAAGTAGATGCAAAATAGTCCCTAAATCAGTCACTCAAAATAGAAGAAAAGGAAGCTACGCTTCAAAAAGGAAGAGTTAGAATGAGTCAAGTTATTAATCATATCATGTCAGTATTTGCCATTTCAAGAACTTCAAAGCTAAACCTTCTGTTAATGCACAAGCTATTTAGATGGGAGACGACAACCTATTAGCTAAATATTATTGAACTAGTTTTTAAAAGATAAAGGTTTTCTGAAATTTAGCAGTAGAGCTGCAGAGAAACAAAAAAGCTGGGCGTTTGGTAGCTGATATATACCATTATCCATCTGCCTGTTTGGGCCTTCTTAGTGAAATAATGCTGCCAGTGAGGGCTCTGCCAACCGTATTTGCAATTTTCTTTCCATTTTAAATAGCTGGCAATTTTAAACACTACTTACATTACTCATATGATTTTCTCCAACTGAAAATCCTTATGTTACTATTTTCCACTGACAGAGAAAATATTGTTTGATATGCAATCTGTTCCTTGCCTTCCTGACTTCAAATTTAAGCTCCTCTCAGCAATCAGCTCCCTATTTTCTTTTGAGAAATAAACCCTCACCTCAGCATTTGTAGAACAAACAGCATGAGAAAAGTTATAAAGTTGCCATCCCAACACATGCATTCCTAGTGAACATCACACAAAATGTAAGAGAATCTGCAGAGGGATTAAATTAGATAGTATATTATTTTATATAGTTCTTTTAAAAACTGAGGTATCTTAAAATATCTGGCAGTGATACAGCTGTTGCAGATGCAGCTGCACACAGAGGAAGCTGGGACTCAAGAGCCGCAACTCCTTGAATAAAGAAATCTTCAGATTTTCTAATCTCTGCTTTCCTAATAAGTGTTTTCTTGAGACATTTAGTTCCCATTTAAAAGGCAACAGAAACTGGAAAAAGGTACAACAGCCTTTTGATTTATGACACAAATACTGTGCAGGATACTCTCCTATCCATCTGTATTTTTAGCCCAGCAGACTGTCAGATATACGAAATGGATGAAATCCTCTTCTTCAAAAAGTCCAGGATGCAGAAATTTTCCCCTGACTTCCCAATAACTCTTCGTTCCCAGGAATAAAACAGGTCACATTAAACAAAATGGATGTAGCCTATATCAAAGACTATGTAGGACCTCAGTGATAAGGATCAGCAAGTCAGTAACTTAATGCAATTGGTGGGGCAGAATATTCTTTCTGCATCTAAGATCCAAAGGAATCACCCAAACATTAAAAATAATAGCTAAGAAAAAACACAGACCATTAACATCCTCAGAAACAACATAAAGCATATATTGAGCTGAAGTCTGACTTTATCACAGTCATAGTTTTCCTACTTGCAGAAGAAGTAATAGCTCAATTTTTATTTTAATTGCCACATTATTCATCTTTTTCTTTCTTTCTTTTTCTTTGTTGTACTTAATTTTGTGGACAACCAAGTAATGTCTTACAGTTTATAGGTTGAGAAATTCGTCTGCCTCAGAGCAGCAAAGAAGCAGGAAAGATCCATTTTGCATCTACATGTGAAGGGATGGCTGCTGATTTCTGCACTTGAGGGTCTTACATCTTACTTTAAGTTAAAAATGGTTATTTGTGTGAATAAAACAAAGTAGTTTGAAATTTTTAATGACTCCTACACTAATAACATTCTCACCCACATAGTTAGAACAGGAAGCAGGTATACTCAGGGGGAAAGTTTTAATATTGTAAAAGTTTCATCTAATAAATAACTAATAAAATGTTTGTCTAATATAGTTGCCACTGAGAGTTGCCACTGTTTTCACTAACAGAAAAGGGTATATTTCCTGCAAATTTTGTTAAATGAAAACCCTACCCTTTAAAAGAAAATGCTGATCTGCAAAAAAAAAAATGTTGTACTTAAACAAGTTCTGTCTGTTTTGCATATTTAAAATTAAGATAACATTAGTTACCCAGATGAAATATAACTTTTTCACTAAGGAAGATGCAATCTTCAAGGGAAAAAAAACAACACTCACAGAATTTTTAAGCCCTTTTCTTACCCTTGACAAAAGATAAGAAATAGTTCAGGTACTTGATTTAAGGCTGCAAGAGCTTAAAGTTCATGCATTACCACCGCTGCAACCGTGCTTAGAAGCTACTAAGCAACACAAAATGAGCAGCTGGTGTAGTCCAATGCAGCCTTGAGCTCTACATTTCAAATGTTTTCACTGGGAATGATTTATTTATTTTTTTTTAACAGAAAATAGTGCAAATACAGGCAAAGCTGGTACCTCCAATGTCCCCACACTCTCCAGCAGGAGGCTGAGGGACCTGCAACTCCTTCAGCCTCTGTCCCTGTCAGTATGCCCACCCCATGCAGGGCAGTCAGAGGGCAGGACTGGGAGCAGGTGGTACAAAACCAGGCTGGAAATGAACTGCTGGATTCATTAGGCTGACGACGCACTAACTGTGAGTCACCAAAGTGACTTTGTTCATGTTAGTAATTGTGGTGGTTTCATTTCTCTATTTATTAAATTAAGGTGCAGCTCAGCTAGCAGCCAGAGGAGAAGTCCGTGTTATTACCAAGGTGATGGGAAGTGCTGAAAGCGGGTGCTCTCCCTCATTCTACCCACCTGGCACTGCTTATCCCAACAGCAGATTAAAAAAAAATTAATTTGTTAGCCAAGATAGACTGAGGAAGGTTAAATTTAGAGGAAATTCACCACCCCATGCATAAAAATACAAAACATTTTAAAAAAAAATATAGAACAACTCTGGCCATCAGTTTAATCTAGAGAAGTAACATCCAGCCTTCTTGCTAAATTTAAGAGAATCAGAACAGCCTTTTAGACAGACAGTGAATTTCAGATGACATTTTAATATTTCAGCTTATAAACTGTCTGGGAACATTAAATGTGTTGGTAATACACAATTTTATTAGTAAGTGTAAATGACAATTCAGTCTGTACACCTTTAACATAAACAGCTTAATTCTAATGAGAAAACACATTTCTTCCAGTTTTTCACAGGCACATTTGAATTAAATCTGAGCTAAAGGCACAGCCTTGATTTTTGATTCCTTAATGATGTCTCATTAACAATGAGGCTGAATGAAAACTTGTCATAAATAAATGTAAAGAACATTGATGTAGGAAAAGATGTTATTTCATTAGTTGCACAACTCTTGCTATGCACAGAATTACAGAGGAAAGTAGTTTATAAAAGAATAAACATATTGTATGTTCACAGTAATTTTAAAATATTATAACCTATTCTGGTTGTCCAATACATTGACTGCAATATAAGCACAATTTTTTACAGAAACATATTTAATCCAACTTTCCCTACTGTCAGTGCAAAATGCTTAAAAAAATTATTACTTTAGAAAAGAGCCTTCAGCTGGGAGTCCTAACGTTATTGTTAGTAGAATAAAATTTATTCTAAGAAACTCTCAAAAATTTATCTGTTATTTTGCCGAAGTGATAAGGGAAAGCTTTAGAGTGGTGTTCTGAAAATAGATACCCCAACCAAGATTAACAATGAGGAAGCTTATTCTGAATTAATGAATATACATGTTGACTTTCAGCTTCAATTCTCTGGAATAATTACTCCACATTAACATATCAACAAGTAAGCAATCAGCAATCTCAGTTTCAGGTCACTGACTACCTCCTGAAAAGTGTTGCCCTCCCCACCCCTTTCTACCATACTTGATCTTCCTATTAGGTTGTTAACTATAAAATATTCCAGTAACCAAGAAACAAGAGTTTCATATATCAAGTTTTAAGTTTATGGATGACAGAGATAAAAGGACATGCTAAGGACAAAGTTTAAAACAGCGTCACATTAAGGTCAGCTATGACACCACGGAGATGTGGTGGGATGGTTCCTATGACTGGAATGTTGGAATGGGAGGATGCAGGCTCTTTAGGAAGGACAGGCAGGGTAGAAGGCAAGGGGGGGCATCCTCTATGTCAATGACCAGCTGGAGTGCATGGAGCACCACCTGGGGATGGATGAGGAGCTGACAGAGGGTTTATGGGTCAGGATTAAAGGGAGGGCAGGGACAGGTGACATTACAGTGGGAGCCTGCTACAGGCCACCCGACCAGGAAGAACAAGTGAACAAGGCCCTCTATTAACGGACACGAGCAGCCTCATGTTCACTTCAACCACCCCAATATCTGTTGGAGAGACAACACAGCAGGACATAAGCAATCCGAGAAGTTCCTGGAATGCGTTCATGATAACTTCCTTCTCCAAATGATAGTGGAGCCAATGAGGAGAGGTGTTATGCTGCACCTTGCTCTCATCAACAAGGAGGGGCTGGTGGAGAATGTGGAACTCAAGGACAGCCTTGGCTGCAGTGACTAGGAGATGGTGGAGTTCAAGATCCTTAGGGCAGCCAGGCGGGTGCACAGCAAGCTCACTACCCTGGACTTCAGGAGAGCAGACTTTGGCCTCTTCGGGGGTCTGCTTGGTAGAGCACTGTGGGATAAAGCTCTGGTGGGAAGAGGGGCCCAAGAAAGCTGGCTAATAATGCAGGATCAACTCCTTCAAGCTCAGAAGCGATGCATTGCAACAAAGAGGAAGTTGGGCAAAAATGCCAGGAGGCCTGCATGGATGAACAAGGAGCCCTTGGACAAACTCAAACAGAAAAAAGAAGCCTACAGGGGGTGGAAGCAACGACAGTTAGCCTGGGAGGAACACAGAGAAATTGTCTGAGCAGCTAGACATCAGTTTAGAAAAGCTAAAGCCCTGACAGAATTAAATCTGGCCAGGGACATCATGGGCAACAAGAAAAGCTTCGATAGGTATGTCACTGATAAAAAGATAAATAGGGAAAATGTGAGCCTTCTCTAGAAGGAAACAGGAGGACTGGTTACCCAGGATATGGAAGAGGCTGATGTACTCAACAATTTTTTTGACTTGGTCTTCATTGGTAAGTGCTCTATCCCCACCGCCCAAGTCATAGAAGACAAAAGGCAGGGAATGGGAGAATGAAGAACTGCCCACTGTAGAAGAAGACCAGATTCAAGACCATCTAAGGAACTTGAAGGTTCACAGATCCTTGGGACCTGATGAGATGCATCTGTGAGTCCTGAGGGAACTGGTGGATGAAGTTGCTAAGCCATTATCCATCACAATTGAGAAGTCGTGGCAATCTGGTTAAGTTCCCACTGACTGGAAAAGGGGAAACATAACCCCTATTTTTAAAAAGGGTCAAAAGGAAAACCTGGGGAACTTCAAGCTGATCGGTCTCACCTCTGTGTCTGGCAAGATCATGGAGCAGATCCTCCTGGAATCTATGCTAAGGCACATGGAAAATAAGGAGGTGATCAGTGACTGCCAACAGGGCTTCACGAAGGGCAAGTAGAGCCTGACAAATTTGGTGGTCTTCTTTTCTTTACAAAATGCCAGAGAATCTTCTCGCTTTACTTCAACAGAATTCAGGAGTGGGCAGAACACACCTTTCGTTGCCTTAATTTAGGGACCAATAATACAACACTCCTGTGGGACTGGATCCGGAAACAGCCTAGCATCTCTGAGACTGATGGGCTGTCGAATCTCTGAAAATCCACATACCAAAGCAAGTAAAAAATGAGTTACATCCTAACAAGTAGCACAGCTCATTATAGTTTAAGCTTATTATACAGTTTTATACAATTTTGTAATGATATTACTATATAAAAATCCTGGCCTAGTTTGCCACACAGTCATCTGTTCTTCGAACAATACTTTTAAAATAAACAAACATGAATACTTCTTTTTTCCCAAGAAGGCTATTTTGTTTAAATGTGTTTACTGCTGATGATAATGACAGAGCCAAAAAAACCCCATTTAAAAACCAAGGAAGGTATATGGCCAGCACTGTTATTAGCTGCTAATTTGCCTTTTTGTAATCTCTTTCTCTCAGTTTGAGATGTTTATTCTCTACCAGATCATCAGAGGAAAGATAAAGGGTATGTTACATGCTTTTCCTGAAACCAGCTTCAATTGCTTCCATTGGAAGTAAGCTTAGCATCACGGTATTTATAGTCTGAAGTGTACTTCCTGAAGTGTAAAAAGTACAGTATATCCTATGATATTGAAAATAAATATATATGCAAATAAAATAAAAGTAGCAATTCTCAGAGCTCTTCCATTATTATATATGCCATTTTTCCCAGTTAAGAATGTTTCCATTAATTATCTTTTATCTAAAGGGAGGTTTTATCTAAAAAAAAGAACTATTTTGAAATGAATTTTCACACCATACACCCACTGTTAGAAAAGTATACATTAAAAATGACCAAACCCTAATACACTTAAAAGCTTAGAAATCAAATCCTAGTACACTTAAAAGCTTAAAATTTAAATGAGAGAAGGAAATAGCCAAGTGGATACAACAAAAGTTGTGCTTGAAACTTCTATTTTTGGAATACTGATATTAGAATTTCTAACAATAATGCTCATTGCAAGATAAGCTTTATGGGAAGAGATGTTAGTATGGAAATAATAGCTTGGTCTTTTGCACTGAAGAGAATCATTCTCCTTTGAGACCATGACCACAGTGGGATAATTAGTCTGACATTTAAATGTTCCTATCCTTTAAAATTGTTTATGCCCTTTAAACAAAACAGCTGATTACGAACTTCAGTATTTTTCGTCAGTCTAAGGGGAGTCCTAGGTTGCCAATATGTAGATAATTCACCGAAACAGATCCAACTATTCTTAACTTTAATGAAACCTAATCAAATTTAAAAAGTACATCTTTGACAAAGCAAGTCTTTATTGCTTCAAGTCTATCTTCAACTAAATCTTCTTGTAACGGCTGGTAGAGAACACGTCAGTGAACACTGAATGAAAGGCAGCTTAATAAAGCAACTTTAAGTCTTGTCAATTTAAGTTATACGATATGCAGGTTTGGGGCACAAGTTATGGAATGCCAAGTGTAAAGTAAAGAACATCAAAAATTGAAAAATATGTTGTTTAAGGAAAATATTTGGGGGAACAAGTTATTTTTGGTATTTTACTGGAAGGGTCATGTTGTCTATTTTTTCACATAAAGACACACAAAACACTGACTGTTTGTTTAAGCTCCCTTCTAGGCAAACGGCCACTTAGACTCTTTCAGAGGGCTTCTGTCTTGTCCTTACTGCAGCAAGCAGCATTCCCCCCATGCCCTGCTCCACCAAGGGCAGAGGGGTATGAGAAGCTACACCCTTACCCAGATTCCCTGCTCTACGTCCTCCTGCGGGAAGACTGTGGACAACAGGCCACGTCCCTGCTCCTTGGAGAGACTGGGAAAAGAGACAGAGGAGAAATGCTGCAGCCTGGGAAGAAAACAGAATTGACTTGTGAGGACTAACAGCTCACAGCAAAACCCCTCCATCTGCCTCATCCCTTTTTGATTCCCACCACTCTCCATCACTTGTTAGCCATGTGGGCACCCCATAAACATGGCAAAACAGAAAGGAGGTGGCTTAATAAATGCAGTTTCTTCAGCCCTGCCCAGCTGCTCTATGAAGGCCACAGGTACCTGCAGGTATTTCTGAAAGCAGCCCATGGCCATCCTCTAGGACCTGTCGAGCACCTGGCAGGGAGGCAGGAGCTTTAAACTGACCTGCAGCAGCTGGGCATCCAACTCATTTGGAGTCAGCACAGCTGTTATTACATTGGAGCCAAATTCCCAGTTCTTGACAGGCGACATTCAATGTTATTTTTTTATGCTGTCAACTCAGAAGTCAGCCAGGTGCTGTTTAAACTATTCTAAATCCAGATTTTGCATACACAGCAATAAGGGTTTCCACTGGTGATATGCGAGTTGATGTGATTAACAGAGCTTTTTCATCTTTGACTACCATTATTTCCATACAGCCTGAGGCCAGATTACTGCTGTCCTAAGACGTCCCACATACTCTTACAGTTAAAAACATTTCTTAAAATGAATGTAATGTGAAATTAAAAAAAAAAAAAAAGAAAAAAGTAAATCCTGATATTATTCAGAATCAGTTGTGCAATAGGGAGGATGCACACATACTTTACTTTGATTCAATAATACAGAACAGTTGTCACCACTCAGATAACATGTCACTGACCTCTTCCCAGATCAGACTAAAACTGTTATTAATGTCAAAACCCAACACAATCAGTGTTATGCCTTGGTACCGAAAAGTGATTTCAGCGCCAATTTTTGAGAAGTCTTCCTTCCCCCCGGTTCTCCTTTTCTTCTGCTGCCGCCTTCTCTGCAACTATTCCACAATGTGTCCTTTGGCATAAAAGTGGGACACACGTCTAGAGAAGCAGACTGCATCGTGGAAAACACTACCCTAAAACCGGTATAAGGGTCACAGTTAAAAGCACTCCTATTGAGAAGCTGGCATAAGAAAGGTCTAAGGCATCATTTGCAGATCTTGGTGAGTGGGTCTTACTACTACTCCCTACCCTGATCTGAGGAACACATTTTGAAAGGTGACTGAAAAGCTACGAAGGGTGCAGAAAGAAAAGCCAGAAAACCTATTTGAAGTCTGAAGAAAATGTCCTATGGTCAGAGTCTTAATGAGCTCAATCTATTTATTTATTTATCACAAACAAGATTTAGTAGTGGTTTAATTACAGTATATGGGACTTTCAAAGGGAAGAAACAACAAGATATTAAATATCTTTTGATGTACTGCAGGAAGTAAGGACTGGACAAAAACAAAACCAAAGCCAAATTCCATCGGCCAGAAAGAGAAACTGAATAGATTCAGCCCAGATTAAGGCATTACATTTGAACAGCAGATTAAACACTAAGACAAACCAGAGAGGGTTTCTTAACCCCCAATATCTCCAAGTACAGACTGGATGCAATTCAAAGAGACTTATGTTAGCAAAACACAATGTATACTTTAATTAAATATCCATGACTTGCCTCTATATAGGGCTAACTACGTAACATATAACCTTCTGGAAAGCACCACAGTGCATGGGTCAGGGTTCACAAAGGGTGCCTTTATCTCTGGCTTACTTGAGAAGAGACAGCAGCTAATAATCTCCTTCCAAAAAGAGGAAAACACTCTTTTAAAAATTGATTCTGAGTAAGAAACAGTATGTAAATTTTCTGAATTGATTTCACTCACCTTTCTTGGCTAACGTGACCTTTTGTAAACATACCACTAAATAACAATACTACAGTGTGGTCTGGCCATAAAGAAGTCAGAAATAGTTCTTGCTCGTGGATCTTCGGCCAGGCACTGCTCTTGCAAGTCTGAAGACAATTCCTCAGCCTACTCAAATGAAGAGCTACATTGCTGAAAAGTGTCTTAATTCACTAAGATGTTTAAATAGTTATTAATAGGGAAATTTCAGAAAAATAATGTAATAAATCTCAGGTTGTTTTTTTTTTTAATTAATAGCAAGAAGCACACACAACCTCTCCCTTATTAACACTCATTTATCAATAGTCAGGCATTTTTAAAGAATAGATACAAAGTTACTGAATCAAATCCAATAAAATAACTAAGAAATAAAATTTTGAAAAATCCTTTGTCTCTTCAAGGAATGGTTAGCATCATAGCACCCCTACAGCTACATTGACGAAAACATTGAAGCTGCAGAAATGGCCCTTTGGCATGGAGTGTTTCTTGAGCCTGTGCTACTTACTTTGGTAATACACAGATTTAAACACTGCTTTAGGAAGACCTCCTGAAACTGGTATAATACAGTTGAATTGTAGGTTGTCCTTTACACAGATATGATGAACATCTGGGAGTTGCTAGGGTTAATGAGTACGTGACACAGCAAGGTGGATTCACTCACACATCCCTTAATTAACACATTTATAAATATTCATAGGTCAACTAGATCTTAATTATTCCCAGAGATTTAGAGAAACCTAATCTTCTATTAAAACCTTAGCCTTTATCTTTTTATCTACTAGGAGTTTTTTGACCAAATGGTAAATCTGTCACTTGAAAAAATCTGCTCATTAGAATTTGGAAAACTCAGTGATAAGTTAATAAAAACAAAGTGAAATATGAACAGCATGGTGCAACAAGCTGAACAAGGAACACTACAAATATGTACTATATTGTCTTATTTTGGGTGTAATACCATTTTGTGTTGGTATTCTTCACACTATAGTAAAGCTTGAGGCAAAAACTAAAAGAGGACTTACTATTTTATTGTACAGATGCATGAATATGCCTTATGAGTCGCGTACATATCAGTATGTGACGAGTCTGTCCCTACACTGCATACAGATGAATCAATTACTGGCCACCTCATTTTCCTTCTCCACAGTGATTCGGCTGAGCCATTCCTCTACTCCACAAACAATCCCAAGCCACATGGGACCTGCTTGACCTGTTACAGTATGGCAGAAAAGCACAGACCAGACTTCGTTGGATGTGCTGGAACAGCATCCCGTCCTGTATCAAGGCATTTTTACCACACCTATATTTTGCAATGCAACCCTGTGGGCGGAGAGGGTGCAGATGCCCAACAGAGCCCTGCACTAACTCACCTGCAGCATTTATGGCAAGTTGGCCCAGGCACCCACACTGCTCTGTGTATTTCAACCTTGCCTACTAAATACTGCCTTCTCCCATCTGGTCTACTGCTGTCTCATTCTTGATCCATACTTTTGCAGGAAAATGTGCATGGAGATTAACTCTGGTAAAAAAACCCAGAAAAATCTTTCCAATTTCAGCCCAAGAACTGTCCAGAATCATCTCTTCAGAACAGCGAAGATCTCTCAAATAGACTCATATTCATCTCCAATAACAACTGAATGCCCAGAAAATAAAACCTGTAGTGCTTAGAAACCTGTTACCGACCCTCCTCAGGTTCCGATTTTTTTCTTCTCTTTCCTGTTGCACATTTTCCTTTGGCAGAAACAGCTTTACAGTATCATAGCTGAAATATTACCTACAAAGATCCTATACGCTGCGTTTCAGGAGATGAAACATCTGTAACTGCTGAAATACGAGTCCCAACAACAAGTCTTCTTGTGAGGGCCTGCAACTCCAAGGTATCAGTGCAGATTTTGCCCTGCTGATGGAGGTAGGAAGGGTGGGAAGCTGCACTACATCAGCCAGAGGAGAATACACTGGGCAAAGAACAACTATAGACTAGCGTAGGTGATTTTTGGATATGAATGTGCAGGCACTTTTGCTCAAAGGTTAGAAAATAGGCAAGAAATAGGTAGAAAAACGGCACAAATCCAAAGCTATTTCAAAACAAAAACCCCACAACTCCCATGTTTCTCACAGAATCAGTCAAAAAAAATTGTTAATTGAATTGCAAGTAATTTGAACTGGAAGAGACATTGCTGAAAAAGAAAGGTATTTCAAAAATCTTACAAAGACTACAGGGGATGCACTTGCAGTCAGTTGGAAGTTAGCAGGAGTGTGACTCTCAGGAGTCTTTTTTGGTGACAGAAAGCTCAAACACAATCCAAAACTGAATAGTTTCTTTGCCTAACCAATGGCTGCATACTGGAAAATGAAGGCAAAAGATTGGTGAAAAGAGTTTTATATTTTGCCAATTAAAACATTTGGCAAAATACAATTTGATATGCGTGTTTATACAACTTACTAAGGAGAGATTTAACCGTAATGCTGTAATCAGAAACTGAGACCTTCCTTATCTTCCACTTTTTCATTATGAGGACACTGAGAAGAAGTTAAGTTTCAACTTTTATAATATTGGTATAACACCTAAAGAAATAGACAGGAAAACCCTCATCAGCATATTTGCACCTAGTATACTACTTTTTGGGTGTTTTGCATTTCCAAATTTCTTTCCCTGAAAAGACAATATTTCCTATGATCCTTTTCCTTTTATTCACACCCATTTTTCTATTATATCCTGCTCCAATTCTCACTCATTATTGTTTTTTTTTCTTTTCTTCAATTCTTTCCCTTTTACTGATATCAAGACTATACAAGAATTATATTGTTGGCCTGTAAGCATTTTATAGCGGAAAATGCATCCTACTAAAATAAAGTTATCTTCCTAAAAATACCCTGGTTTGGTGACTTTAGGAATTACACTCATAGTACAATGACAGATAAATACAAAGCAATGGAGAGCAATTATAGCTACAGGTATCCAATATATAGCAATTATTCCTTTACAAAGAGTCATAATCTCACAGTGCCTACACTGAAGAACATTAAGTTATTACTGACTGTTATATGCAATTTTATGTATGCAAACATAAGTTAGATTTTGGTACTGCACACAAATGACATTTGAACGGTTTTGAAGTTCACTAAAATATTGTAAACACAATTATAAATCCAGAAATGATATCTAGCTTCACACTGCTAAGCATATAATCTCCAAGCCAACAAATGGAAAACGACACTTTCCATACGGGTTGTGGCTAGTTCCCTTATTTCAAAGTGGCCATGTTCCCATTACGTAGCATTTGGTGCTCTAGTTTTAAAGCACAACTGTTCTTTTTTGATATTTCTTTACTTCGTATTAGCTTAGTTAACATGAGGGCTGAGCAAATGAAATAAATCACGCCCATTCTAGTTACTGATGAAGTCCTAACAGCAAAGTATCACCAGAATTGCAATAAAGTCTTGTTTTATAGGAAAGTAGTTGGTTCATTTAATGAAAGAGCTGAAAAGAAAATATTTGTATAGTGGGTGCTCAGGGGATCAAAACTTAGGATGACTGAGGAGCTGAGTTTTTGACCGTATGGAAGTCATTACTATTACTTTGGGTAACGAAGTGCTGAAGTGCATTATACTCTTCATGATGTAACTGATATGGCTAACAGTGCTTTGGAAAAGATTAACTTCTTTTCGAGAGAAGCAATTCGAAAGAAAAATTAGTGAATATGAGACAAAAGAGATAGTACTGTGATACAACATAAAAAAAACCTCTATAGAGCAATAATGATTGATAAGAAGTGTACAAGGTTCACATGACAGCAAAGGCTAAAGGAAAAAAGGAGAAATTATATGATCATGAACAAGGGAAGTTAAGCAAATATGAAAAAACTTTAAAAATAACAGCAGGATTTCTTATGGTGAATTAACAATTAGATACAGAGTAGTACAATGGCAAGTCAGAAATCTTACTGCAATTTTGTTGAAGGTTGTTGAAATTCCTTCACTAAATAACATATCAAAATTACAAAAAAAAATTTAACAAGATAATATATTAACTATTGTAAATATAAGTTGACCAAGTATAATTTAAATCTTTTCAGAAATACCTATGAATATTTCAGTTGAATTGTAAATGTTAATAATCAAATGCTGCTGATGATAAAAACTACATCACTTGCTGCCAGGCTGAATTTGCTATTATTCACCCTTTCTTTTGTAACAGCAGTGTTTATCGGAATAGCAACCTGTAAGTGCTGGGATTCTGGAAATGATTTTGAGGAACTTCCCGCAAAACCAGGAGTTTCAGGATAAAAGTTCTTGGCTTTTGCTTTATGAAAGTCTTGTTCCTTATATAAAGTCTTTATTTCAAATGTGTAGCTGAAACACATATACTGACTTTGTACTAAAACAAGGCTGTTTCTAGACTCTATTGTTTTGTTTCAGTCATTTCTCCCACGAAATGGAAGTTCAGAACTAAAGATAAAATTGTAAGCATCACAAACATCTTCATCCATTTTTAAGGGAGTAAAAGTATTGGTTGAGTGATTTACCAAAAAAAAAACCAAACCCAAACCAGTATAAGAGGAAAACCTAATGATTTTTAACCAACAAGCAAGTTTACTACAGTTCTTCAAATCAGAATTCAGTGTAATTGTCAGCATTTTTCCACACACGGCTAAGAGGTGAAAGAGAAATGTCTACTCAGGGAAGTGGGATAAAAAAAAGATCCACATGAAAACATCACCTAGTTATGCTTCTTCAAACAGAGCTTGGCCTGTGACTATATGTGGAAGACTAGCATCTTCTCCCCTGACCCAAAACCAATTAGAATGGCTATGGTTAATAAATGTTTTGCTTTTAGCTTTTAATATAATGGACATCTCTATTGTGTATCTGAAAAATCAATAAGTACAGATCAACAGAAATGCAAAAATCAGCATTTTTTGCCAGTACTATGTAGGGTTTTTTAAAAACATCAAGTAACTTTGGAAAGCATCCTGACAAATGTACACTAATGCATGCACTGAATAGTCAGGTGGAATTCAGTGGGTTGCCACCTGCTTTCATCTTGTACTGTCTCCTAATGGGCAATATACCTTACATCACTGGAAAAAAGAAACATATGAACCTATCTTTGCCACTTCAGAACCCAGCTTCCTACTTTGAAGAGAAAAAAAAAAAAAAAAAAAAAAAAGCTTTAGATTCCAAGCNAAAAAAAAAGCTTTAGATTCCCAGCCATAATTTCAGTTATTCTGAATGTAGTATCCAAATCCCGCCAATCAGATGTTCCTGGTATTATTGGAGAAAAGTAGGCTAGCAAGGAGATCTAAAAGAGATTTCGTGAATAAGCTAGAACACACATTTCTGCAAGCAAGAAGTTACAGTATTTACTACAACCTCCAAAAAAATAAAAATAGATTTTAAAATATATAGAAAACATTTTGTAGACATTATCAGTCATGGCTGACAAGTGACTGGACAGAAACCAACTAGCTAGGTGATACTTTCTTATATTTCAGATACATCAAAAGCACAGTGAAGCACAAGCACCCTTCTGTCCAGTCCAAAAAGGCAGCTGTGTGTGCTGTCTTGCTTTAGCATAGCATATTGCCTTCTATCATTCAGCTATGCACACTTCTTTTTTTCATGGGATTTATTTTAAAGGGTTTGGGTTTTTTTAAGTTTTAACAATATATCATTTAAACAAGGCTATCCAAATCAGTATCCACTTGATTTTTTCAGTCTTTCCATAATAGATTTTGATCTCCTCTAAAGAATACCGTACCTGCTACTTAACTGTTATGAAGATCAAACCGTTCCATTCTAAAGACTGTGAATGACAACCCAGGGCTAAATTTCAGGTGCATCGAGATCCTTCTATTAGTTTTAACTCTCTAGGATGAAATTACTCAAGTACATCTCAAGTAAGGCAAGCAAAAATCCAGTTACTATTTCTGAATATTTAGTTGTTAGTGGTTTTTAAAAAGAAACTGAATTTCCTTATACATTATTTGCAACGTGGAATATGAGTATCATTGATACACATCCCAAACAGTACAGTATATCTTAACTGCTCTTTTAACAAAAAATTTTGTTAATGTTACAAATCAATCAGCATGGTTCGTATTTAATCACTGCTGTAAGTCTTTTTTGAAGTGCTGGGGGGATGCTTTTTTGGATAAAATTTAAGATGAGAAACGGGAATATCTAGTGTCTGCTCAGAGTTTCTGAGTTTCCATTTACAGAAGCCAAAAGGAAAAGCTATGGGCAGAGTTTTGAAAAGCTGACTCTCAGTTTCACACTGCGATGGACAGCTACTGCAAACTGTAGCCCCCAAAAGATGCAGTCACTAGAACAGTTTGTCTCAAGAACCGCGGTACGTTCCCTATTCATTTTTTCCCTGCATGATGGGAACACAATAATTCTGTGAATAAGCCCCTTAACATCTCTCTGCTAGGACAGGATATATGAGTAGCAATTATGATAATTAAATGTAATTACATTAAAAATAATTAGCACTTTAGCTATCAATTGCTGTGCACTGCACAGCAATTAAAAACAGACCAAATTTCAGTATAATTTTTATTACTCTGTTCTTCATTCAAAACAGTTAATGGTAGAGGGTATTTTCTTTCCATGTGTGCTGTGCTCTCATTTTAATGGGCACTATCATCATCTGAGTAGAGTAAGTACTACCAGAGGTGACATAATTGTCAAAACATTACGATTTGGACTTTTTCCCAAAAGACTCAAGTAACTTATTTTAATGTATACTATGAGACCGTGAACAAAAGATGCCTGCCATCTAACTTTATGGTTTAACAGATCTTTCCTCATTAAAGATATTTAAACATAATTAAAATGGATGATAGGATCAGACTGAGTAAACAAACTTTTGAATAGACTTTATTACTGATTGACTACAGCATTAAAAATACTTCAGCATGCCAGTATCTTGCGAGAGTTCACTTTGACTATTTGTACGTATGTAATAGAAAACACACTGCAGCATTTATAGAATCTAGCTGGTTGGTATGAACCCAAACCAAAACAACATTATCTTTCTGGATTACTCTCAGCTGACATAGCACATGAGGCCTTCATAATCTTCTGCGCAAATGAGTGTGGTCTGAAGTCCTCAGAGTTGGGTCTGACAAGAGACCTCTTCTGCATCGGGTAGTAGGAGTGCAATTTGAAGCTGCCTCAGTGACGGACAGTTTCCCCAGATGCACTCATAGAAAGACACCTCTCTTTCTCTAATTTTTTAAGCAGATCCCTCTTTTCTTACATAAAACCTTAGGGTATTGAAAATTATTCCATTCTAAAATGACACTAAACTTAAGTTTTCCTTACCTGTGAACTGAAACAAATCAACTGACCAGATGAAAATGCAGACAATAGACAAAGCAAATTCATTACTTGCAGTTACCAGTTCTCCAAACTCAACTAACAATAGACTCAAAAATCAAATTTAGTCCTTTCTTGAATGATGTCATAGAAATGACAGCAATCCATCTAGATCCACACAGTAACATTGGACTGATTTGACTTGGTGAATACAGGAATAATAACACAAGGAAAATAATATATTCATAGAATCATAGAACAGTTTGGGTTGAAAGGACCTTAAAGATCATCTAGGTTCAACCCCCTGCCATGGGCAGGGGCACCTCCCACTAGACCAGGTTGCTCAAAGCCCCATCCAGCCTGGCCTTGAACACTTCCAGGGATGGGGCATCCACAACTTCTCTGGGCAACCTGTTCCAGTGTCTCACCACCCTCATAGTAAAGGCTTTCTTCCTAATATTTAATCTAAATCTCCCCTCTTTCATTTTAAAACTGTTACCCTCATCCTATGTCTACACTATCGTGTACTATTCATGTACATACTGATGTACCATTTCTGATTTAGATACTCACAACTAGATTAGAAAGAATAGATTTGAAGTAATCTGGAAAAAAAGTTTCAACTGTCATCCTTAAAATTACTATGTCAATAGAAATGCAGAAATAAGAAAGGGAGTCATTCTGCCATCCCCCAGTATACATCACCTCTATAAATGGGTAATAGACACAGGAGAGACTGAGTAAAATTGCAGAATTTGCCTAGCAGTGTAAACCCATATGAACATATACAGTTTAATAAAATTATATGCAAAGGAATTAAGGAATAGACAGCTCTGAACCTAGATGACCAGTATTTACTGTCAACAAGGTACTTTTAGATAGCCCATTGCCCCAATACCACCTCTAAGCCAGCTTTAAGGCAGCCCTTCTCCCATCCTGTGTCTGCATTTAGATGACAAGTACTGCATAGCACAAAGTACTTGTATGCATTTGTGCAGCACCCAGTACACCACGTCTTGGTTTGACAATAGGTGCCACAATTATAAACATGATTAATACCTACCCCTTGAAGATATTTCTGGCCAGTTCATGAGATATTTACTATCGGCATCATAAATTCTACAAGTCATTCGAAACGTACTCATTAATCCAAAGAAGAGTAAATATTTGCTGGTCTAGTGAGGCAACGAGGAATCCAGTATTTATCTGTGTTAAGAAAATCCATTATTTAAATACTGTCTAAACACCTGCCTCATTCACAGACTTGTATCATAAAAATAACTGTTCCCACACTTGGCACTCACATTATTCTACACTTCAGAAAGACTTTCTGAGGCCAAACCATTAGCTGCTCACACTCTGCATCTTCTTTAAAGACTACAGCAGCATTAAGCACATGGCTGTTTCAAACAGATTTACAGCACTTCATTTCTAATGGAGTGCTTATAGACCTCTGCTTTTAGGGGTTGCAGCACTTAAAGGCATTTTAAGGAATATTAAACTTTTATCTGTCTTTTCTTCTACATTTCTCATTCAACTTCTGCCCTCTAGAGCCACAGTCTTCACAGGCCTCTAAGGGAATTCTGGTTGATTGTCATAATTGGGGCACACACATAGGATAATGTCACTGCCCTCCTGCTCAGAAAAATCCCAGAAGTAATGGGGTCAAGAGAATAAAACTTGTGGGGACTGGGACCCTGGAGGATGACAGGGTGGGAAGAGAGAGACAGAGGAGCAAGGGAGAGAGAATGTCACTGGAGTTTGTTCTAGTCTCAGATTTGCAAAATGTAATCTTGCACTTGGTAACCTGAAATGAGCTGGGAAGATACTGCTTGGGCTAACTGGACAAGTACAATTATTTGATTTTGAGCTGATTTCAATAGATCCTGATTTTTCAGTATAATGACAAAAAACTTAATTCAGGCCTAACCACTACTACTACTTTTGAAATTTTTTGTTTAAAACTTTTTCATTAGACCAGACTTTCAAAGGACAAAGTGAAAAAAAAATATCTACCACAAAACCTTTTTTACTAAGTTTAGTCCCATAACTTAAGTCCATCTGTATGACATCCTCCAGGAGGATGCACAACTCATTCTAGACTGCAACAGGTGAATGGAATTTAAATGGTTTTGTGCAGACATGCACACACACACATATAGTATCTAAACACAGAAATGCTTAAAATAATCAATAAAGTCTATCAGGTATCATTAGCTTGCCAAGACATACTTTCACATGGCCAATGTCTAAAGTTATTTACGAATCATCTACTTCCAGGTGGAGTTGTTCAACAAAACCTTTACATCTCTCTCCAAAATAAATCAAACCATTAATAAATCTAACTTTAATATCTTATGTACATGTGTATCTTTCAAATCCAAGTTTGTTAAAAAAAAAAAAAAAAAGAGAGACCAAACATATCTTCAGAATGTTCTTATTAGGTAATGCCTTTTGTTGACAATGTTCATCACACATTTTTCATTTAACTTCTTCACTTGCCCGTGCAATAGCTGGAATAAAACATAAGGTGATTGAACTAAATTACAACAAATTCAGAATAAATAAATCTACACTTCTAAAAGTATGCAGAAAATCCCTGAAAGGTGGTAAGAAGAATGAAAAGAGATTAAAAAAAGATAAGGTGAAACTAAAGGAATGGGTTTTCTTTGATACAAAAAAAAGAGGGACAGAAGAGGGAAAAAAACCCCATCCTCTGTCGTGATAAAG
Organism: Arenaria interpres; assembly: GCA_013399435.1. Lineage (NCBI taxonomy): Eukaryota > Metazoa > Chordata > Aves > Charadriiformes > Scolopacidae > Arenaria > Arenaria interpres. The sequence continues at coordinate 203,875 of VXAK01017573.1, forward strand.
AGGATGCTATCCAATAGATGATGATGTGCAGAAAGAAAATCAGCTTAAGCTGCAAAAAACAGAATCAAGGTAAACAGGGAAAGCTCTTCTTATGATGATGAAAGGCAGCAATAGGAAGCTTGTAGTCTCCTTCAGTGAAAGTTTTAAGCACCTTAGAAAAAACCTCTTTCAGGGTTAAGTACAGTACATCGTGCATCAATGCCAGCTGCTGAATTAAATGATCTCTGGGGGTCCTTCCTAGCCTCACATTTCCATGAGCACTATGATCTCTGCAGGTAACACATTAGAATACGCTGTTAATCCCACTTCATGATCCAGTTACAAGACTCCCTGTGAGGTCGGAAAAAAGTATATCCTGGATTTAAGTCACCACCAATACCTGTAATAACCTTGTAGAGAGCTGAAAGGTAAAAAATAAATAGCCACAGAAGTGACAATTCTGTGACCTACACTTACACCAAAGTAACACAAACTTAAGTGGTATCATCAGTGGTACTATGTGACACTGTATTTGCAGAATAATATACATGTATTTTGTGGAGCTGTCCTTCAAATGTGGAGAAATATAAATAAGTTTCACTCGGAGCCCTCCAGCCCAAGATGGCTATGGGACACACGTAGTCAATCAAGAATTTATCAGATTGTGCTGCTGAGCGAGCATGGGGTTTTCACACATAGTTGCATGTATTTACCAAGCCCTCTTTATGTACAACCATTAATAGCTTCTGGTTCAGAAATCGATAGTTCTCTCGTACATTTTTTACAAGGAGTGATTATAATTGCCCATTTTTCAATCAGGAAGAAATAATCGATGCAAAAGGCCCATTTACTGCAGATAAAGGAGATTGAAAAGTTTATGGTAATAGCTGGGGCCAGAAAGAGCCTTTTTAAAGCAGCTCCACAAAAAGAAGGGAAAGCAAGTGAAGATTAATCTTGTATAGCTAGAGCGTGTGTATAGCTGGAGTGCTTGTGCAGGTCAATATAGCTGAACAGAAACTTCCTTCTGAAATTATTTATTTATTAAAAGGTACAAAATAAATAAGAGCATTTACAAAACTCTCAACCTTCTGTAGGCAGTCTATGACATTATTCACTCAGCTTAACGTGCTCACTAAAATAAAACTGAAATCATAGCACCTACATTGAAATGAAAGAAAACCACAAGCCTAGGACTCGGATCCTCTCTTTATTAAAACCTACATAGCAGTAAGTCTATCTAACAGTGCATTTATTAATAATCTAAGAAATAAACTAGGAATAATTTTAATCAAGGCATGCTTTCCAAATACTGTCTTGTTAATAGAAGATACTATCCAGATAGCTATTTCATGCTAAAGAACTGCATATTATTGCCATTCTTGCAATCTGAAAGTGCTAAGGAGCATACTTAGATATGACTTTTGAATTAAGGTGGCTACGTATCTATGAGAAAAACCTGATACTGATACCTACCAGCAGGTAGGTCAGTGCTAACACCAGTTTAAGAAGCCTTTGCAAGCAAAAATCTGTGATGAGGATAAACTATTATTAAATTTCCAAATGACATCAAAAGGCTGACATTCAGGCTTCCTGAATATGTGAGGACAAGATTAAATTTCAAAGGCTTTTTAAAGAATTCAAAACTGCAAGTTAAAAAAAAAAAAAGTCTTTCAATATGAGAAAGAGCAAGTTCCATCATTCATGCAGAAATAATAATTACCTAAATACAGAACTAGTAAACTACAGGCAGGCAGACAAGCAGGAAGTCTGCAGAAAACAATCAGGTAATCTGGGATTCTTAGTGGCCCAACATAAAGTATCACACTGATGCAAAAGGAAAAAAAAAGCTGTCCTTGAATTCAGCTTTAGAAAGACATCAGATTTTGCCTACTTTATTTTGGCCCCTCTAAGGTGCCACATTTCAGGAAGAATATGAACCAGCTCATGAAAATTAAGAAGAGAGCAACGAGCTTTCAGCATCTACAAAACACGATTTTAAAGAAAGTTTAAATATCCTGGACTTATTCAACTGCATGAAATGAAGACTGAGGTCATGATAAGTTTTCAGCAGTAGTTAGAAGGTCACTTTAAGGACTGTGGGATGACCTGTACTTTGTAACCACAGTAAGTAGAGCAAGGAAAACATTTAGGTTGGAAGAAGGAGAACAGTAAGGAGAGTGAAGCATGAGGATTTATTTTCTGTTTCCATGCTTGAATCATCTATATAAATAACTATCAGGAATGCTGCAGATATTATTAATCTAGTTGTGTCAGAGATATGGTCTGAATGAATTCCAGAGTTCATTTGCAGTCCTATATATCTATGGCGGTTTTCTACATACTGCTAAGCACACACATCTGTGTCTTTAAAGACATATATAAACAGAAATAGTTTTGTTCTTTAAATCGGCTTCACTTTGTGTCTCTCGGAGAGAGTAATTACCTTAACAAAGCTGTGTGAAGACCAAAAAATCCATACAGTTGTTTTTTTCAAAACCAACAAAAGTAAATTTGGAAAAGCCTAAAGTTTTTACTTCTCCCCATGTAGTTTATACAAAAGAGAATATAACCCTGAAATCCTTTACCACATAAAATGACCAAAACAAAGAGCAGCTTTGCCTAGCTAAGAATATACAGCTTGAGAAGTGTTTACTGAAAAAAGCAGTTATGAAGCCTGTAACATAAGGAAAATAAGATGCTTTATTAATGTAAATCAAAGCACACTGAACAGACGTAACTATAAACAAGATTTTTGGAATATATTAGATGGGCTGGTTTTGGTTTGGTTTGGGTTTGCTGTTGTGGTTTTTTTGGGGTTTTTTTTTTGTTTTGTTTTTTTAAATAAACTAATGAAAAGATCACCATACTTTAATTCAAGGAACTTTCAGAGTGAGTTACAGGAACTATAGTGAAGAAAAATTAAGTGAATGAGGAATGGTCAGTTGAGTTAAAAAATGAGAGGAACAACAAATTAAGTACTTATAAATACATAACAGGCATTCTGTGGAGATGAGCAGGTCAGTTGTTTGCACTAGGGTTTTTAGGAGAGAAGCAGGAGTGGGCTGAGGCTGCATCACTGGAAATGTAGGTCAGTTATTGGGAAAGCATTATTCTAGAAAAACATTAAGCATAGGGAAAATTTGTTAAGGGAATCTAAAATTCACTGAGAGATTTTATATGCTGTCTTTAAAGCTTGAATCAAACTTGAAGGAACAGATTTTATAAAATAGGAATTAACCTTTACTTTTCTTTCATTGTAAAGATTTATTATTCTGTAATTGAACTGAACTGAATCTAAAAAAATGTTTTAAAATGTGTTGTGTTCATTTCATATGCTTTTGTTCTTTATTATCAAAGATACTCCAGCCCAGCAAATTATCTTGCGTACAGCATCATCCTCTGACTCAGATATCTAACATTTTGCCCTCTTCAAATTGTGTCTTTGTGAGTGGATGAGAAGATAAGCAGAACTGACATCTTTCTGCATATAAACATTGTGTGTATATAGCAACATGCACATATGGCCATACAGCAGATATCCAAATGATCTTTAGGGGTCTATTCACACTTCAAAGCTTCAAATAAACATATGTGAACTAATAGAAAAGCAAGTATATGTCAGACAAAATACGCATAACACATACCACATACATGCACCACTGAGTTCATATTACCCTTCTGAGTTAGTGTTACTACTATTATATATTTGTATTATAAAATATTATATAAATAACATCTATGTTGATGTGTTAGACATTACACATTTTGGTATTATATTTATAACATATTATATGACTCTTGCTATTTTCTTTTTGGAAGCATCTACAATTCCTTTCTCCATTTTTAATTGTCTTCTTACAAAGCAAAACCTGAACCTCTGGATTCCTGCAAGCTGAGCTGCTGACAAGCGAATATCACGCTCCTCTAATGCAAGCCATATATCATAAGAACCACATAGTATTTTTCAGCACTCACTCACAAAGCAGCTTGCCTAAAGCAAGGTCATATTCAGTCATTATATTAGAGAGTCCTTCTGCATGAACGTGTTAGCTATGTGGTGTGTCACTTTACGTTTATAGCAGCATTACTCCAAGTTTGATGTAAATTTTTATGACCCAGAAGGTTATATCACTTAGGCACTCTGTCAAATATCTTCAGCCATATCAGCCAAGCTACTTTTTGACAGAAGAAAGCAAAGCATGCACACAGTAGGCAGACCAAAGCGTCTTTGCTGTTGTTTCGGTGTTGTTTTCCCCCAAAGGACGGAACACTCCATCTGGTTTAGTTAAGGAGTTGCTGGAGTAGTGTGTATGGAGCACTCCCTGACCTTCTTTTGGAAGTCAATTCTCAAGGTTAAGCCACATTTGAAAAGCAGTTCATTGTTGTATCTACGGTCTAAAATAATGTTAAATGACAAGCGGCATCCTTTCTGCCACATCATTTCACAAGTCAGCTGTTGGAGAAACATGAATCATTTCTGTTGCACCGGGACAGTGCCAGAAGCACTGCCTTTCCAGTTCTCTCTGCCAAAGGAAGGGAGAAAATAAATACATATATACCTACATGCTCAGGCAGTTTTCCCCCATATACTAGTGCCAAAATTGGGAAACAGGCAGACGTCAAGATAAATTGAGTACAGAATTGGAAACAAAGTTTATCCTATGGCTCATAAAAAGCAACAGATCAAAAAGAATATTAGTTATGAAAGAAAAACAATACATGTTATGAAAGTGTTTTCATGTATCTTTTGCCTCCTTTTATGTTTCTATCTTTTTATCATTGGATACCAGTTCCTCATCACACCTAAAATCATAGGTTTCTAAGTCACCAACGACCAGAGGATATTAAGGTCTAACTCAGGGAATCAAATTTCCATTAGCCCCAGTCCTGCGCAAACTAACATAAATTTACAGTGGCATGCATAGAAGTGAGCTTTGAGTCTATAACACAGCAGTGAAAAATAAAGATTATCATTTTAGTAGGAAGTATCTGCTGTGCCACACGGAACGCTCCAGACACCTGTAAGATGAGAAAGTTTTGGAAGCATTTCAAGCATACAAGCACAGAACAGGCATAAAGCCTTTCTTTCTGAGTGAACTTTTGATATATTTTCAGGACTGTGTAACCAACTACCCTGAAAAGCTTGACAGTGGATGCTAAATAAAATTAATAGTATGTAGTAGAGCTTTGGACATGGCATGAAAAACCTCAAATGGTACTGATGATGTACTAAACATCACAGAACAAAGATAAAAGACTGTACTTGTCGGTAAAGGACTTTATTTTACACATACCAAATGCATGACCACTTCTCCTTACACCTAACTGATTTTAAATAAAATTAATAGCTAGAAAAGACAGAAGCAAAGTAAAAAGCTATCAACGCAGTACTGATGAAACAATAAATTCCATAACGTAAGAGATTCTTCTGTGTAGCAGGTTTTATTCATTCTGTGCATGTGATCAGTCTTTTTAGACACTTTTGAGACCAAATAAAGCAAAACTGAGCAAGAGAAGATATAAGTTCTCTCACACAGGTAATCTACTAGAAAGAAAACCTGCATGGACACAAACAAACCTTTACAATAATGCAAAACTGTATGTTTCATTACAGGATAAGCAGTGATCAAGAATACGAAAGATGCTGGAAGCTCCATCTTACTAGATAATAAAAAGGTATTTGATTCCTGTGTATCAAAATTCTGGAAACACTCACAAATCCACAGATATTTAAATATAGTTATTTTTAAACAGCAAAAAATCCCCCCTAAAAATTTACACCTCTTTAACCCTTGACTGAGTGACCACAAATTTCAGGTGATTCAACTTAATTTCTCCTGTTAGAGAAACATTATCACAAATCCCATTTAATGAACCGTGTTTATTTATATGACATAGATGTTTTTCTCTATATTATGAGCATGTCTTATATGAACTTTCTTATGAAAATGCAGTTATATATAAGCTATTTTGCAAAATTCAGGTCATCTATCCTGTTCAGTGTTCTCCCCTCTTCTTCAAATATGCCTGTCCTTCTTGAGCTATTTTATTTCCCCTTCATGAACAAGAAAAGTAGCAACAGACTCAAAATATCTGTTGCTTGGCACTGCTCAGCAGATTCATTTCCGTGGATATTCATACTTAATCAGGATTCTGCCATTTGCAGTATCAGTATTAACCACTGCCCTTTTCCTTTCTGAGCACAATTATGAATGATTAACAAGACTTATAGTTCATTACAGACTTGTAATACAAGCTATTTTTCCAGTGCTCTGTTTAGTACATTCAGCATTATGCAAGGCTGGTGTGGTACTTCACAGCAAAATGTTATTAGTACTCTAACTTTGCTGTTCTTTCAATGTCTTTGATTATTGGAACATGTGGTGTTGATGAATAAATATCATGAAGTAAGAGCTAGGATGTAAAACGGAATCCAAAGACCACAGTATCAGGGAAGACACAAAACAGCCTATAGCTGAGCCAAGCTAAGGACTTCTTTTTAGAAACCAGAATATTTAACCGTACAGCCTGATATATCTGGAAGGACTAACATACTCTGTACAGTGCACAGTTTGTAATATCACTGTTAGTTTCTGATGCCATACCAGCACTTAAGGAAAAAAAATAAAACCAAACCCCTGATAAATCCACATGAGCTCAGCCTCACCTTCCCCGTTCTCCATCAAGGACAACGTATGTGTGAAAAATACCATGACTCAGAGCACTGTATGTTTTATACCTTTGTACATTTTTTGTGACAGAGTGCCTTACAATATTTGAAACTATTATCTGTTCTGAAAGCACTGTACATGTAATACCTTGTTAATCTGTGAGGTAAGAAGGTAGCAAAGTATTACCTCTACAATACTTGAGGCTGAAAGCTCCTTCCATTTTAAAATCAGTTTTACTCAGCTTAAACTGAACTGCTGTGAGGTGTGGTGCATCTACAGTGGCTTCAGAGCAGGACTGGTGATATAAATATGGGATGATTCAAGCATTTGAAAAGTCATCACAAATGTGCTTGGCTCCAATTATTCCTTGTAGATTCACTAACAAACAGAGAGTAAGAAAAAATGTTAAACTCCACAGATATGTATTAACTTAATGCATGTGCCAGAATCCACCTTGTCTTTCTTGCCATTGGTATGCAGACTGGGACATGGAAAGGTTCTTACCAGAAGGTAACTGAAAAAATTAAGTAGAAGAGTTTCACTAGGAAGCAGGTGTGGAAGATATGTGCCCCAAGAAGACGAAAAATTGGCAAAATGTCCCACTTGAGATAGCTCAGGTCCCTAGTAGAAATGTCCAGTGAAGTACCTCTGGAAGAGGACTGTGTCTTTCACCCCACGTAACATCAATGCGGCCAGGAACACCTTCTAAAATGTTAATGACTTAATGGCATGAGATAAAGGTACTTGCTTGGAAAACGTGGCACGGACTGGGGGGATGATGTACTATATGTTGCATGGATGGAGAAATAGGAGAGGAGAAAAATAGTGCTCTTCTGTAAGGGTTTCCAGACACTTAAAGTTTCCCTCAAAAACCTGTCAAGAATTCAGGACAAAAAACTATGCTTATCAAATACCATTTCACATTTCTTTTACAAGCTCAGTTAGTAGCTCTACTCTTCAGAAATGTCAAAGCTACTATTCCCTTGCTATTATATTTAAAGAAAAAGGGTAGGGATTATGCAGGCACAGCATGATTCACTCAGACACTGTCATATTCTACTTACAGCTACCACTGTGTAAATAATCACTAACACTTGGGAAGGAAAAACACACGCATGCACCCAACCAAACCCATTTCTTTTTCTATTGAAAGAGGTTTGAAATTTGGTAACTAAGGCTATTATTAACACCAAGATAAGGTTGTGCAAAACTTGTTCAGATCCTTACAGAACTGTTTAGTAAAACACTTCTGAAAAAAAAAAAATGAAAATAAAATATTCGTTCATATAAAAATTCTTTCTGGATGATTGGATTGCCTTTTAAGGCTTCTGATTAACTCCTGAACAAGATTTAGCTACCATTTCCTTAAAATCAAACAGCCTATTCTGCAAGAATCTGCTCGACATCTGCTAACATCTTCTGAACATCTTCTAAACAGCTGCTAAACTTTATGACTCCTCCACTCCTATGATCATTTCGGAGCTCAGTCACAGCTCTGCCAACCTGTTCCAACAGATTGCTCTGCCGTAAAAAGAAACTGCATAAACCAATAAAAGAACTTCAGCCCCCAGTTTTAGGGACTGGGATTAGTGTGGTTTGTGTGGACAACATAATTTTTCATAAAATAATACTCAGGAGCAAGTCTGCATGTGCTGAACAGTTTCTGGCAGTATACTATTGGACTGTCCTAAATTTGGGGTAATTTGATAGTTCTGGCATTTTCCATTTTTTTCCAACTTTTTCCATTCTAGCTTTCAGCTAAGTAGAAACCTTACAAGTAGATATTATAATGGAGATACAGCAATATAAAACTAAAATTTCAGCATTTCTATTGTTATGTTTCATCC
>VXAK01017573.1:229759-287462 GCA_013399435.1 Arenaria interpres
TTGGTTTGTCCCCCCCCCCCCCCAATAAAAAAACACAAACTTGCCATCATTGTTTTTGAATATACAGTTGAGAATTCAAAATAAATGCTTAGTTGAATTACTTATTCAAATGTTGCTAAATAGAACAGAATAGTTCCCTTGGATGGGACCTACGATGATCACCTAGTGCAAATGCCAAATATATACTTTTAAAAAATACCAGTTATAAATGTATGTCTTCTTAAGGGTGAAGCCACAGGTAAAAATTTTTGTAATGCTACAGGTTTTTAATATCATAAGTCACATTGGATCAGAAATTACTAACGCTACAAAGGAAAAGCAGATGGTCCAGAACTAGGGTGGCTTCACTCATTCTTCTTAGCATCTATTGGAAAGTAAAATTTGATATATTTCTTGTTTCTCAAAAATCATCATAGAATCATATGGGGTTGGAAGGGACCTCTAGAGATCATCTAGTCCAACCACCCTGCCAGGGCAGGTCTACCTACAGCCCATTGCACAGGAACTTGTCCAGGCGGGTTTGGACTGTTTCCAAAGAAGGAGACTCCACCACCTCTCTGGGCAGCTTGTTGCAGTGCTCTACCACTCTCACAGTAAAGTTTCTCCTCACATTTAGGTGGAACTTCTTATACTCAAGTTTGTGCCTATCTCCTCTTGTCCTGTCACTGGGAACCACTGAAAAAAGACTGGCCCCATCCTCCTGGTACCCTCCCCTTTAAGTATTTGTAAGCATTGATTAGATCCCCCCTAAGTCTTCTCTTCTCAAGACTAAAAAGACCCAAGTCCCTCAGCCTCTCCTCGTAAGGGAGGTGCTCCAGGCCCCTAATCATCTTTGTGGCCCTCTGGTGTACCCTCTCTAGCAGTTCCCTGTCCTTCTTGAAACAGGGAGCCCAGAACTGCATACAGTATTCCAGATGGGGTCTCACCAGGACAGAGTAGAGGGGAAGAATAACCTCCCTTGACCTGCTGGCCAGGCTCTTTTTGATGCACCCCAGGATGCCATTGGCCTTCTTGGCCACAAGGGCACATTGCTGGCTTATGGTCATGCTATTGTCCACCAGGACTCCCAAGTCTTTCTCCTCAGAGCTGCTCTCCAGCAGGTCAGCCCCCCACCTGTACTGGTGCTTGGGGTTATTTCTCCCCAGGTGCAGCACCCTACACTTGCCTTTGTCATCTGTGGCTTCTACAGTGAAAAGCCACCAGCTCAAGTGAAACAAAAGTAACATATAAGCAAGTTATCACTGAAAGGGGCAACCGTCTTGAAGAACCAGCCAAGATTTCTGTCTCTGCCTTTTGTCAAAAGTCTACTAGACCCATTTGTCATGCTAAAAATCCAAGGTCTTGGATTTTATTTTTTTCCTTTTTTTTTTTTCCACTTGACTTGAATAATCATTCAGTTTTCCAAGTGGCCTTCTTTGATCTCCTGCTTCTTAGGAAACTTTCCTGTCAGATGAAGAGTTAGTCATAAATCATCCAATACGTAGTCACCCTTTAGTGTAGGTCACTGGCATTCACTGTATCTGAATATTAACACAATATTATAATATATAAGCTGTGGTTAGTAGGGAGTGTATCTACCTACCTTCTTTTCATGCTTGAGGTCATGCTGATAACATAACTCTTATTCTTCATATTCTCTATCAAGTTCTAGTATGAACTGGATGCCACTTTACATCACTGCCCTAATTTATAAAGCAATCTACATGAAACAATCTTCATTACTGGGTCACCGTGTCCCCTTCAAGCAATGCAGAGGACAAAGGTCAAGTTATGGTATACAAGACCGAAAAGCCAAGTCATGCAACAAGTATCTTTCCTTAAGAAATAAAGGAATCTCTTGTTTTAATGACAGTCCTCTCACAAACTGCTCTATTTCAAACTCCTACCATGAATAGGTCCATTAGAAGACATGTCTACAATGCCAAGCCTGAACGAGAAAAATGTCAGGAATTGCACACACATTCCCCTGATTATTTCAGTACTGCTGTTGATGGGGTATAAGAAGAGTCAAGCAAAACGATTGAAGAAAGCAGCAAAATGTCCTAAGATAGGCAGGTGCACCTTGTGCACTTTAAGAAACTTATTTTTGGCATATTTGTCCTAGCACTGAAAAAATAATAAAATATATATATAAAGAAGAGGTTTTGGGTTTTGTAGATTGCATCCCTTCCCATACAACAAAATAGAATTTAATTTAGCAGCTACACCTGTCAAATGACTAAGGCTATGTAGCTGTACAGTGGTTCTTGTCAGCTTAATTTCGCCTATGAAATCTTTGCCAAGGGGAAAGAGAAAAACACCAGCTTCATCCACAGATCTTTCACAGGCAGGTTGGGTTTGGTTTGTTTGTTTTTGGTTTTTTTTGACACAAGAGTTGATTGATGACATTTAGTTGAATATTTTTCTTCCACACTAACCTTTGTCAAAGAAATGGCTTCTAAGGACAAAAGCAAGTGAGGCCTTTGACTGTATCCCGCATTCTGAACTGCTGAGAGGATGTCTTAGAAGTTTATACTTTAAAATACTGCTCAAAGACCCCAGCTGAGGTTGTGACCCTACTGGGCTCAGCACTGTACAAGTATAAATGAAAATATATGAGAGTCCTGCTCCAAAGAGTTTGTGAGCTCATCCTCTCTATCAAAGATAATTTAACTCTTTGGCAGTAAATCCAGATTTGGTTTCAAATTAAAATAAAAAGAAACCTCAGCTGATCTTCTGTTTGGTCTCACATGGCAAACTCCTGGCAATTTACAAACAGAGCTTTAGAAATCATAAAAAGGGAAAACAGAACAGAAACTCAGCACTGAATCTGAATTTTCATCCTGAAAACCGTATGATGCAAGCTGAAAGGGGAAAAATATTGCTTCCATGGAAACACATGTTAAGATGGGAGACAGCAGAGGACTGGTATTACTTCCCCTGCTGAACCTATGGAGACCACCACCGAAGTAGATAATAACTAGAGGAACTGTTGTTCCCTTGGGATCCTTGTGTAGCTGCTGCTCAGCCCTGGAAGACCCTGAGAGCAGACTTGCTTTGCTTGCACTAGGCACAGAGAAGTGAGCTGGATGCTCAGCAAAATACTCCCTAAATGAATGAGTTCAGCTTTCAAAATAAACATGAACGCAAACACTAAGACTAGTGGCAATTTGATTTCTACTGACAATCTCCAATACATTCTTAATACCAGTTTCTGGACGATTTTATTCCTTGAAATTACAAAGAAAATTTTTCACTGAGAACTAATGCAAAAGAAGCAAGAAATGAAAACACAACCTGTTCTCATTTCAGTAGATACCAAGGAATTATTCCTGCTTTAGAAAAGAGTATTAAGGAATATTAAATTTGCAGGAAGATAAAAATGCTTAGAGCTTAGGTTTTATTAATGGAGAAAGACTGAGGACACTCGACAATGATTTTTTTGGTTCCCTTTTAAATATTACAAAATACAGAGTTAAGAAATGAAAGAGGAAGGCGTTCTGTTTTTTCTCAGAAGTGCCATTTCTTCAAGGAGTACTGATTTTATTTTTAGGATAGCTTCAATCAAAAGACCTTAATAGGAAGAAATACAGCTATAGAAAACTGTATCTGGGCATCCTTCATAATTCAAAGCAAAATGGTATAGAATTAAAGGACAAAAAATAAACCTCTTGCTTGCTACCCTGTTCTTATTTTGTGTCTCAATGGGAAGAGAATGACAGATGGAAGTATAAAGTATGTTTACTCCTATCAGGCCTTTGATATGCAAATGCTTGTTCTGAAAGAATGAGAAATACACTGACCAGCAGACATCCCCTCCGAAGAGAAGCATCGCAACCTGAGGGAGAAGAGAGATAAACACTCCTTGGCAGATGCATTATGAATACTGACTATGGCAAGTTCTGCCACAACATTTTCCTGAGGGAAGCATTATGTTTTGAAATGTAACATCTTGACAATATTTAAATGCAAAGAGTAAAAGAAGAGTGAACTATCTCAGGGACACTGCTAATAAATAAAATACTTTTTTTTTTTTTTTTTTAAGTTTCAGTGCACTGACAATGTTGTTATATAACTCCTAAGACAACACAGACAAGAGCCAACTTCAGCCTTGTAAGGTTTGCCTTGAGAATCTTTTCAGGCGATGGAGAGAGATCAATTGATTCAAAGGAGATGTCAGTGCATTACGTTCGACCCCTGCTCTGAATCACTGGCTGGTGGAGCCAAGCTGTCTCCTGTACAAAGAATCAGAGGAGACTGGTCTCTCACACCTTCCAATAATGAGCATTTCTGACAACACTGCTATAAACATTAACATTAGTTTAAAACCTGATCCCAACTGTTTCAAGGTTTGTGACCTTAAAAAAACCAAACAAAACCAACCATCAAACAGCTAACAATAAAATCTCACATACAGCCGCTAATATCTAAGTGCTCACTGTAACTGCAGTGAAGCCAGAATAGCTTTTCAAATGCACTCAACCTCTTTTTTACACATTAAAACCAGCATTGCCTCTCTTTTTTCTTTTTCTGCCCTGTTACTGTACAGAGTTTGGATGCAGAATGAATGCTCCCTGAAGCTCAGAGTACAGCAGTAAGGTAACATTTCAGAACCAATAAAAAATAACTTCAAGAAATGTAGCAAGGATTAAACTACACTATTTTTTTAGCTGATGAGTTTCACAGGGAATTAAATCACATGACTAAGATGGTAAAGCCCAAAACAATACCACTAGCTTCCCTTACACTTAACATACTCAATAACCTGCACAGTATACTGATTAATTTTTTTAAGGATACATCACCTTCTCACTATCTTCTTACCTACCACTAGCATAGAAGTTTTACACAGAAGAAAAATACTTAAGGATTTTTCTCAAGTGATCCCTTTTTCAAGATTCCTCCTGCATCTAATTATTCACAGTGGAATTGAGGTCATGCATTTCTCTCAGTTACAAGATCTTTTTGAGAAAAGGAGCTACCTATTATTTTAATAGTTTATCATGGAGTTTTCTCAATAATGACAACTATTGTAACCTTCTGTTTGCTCTTCAGAATGTCTACGTTTTATACCCCTGCAGCAGTCCTCTCAAAAAACAAAATAAAAACAACACAAAACAAAAAACATCCCAACCAACCAACCACCAACCAAAAAACCGCCAAGAAAGCACAACCCTACACCCTTCAGAAATAGATAACAAAATAGCTGCAGGAAGGCCTGGAAGAATATATGTGGTAAAGCAAAAGTTCTAGAAGCTAAAGCCAAAAATAAATACTATATCAATTTCTTTAATATTACTACTACTCATTTCTGAAGCAAGAGAAAAGTTTTGTTGTCCCCTTGTCCTTGAGTTTCAGGTTAAATTGCTCTGCTAATGCTATTAACACTTAGGTAAAGAGGGATAAGGTACAAGTACAAAGAGCCAATCAAATACCAATTACTTAGACTGCCTCTCAAGTAACTACACTGTGTTTTTTTGGATACAGGCAACTGTAAAAATTACCAAAGACAGAGATTTAGTCAAAAATCAATAGGTGGTTTTATAGCTACTGCACCTTCATTTCTTTCAGGTTTACCTAATTTATTCCTAAGGAGTAGGAAAGTCCATAAATCAAAAACAGAGCTAACAGTTTATAGGTTTCTCTTGAACGAAAATCCTTTTTTTTAAATATTATTATATACAAATAACTTTCTGATAAATGTAAATACTACTACCCAGTAGACTCCACCACTGTTTGCTACTCCTTACAAGTTATATTATCTGTGTTGCTACAAGACTAGATACTATTTCAGATAAAACAAACAAACAAAAACTTTAAACATTTAAAGTTAGAGCTTCCACACTGTGGATAAAACCTCTTTCTGATCAGGAAATTACAACTTTCAGAATACGTTTGCAATGCAGTAGTTTCTAGCTACAGAGAAGTAACTTCACGCAAAAGAGTCAGTACTATAATTAACAACCTCTGCTACAGAGATTTTGGGATCAGAGATGCTAACTGGCTATGATTGACAGAATATACCAGCAGAGACTTCAGGTGCTGAAGTGCTTGCAGACCTTGCTTGGACACTGCAGCACCGGTAAAAAGAGGTGATAAGTACAGAGACTGGTAAATGAATAAAAGGTATACTGACACAGTAAGATAACTTAGTTGTCCATCCCACTTCTAGGCCCTTGGCCATCACACATACTATTTCCCTCAGGATCTTTCCCAGATGAAACCTTGCTCTTCCCCCCGGGAGGGAGGGTTTCTTGTTGGTGCTGCTCCCGAACGGCAGGAGTGGCTACACCCACGCCAGCCTCCTTCCGTGGGAACTGTGATTCAGCTCTTTATGTCTCCATTACATCAAGGAGTAGGAGGAATAATTTAGACAAGTAAGTTGATTCCCATCAAACACCACAGCTAGTGCACACACCTGGGACAAGACCACAGCAAGATACTGTCTGCCAGGGGGCATCTCCCAGCATCCAGCCTGGTCCCCCCACCTTCCTGACCTGTGTCAGTACACAAACATGAGAGGGAGACCTGTCTGCTGCATTGTGGATACAAGTTTCTCTAAAGTACTACCAGGATACAGGTACTAATCTAGGACCACCCAGGCACTGATACAACAATGGTATGGTACAAAAGAATATTTCTTCTCTGGATCTTTTCCCCTTACAATATTGTCACGCAGAAGTTTATTCTAATTCAACACTCATGGGCTAAAAGCAATCTCAATGCTGCCTTTTAAAGTGATGTGGTTAGTTTTGGATCATTAGACTAGGCAATATATTTTATGAAGATATATAATTTTATCCACAGACAGCTTGCAAGGAACATTTTTACATTTACTATAAATGAAAAAAAAATATTTCTCTCTGTAGGTATGGTGATTAGTATGACCTATATTTCTAAAAGCAACAAAATACGTCCACAGAGAGCAATCCCCAAATTATTTGCAGATTTTTTTTATTTATGTTGTGATTACTTCTTTTGCTACAGCTACCTGGGATATAAGTGGGCTATTTTAAAAAAATTTTTATTTGGTCAAGCCACCTCTTCCTTTACAAGAATTCAGTTTCTGCAAGGCTATCTCACAGTAGTTTGTGTTATGGCATTTCTAGATGTAAACACATCACAGAGTTAGTTCTAAGTTTAAAAATGGCATGATAATACGTTTGCATGTAAATGTCAGCAGCCTGAACTGTTAGAATACATTTTTTCTACAGCTTTGGTTCATACATTGCTCATTTATACTTAATAAAAAAATTTAAAAAAAATGTATGAAGAAGTGCTGCATAAGTATTAAATCACAGTAACAGATAATTATGAAGGTGGTTGTGCCTGCTGATCCCTGTAAATGTTGTCCTCCCTCTAATCTGAGCCTATACAAGTATTTAACAGCTATAAAGTTGATGACTAGATTTTTTCTGATTATATTTGCACACATGCATTAGCAATTACTTAGTCAACCATTGACTCGATTCTGATTTGCATGACCTTAATGGAAATTAGCCAATATTTTCCTTTTGAAACTACAAAACGTTCACTCACCATCTCTAAATTGCATTGTCACCCCACTCCCAAAATAATAAAAAATCCCATCAGATTCATAACCCAGAGTTGCTAACTATTAAATAGCCTGATACTGAAAACCTGAGTTTAGTGTACAGTATTTTCACGTGTACACATCAGCCCTGTAGGATCCAAAACCGAGTCCTAAACTCTAACATAAATAGTAAAGGACAAGCGAGGTGTTTTAAAGGTTCTAATAGTAAAGGACCTGGCTAAATGATGTCTGCTTGTCCTTAGGTTCATCCTAATTACTGTTGTAGAAAACCAGCTCCAGTAATGGGAGGCAACAAAACAAAGTCTGCTAGCCTGATTAGCAAGAATTCACCCACAACACCCATTCTCTGCAAATGGAAAAAAGCCTCTAAAATTCTTATTTAGTAAAGATGGCACACACATCAGTATCAAGATTTGTGCTTGAGTATATGTTTGCCGGTATGTTCTTGCTGCCATAGCAAACATGAGTAATCCTTCTGTTTGAAAAACATATAGTCCCTATTAATTTCAGCTCTAAAGTCACATTGGATTTTGCAGCTTTCCCAGTCTGAAACATGTACTGAATAGGCTGTCTTATAACGATTGTCCAAAAGAGATATTTCAGGACAGCTCTGGAAAATGTAATTGGTCTTGTTTTCAGTTTATCACTGAAATTTCTAAACCACCCCTTAAAAATCCACAGTTCTGAATAAGTATACTTCAATAATTTATTTGCAAGTCTACATCATGTCTGCGTTAAAAGAAATACTCAGTTTGCTTCCTATGGCCCTATATCATGCCTCACTCCTGGTATCAGGTTAAAGCCTAGATTTTAGAGCCACTAGTACATCAATAACCAATTTGTGCATTCTAGTTATTTACTGTAGAAAGCTTTAAAAGGTCAGTTTACCAATCATCATCACACAAAGTAGATACGAGAAAGAATTTTCCCTGTCCAATACTACCTTTCAACAAAGTGTTTCTTGGATCATCTTCAGCTGTGATCAGACAACATGAATTATACCTTATCACATTATTCCATTCCACCATTTATGCTATTATTTACCTTATTTTGTCATGATATAGTGATGTTGCTGTAAGAGAGAGATTTGCTTTCTTTAACTGTTTTAGTGTTCTCTGTTGCTGTCAACCATAACACTTGCAGCTATCCAGAATAAATATGTATACCAAAGTTCTCTTTTTCCCCTTTAAAAGTTTCTGAAACCAGGTTACAGGTGGGACTATTTTTCCTGAGGTAGGAAAATTTTATCTCATTCAGGCTGGGGTGAAAATACTTTACCAAAGAGGAAGGTTTTGCAGAGTTCTCTGAAGCTCAGGTTCATCCAAAACAATCATTTGGCTATAACAACTGTGAATAAATTATTCTCTCCTCTTGCAGCTTTTATTCTAAGATTGGTAATAGCAACTGACAGATGCGATTGTAGAACTTGGTGGTGGTTAACAGATTGGGACACAATAGCTAATAAACTACTGATATATTAGTTGTACAGAAGAGGAAAATGAGAATGGCAGTATTCTAGAACTGTTGCTCTACTTCCATTCTAGCAGTCTTGCCAGGGTCTAAAACATACACAAAACATGGTCTGCATTTTGCACTAGCAAAATTCAGAATTACATATACATGTATAATAACTCATGACAACTACTTTTTTTTTCCAGCTAATCTGAGCCATTTATCAAAGGGGGAAATCCAATGAAGTTTAACAAGACTAGCCTAGCCAGCTCCCACAGATTGACCAGGCGCCACCAAGAGATCTCAACCAGTTCAGAGCACTGAAAAAATCTCTCTAATGGGACTTTATCAACAAGGTGGCCTTTTCGTTAGAGACATTAAGGATTTCTTTCTCTTCTGCTTATCTGTTTTTCTGTGAAACACAGTAGGTCTTTTTGGGGAATCTTCAGTATATATTTGGAATTTCAGCAACTTTTAAGAACACTTCACACATGAAATTTTACTTCAAAATCAAGTGATAAAGTTACGGAAACTGTATAGCCCACACAAGCCAAGTCAATATATGAAAAGTAAAATACTTAAAAGAAAAAACCCACCACCACAAAATCACAAAACATGAACCCCTCACACCCAGATATTAATCACTTGTGATTAGAATATGATTTTTGTGACAAAAGTGAAACATTTTGCATGGTTATGGTAAAATAATTAAAATAATTTAAAAAAAAAGAGGATCCAACAATATCAAGATATCCAAAACCTACTCAAAAGACAGTTCTGAGTTTTCAATACTGCAGTCAATCTGTAATTTTTCTTTTTTAACATTGCTCATCAACATACATACTTCATACTTAAGAAAAGCACTTCAAAATGCATAATATAGAAGGATCAATCTAAACTTCCCCCCAGAACTTTCCTTTAAAGAGAATCCAGACTTTTACTGAGAATTGGAAGAGACACTTTGCAAACTCAAATTCTATCACAACACTAAATTTCTCATACTAACATGGTTTAGTCATGACCTGCTAATTATGGTAATTGTGTGTCGTATTTTAAACAAATGACATAAATACACCAAATGATAACACATAGCTTACAAAGAGAAGTACATGCATAAGTAATCAAACATATTGTTTATTTACTGTGAATCAAAGAATCATTATTCTGATTTTGAAAAGAAAACCATACATATCCTCCTACTCTGGGATTTGCTTTTACTGGCATCCTAAATGCTACAAACCAACCACGTCTTCAGGCATTCCCCTGGGTCTCTCCTTAAGGTCTTTACTGCCTCCTGACTCAGTGTGACTTTGCAGCTGCTTTTATGTTTTCTGTTAAATGTGGTGGAAAATTCATTCTGAGTTACAAATGAAAAATACTTTTACATCTTTAACTATTACTCCAGTCTCTAATATCCCAATTCAACACTAAAATTCTCAATATCCCCATGAGGGCATTTTGAGCATACACATGCATAAAGCTTCTCCACAATGCAATACAATATTATTAAAGTATGTTATATTTTTAAAATTGTGGTTTCTCACCGAGTGAAAACTGTGGATCTCACAGAGTGAACCAAATACTTCAGGACACTGGAATACTCATGAATTCTGTCAGGTTTGGGTCTCCCCACCCCCAGTTTCTTGCCTAAACTGCCAATACACATAGATACTAGTATGTAAAATACTGCATATAATCAAATTACTTTCGAATATGAATTTTCACAGTTTTTCCTATTTTGACTATTCAGTTTTTCCTTGAAGACTGGTTTACAGTAAAATTGAAATCTAAATTCTGACTCTGCATAGAAGATACATTGCTCTTAAATGTACTGTTCCACAGGGACTTTATTAGGTCTGCTACTGAACTGTTCATCATTTTAATTAGAATTAACACTTTCATCTTGTTTATGAATATATGTAAGATAAGCTTTGAAATATTTAACATCTGGGAATACCATCAAGCTGTCACAGCAAAATTAAGACATTTCACATACATAACTATTATTATATAATAGCCAGATACCAAATAACTAAACATTCATTGTTAGCATTTGGAGTATAATCTCTCTACACATACATTTCCATGTCCTTTGGGAATTTATTCATGCTTTGATCATTATCCCTTTGAAGCAACGCTTCTTTAAAGAGAGACATTTCAAGTGCAGTCCTTGACTCTGTTAGATGTCTCACTGGTAGGTACGAGACCTATTTTACATAATTTATTCTACTGTTAGCAGACAAATCCCTCAAAGAGCACAAGCTTACTGCAGTAGGTTGGTTTCCAAGGATCACCTTCCTTTGCCAAGATATTTACTTTGCAGGATAGAAAGATTTATAGAAATTACTGTTCAAAAGACCAGCATCAGCAGGTCAGCCACCTCTCGTGAAGTCAAGATTCTTCCCTGCAGAGTGTTCTCCTGTGGTTTGATGGAACTCTAAAAAGTAAAATAAAGGGGGAAGCAGAGAGTATATGTGTGGGGGGAGAGCCAAACCAAAACAAAAAACCCCCACCAAATAAAGCCCACAAAACCCTTCAAGACATGAACTTTCAGCACATCAATTAAACAGCTATAACTATGGGACTGCATTTTGGAAGTGTGTCAGACAGTAAATAAGTCTTTGTTAATTTAGCTTTTTAGAGCTATTTCAAATCACAAAAACATATGTATTGCCACTTGGATTATGACATCTCTTAAACATGATGGACATATGGCAAATGAGGTCCAGGTGACAGGTAACATAAAAAAGATTGGGTCTGACACAGACTTTCCATAAGCTGCTGGTGAGGAAACACAGTGATCAGCAATTGGTGTCTCAGAGAAGGAGCCAAGGAAGAGGCAAGACACAGAGACCAGCAGCAGAGAAGGGCTCCTACAAGAAGGACCATGGTGGCTGCTCCAGTGGAGGTCTGGGCTGGCTCCATTAGTAACACAGATCACAACAAAGAGCTCCCACTTCTCACTGCAGCTGAAAGGATGTCAGGATACGTTCATTAAAATAGTGATTAAGCAGCTGCTATGAACTATCAGCTGTAACAACACTATTCAAAATCCGCTTTATAAAAAAAAATAAAAAATCAACTGCATAAAACTGTAGGGAAAAGATAATATTCACCAACCAGTAAGAACTACTTCGAGTTTCTGTATGCTATATATTTTTCCATACCGTAGTCACTAAACACCTCAGTCCCTCGAACTCTACTATCCTGTACACTTGGACAATAATGTTCAGCATGGGAACAGTGTTCAGTACATCCCTATTAAACAAAGAAATTATTCATTCTCTTATTACAAACTGAACTTTACTAACTCAAGAAAACATTAAAGGACTATTTTTCTTTCTTTTTACATAAAAAGAAGTGGGAAATAAGGCATGAGTAGGAGAAAAAAAGGTTGTAACTAAAATTACATAAAGAGGGAAACACAAACAACAATGGGAAAAATTGTGGAGAAATACACTCAATCAAATGTAATCTTTTTGCCTGCAGGCACCTTAGAGAGGTGCAGCCACTGCTTAGAGTAGGTTGATAAAGAAGAAACAAAAGATGAATACATTCCATCTTGAAAACAGGATTTGCATGTACAAGAGATATTCAGTGTATTCAGTTCAACTCTCTTCAAATTCTACAGTCAAGTTTAATCACTGATCAGCATGTGGACTATTTCTTTTATCCCATTTATCTTTAGAAGTATTCATCTTTTAATCGACAAAACACTGAAAATCTGAACAGAAAACTTTCTGCCAGTGATTTACTGAAAAGGAGAATGAAAGTAAGACCTTTGGGATATACAAGTAAACTTGTCACCAGAATCTTCCAGATGTTTCCCAGCAAGAGAGCTCTTTAAATACAATACATTTTTTATACATCAAAATAAAATTATGAACCATAGGTTTTAGGAATTTTCGGGCTTCAGGCCAAGTTTTGGGGCTTTTTGTTTGGGTTTTTTTTGTGTTTTTTTTTTTTTTCAAATGTTTGTAACATTGCATAGAACAGCACAAAATGCCTTATGTGTCTTTTGACTAAGTGAGATTATTTTAAGAACTCTAAACTATGTGAGAGCTGAGATAGACACAAAGAATTGAGAGACAAAATAAAACATTTACATAAAACACCAGCAAGATAGATGCTGAGAGAGCAGTAAGACCAAAAGAGCACATCAGAACTTGTTCAGAGCACACAGATACGGGAAGTGTACTTTTTGCTTGCCTAGCAAGCAAAAAAAGTAGATCAGTAATAATAACGATGATAATGCCAAAAAGCAGTAAAACGAGTACCAGCAACAGCACCCTTGTAAGATTGTAACAGATATGATTGCAAGAGCAGGGGCAGATGTTTAAAAAAAAAAAAAAAAGAGTAAAAGATGATCTCTAAACTCTGTGAGATGTTCAGCTGCATGTATCTTTTTACATTACCACCAGGTGCCATGTGACATGGTTGTGCAAGCAAGCACGTGATGCAGTACAGAGCTCTCCAGCTCCCCATAAAAGATGTAAAACCACTGACGACACCAAAGCACTATGGCACTACAGACCAAAAAGAATTAAAAACTTTCCAAATGTTGCATCCAAAACTAATATAGCAGCTGACCTTTTAAAGTTTCAGTTACTAACCCTCTCTTCTCGCCAAGAGACCTGCAACAGTCTTCAAACAGCGCTACAGCTCAAAAGGCATCCATCTTCATCATTTCTCTTGAAAGCTGTAGGCTCAGTGCTCGAAGTCACAGCAAAGAACCGACCATCACTTTCAACTCCATCAAGCTGAAGTCGCCGAGCTCTCCCCACACAACAAAACCCAGGGAGCAATACACAGCCCTCATTCTCTGACCCTGCAGCAGCTCCAGGATGCATTGCACTGCAGCAGTGGTGGAGGAGATATGCTGTCAGGGATGTAGTTGTGCTTATAGAGAGGAGCTGTGATCGGTCAGACTTCTGCCCCCTCAAGAAGTATTGTGGTACAAAACCTGATCTAAACTACTGAGGACAGAGAAATCTCTGTAACTGGTACCTCAACTTTCATAGGAGCTTCCATTCCTCTCCCTTTTCTCTTATACAAAGGTGTCAGTCATAAATCTTGCAGTTAATAGTATTGCATTTGCCAGCCAATATTTTTTTTCCTCCCATTTGGCAAGAGCTTTAAGACTGTAAGTAGCCTCCAAACTGCTTTACTCAAATGCTGCCTCTAACATGACATAAATTTTGGGGAGGCCAGGGGGCGGGTAGGTGTGATTTCTGAGAACCTCTAAAATACTATTGCCCTTGAAATATAACTTAGTCTATGACACAGAATGACTTTATAGTTTGACAATTTTGCTGCATAAAAAGACTGCTTTTGATATTATTTTCAACCTTAATTTTTAAGAAGAAAATGATAAATTTGTTGGCTAAAGCAAATCTCATCTCACTTGCATTCTTACTGAGAGTTACAAAAAGCAAGTAACAGTTCAAGTTTTTAAACACTCATACATTTTCTTTTGTATTCAAGACAAACTTTCTGTCAGAAATATCTTTGCACAGCTACTTCACTCTTGCCTGCAATTCCCAGGCTACACCATGCAAGAGGAAACCCTTTATTGATTGCTTTTGAAATTACATTTCTCAGCATAAATGCTTTAATAATTGACTGAAAAAAGTGATGGGTAACCTCTATAGGAACAGTTCCATTAAAGAATGTGTTTTATCGCTTATTTGTGAATGTGTTACTCATTAATAACCTGCCTCAGAGGAAGTACAGGTGATTACCGTCAGATTTTGGAGCTCAACTTTATGAGTTCTCATAGGGACATCATCTATATCATCATAATAATAATATTCTAAAATGTTTCCATTTGTTCAAACTATAAATCTAAGCACTTGCACTCAGCAGTGCACAAGAAAAACAAGTTTTCTTTTCTTTGTTAAGAAAAACAAATTAATTCCTTAAGTCCAAAAAATTTGAGCCAGAATTCTCCCCAAACGTTATAGAAGCATACATGTTTACATAAAGTGTTAAGGTCTAAGTGAAATTTCTTACCATTATTAAGAAAATCCATAACCTACTATAAAAACTTGGAAACTTTCCCTGAGCACCCCAACTACAATTTTTTTCTCAGGTTATACTCATTTTTATTATTCAGGGCTCCATCAGAAAAAGTCAATTATGAACAAACATTCTAGAAACTGAATTCCAATGAAAACAAATATAAAAAACTCTTAATAAGCTACCCATGCATATGGAAGTCCCTAAGACATGATTTTTACATAATCGTGCTGCACACACAGTCAAAGCATTCCTTTGTCCAATTCGTGGCAAAGTTTGTAAATCACCGCTTCCTCACAAAGTATTTCTCTTTCACATCTTTCAGTGAATTCAATGCCTAACACAAAGCATTTTGCACTGAACAAGTGTCATTAGGTCTTTATAAGTGAACCATTACTGTTTTACTCTCTTCCACGTGCTTGTCACAAAAGACATCTTCAGAACTCAAAGATACACTTTTTTTCAGCATATTGAGGAAAACTACATACTAAGGAGAATATACTCAACCATAAGAAAATCCCCATCGTACTTCTCTTCCAGCTGGAGAAAAGCCCCCTATGGTTGTAACAAGATACAAGCAACCAATGCTGAACTTTACATCCATTAATACAGCAGGACACAGTTTTTACTCAAGCAAAACTTGCCTACATTCAATATATTTGATTGTTGAAACAGTTAAGGTTGATCATGTGTAAAGTGCAATGAACATTTTCCAAGTCAAATTAATCTGAAATGATTGAGCTCAATCATTAGCTACTGACTCCCAGAACAAGAAAAATAATTGTGTGGTAAGCAAGAAAAAGCAGAATTACCCAAAAACTGAGAAGCACTGTTGCTGTTAGTCTCTCTAGGATGTGACATACAGGAGGAATGTCCACAGTGAAGAACACAGGACAGTAACGCAGCGTTAGTGCCTTCCTTTTTTACCTCTTACCATACCATAGCATCCAGCCTATTGGTCTTTGTTATTCCCCTTTTTACCAGTATGACATATATGTTAGCATGCCTCAGTTTATTTCTGAAAAATAAATATTTTTGAATTTGTTAATACCAGATTTTCAAAAGTCTATTTTGGGACAGACAAACTAAATAAAAGACTTGACCAAGACTTCAATTATGACTAGATTGTTACCATTAGAATCACAGAATCATAGAATTGTCTAGGTTGCAAGGAACCTTTAAGATCATCTAGTCCAACCTTCAACCTAACTCTGATAAAAAAACATTTATAAACCATGTCACTAAGCACTATGTCAACCTGTCTTTTGAATACCTCCAGGGATGGTGCCTCAACCACCTCCCTGGGCAGCCCATTCCACTGCTTAATAATCCTTTCAATATAAAAATTTTTCCTAATATCCAATCTGAACACCCTCGGTACAACTTGAGGCCATTTCCTCTTGTCCTATCTCCTGTGACTTGGGAGAAGAGACCGACCCCTGCCTCTCTATAGACTCCTTTCAGATAGTTGTAGAGAATAATAAGGTCTCCCCTCAGCCTCTTTTTCTCCAGGCTGAACAGCCTCACCAGCTTTGTTGCCCTTCTCTGGACCCACTCAAGCACCTCAGTGTCTTTTTTGTGGTAAGAGGCCCAAAACTGGGCAGAGTACTTGAGGTGGGGCCTCACCAGTGCTGAGTACAGGGGTACGATCACCTCCCGAGTCCTACTCATCTCGCTGTTCCTGATACAGGCCAGGATGCCGTTGGCCTTCTTGGCCACCTGGGCACACTGCTGGCTCATGTTCAGCCGACAGTCGACCAACACCCCCAGGTCTTTTTCTGCCAGGCAGCTCTCCAGCCACTCTTACTCAAGCCTGTAGCACTGCATAGGGTTGTTGTGACCCAACTGGAAGATAGCATCTTATCATATCACTGAGGAACCTCGCAAAACCAAGCCAGACAGGCTAACAAACTAAAACCAGGATTTATTTTTACAAGATGGTAACAAAACCACACTAAGTTTTACTCTAAACAAAACCACTTGGAGACTCCAACAACCATTAACAATCCACAGGTCCAGAATGTTATTTGAGAGTTAATGCTAACAAGCCAATTTAAGAATTCTTAAGGTTTATGGTTGATGACAAAATGCACTAACACTCAACTAAAAAGTGTGGGCTCTTAACCTCAAGGAGATTCCTTGGATAATGTCCCAACCCAAGGGAAGCATAGGTTTTCCCTATTTATGTGTGTCAGATGTACCTGCCCTGGCATAGATGTGACAAAAGCCCACAAAAACCTAACAAAGACCCAACAAATGCCTGCGAAAACTCCCTGTTACAGTTCTTGTTATGACCACACAGTGGTGATCAGCACAGAATCATTTCAATTGAAAGGTCAGGAAGTTGGGGTTTTCATGTAGGGGGCTACATGACTGTATATGATCAAAGATCAATTTGAATTGGGTATCAACTGATGCCCCATGAGAGAGCCATTTTGAGTTGATCTCCCTCAGACCAGCAGTCCAGGACTAAAATTGTTGCCATCTCTTGGTCACAATCCTAGGACACAGCCCCACTACAATCCTACAGCAGGGAGATATGCCTCACATGAGCCTAATGCACAGGGGAAATTTGGTGGGTTGACCCTGGCTGAAGAGCAGGTGCCCAGAGCCACTCTATCACTCCCTGTCATCAGCTGGACAGGGGAGAGAAAAGTATAGAATGAAAGGCTCACGGGTCAAGGTAAAGACAAGGGGAGATCACTCGCCAATTACTGCCACAGGGAAAATGGACTCAAGGGAAATTAATTTACTTTCTTGCCAAATCGGAGTAAAGTAATGAGAAATATAGCCAAATTTTAAAACACCTTGCCCCCACCCCTCCCTTCTTTCTGGGCTCAACTTCACTCCTGATTTTCTCTACCTTTTCCTGCAAAGTGGCACAGAGGGACAAGGAACATGGGGGTTGACAGTCAGTTCATCACACTTTGTCTCTGCCACTTCCTCCTAAAGTTCTTTGCCTGCTCCAGCACAAGGACCCTCCCACAGGAGACAGTTCTCCACAAACTTCTCCAACATGAGTCCTTCCCACAGGCTACAGTTTTCTTTGAGTTGCTCCAGGGTGGGTCCTTTCCACGAAGTGCAGTCCTTCAGTAACAGACTGCTCCAACATGGGTCCCCCAAAAGGTCCCAAGTTCTGCCAGCAAACCTGCTCCAGCATGGCCTCCTCTCTGTCCATAGGTTCACAGCTCCAGCACAGGCTCTCCACAAGGTCACAACCTCCTTTGGGCACACCCACCTGCTCTGGTCTGGGGTCCTCCACAGGCTGCAGGTGGATATCCGCTCCACCACTAACCTGCACAGGCTGCAGGAGAATCTCTGCTCCACCACCTGGAGCACCTCCACCCTCTCCTTATTCACTGACCTTGGTGTCTGCAGTCTTGTTTTTCTCACATACTCTCACTCCTCCCTCCAGCTGCTGTTTCAAAGCAGTGTTTTTTCCCCCTCTTCTTAAATATGTTATCACAGATGCGCTACCACTATTGGCTCAGCCTTGGCCAGCAGCTCTATAAGCAATCAGACACAGGGGAAGCTTCTAGCAGCTTCTCCCAGAAGCCACACCTGTAGCCCCCAGCTACCACAACCTTGCCACACAAACCCAATATGAGGGGGGTGGGGTGTATGCGCGTGTGAAGGATATTAAAGTGGCTAAGAAATCTGCACAGCAAATGAGAAATTAATACCAAATCAAACAACAATTTTAAAATATAGTAATTATATACATAGTTGAATAGATACACAAATACATTTGTATTTATACGTGCATGTTATAGAATTTAAACAAAATTGTTTCCAGTGGTGTTTAAAGTTTTGCATGTGATCACCACTGGAGTGTACCTCTTTCAGTGGAGAAAGAACAAATAACTGTAATTTACTATGGGCTACTGCTAATGTCACATCATGCAGCTGTATTACTGAGTCACACACACCTGCCAACAAAATCAGTCACTGCAGGCCCTTTGACAATATTTGCCTGTTTATCAACGATAGTCAGTAGGATCAATATTCAACAGTATACACTAACACAAGAGGTGAGTTAAGACATGTCTGAGTAATCAGTGTGGATTTGCTTCTGAAACCTCATGTCTGTGCATACGAACAGAAAATAGTGACAGTTTTTCAGTTTGAAACTCGCTATTTAACCCAAGCTGGCTTCCTTGTTCCACTGTCAAAGTAGGTTTCACACCAAATACTGTTCTTCAGTGTGCACTTTGGAATCAAAGTGAAAAACAGCAATTTGCTAAGATTAATTCAGTTTGCAAATACTAGGTTTCCTATATATGCATAGTTTATTCAGCTGCAGTTCAAAAATCAAAGCTTTAATTGGAATTTTTACATTTAAATATACTGAAAACCAGGTTATGTTGGCCATTGCAAGGTTCCTTATTTGCTCAAAACAATGCAAGATAAGCCAGTATGATGTGACAAGAACATGCAAGCAATTTGTTTTCTTAGTATCAGTGTAGCTTCCTTGCTATGTAAAATCAAGTTAATAGGCTTTTTTTGCTTGTTTTTTAAATCCTCACTTCTGAAGCAGCACCCCTTACCAGCTGTTTTATCAAGTTTGTTGTGTTACGGTTTATCTGACAAATCTGCAGATGTCTGTAGATTAAGTAAAAAGGGTTGGAACTAAGCTACAACATGAATTTATATAGCATTGAGACTTTTCTGGCTGCTAATCCAGGCAGTCATTGAAAACAGGTGCCCTCCAGTACTTATTTAATTCCTACTATTTTGCTGCAGTAAAAAAACCACATTCATTTCAATAACAAACTTAAGA
This sequence comes from Arenaria interpres, assembly GCA_013399435.1. Taxonomy (NCBI): domain Eukaryota; kingdom Metazoa; phylum Chordata; class Aves; order Charadriiformes; family Scolopacidae; genus Arenaria; species Arenaria interpres. The sequence goes on from VXAK01017573.1 coordinate 249,544, forward strand.
AATGTCCTCAGTTTTAGGACACTGAAAAGAAGATAGCATAATGCCATGATTAAGAAGAACCAAAGCCACACAACACCCGTATCTTTGAAAGCTTTGCAGTAGCTAGCCTCGTACCCAATATATAAGAAACGGCACAAATGTATAAATTAAAAGAAATATAAAAGTCAAACTAACATAAGAACATCGAGAAAAAGGTAAAGTGACTGAATACAGCCAAGTCAGATCTCTTCAGACTTGTCCAGCTCACTAAAAATTTATCTCCCTGATAGTAAATAATACCACATTCATTTCACATGGTCCACCACACATCATCTTTCTCCTACTTCAGTGTTATTTTTAATCCACACTAATTGCAAGCTTTAAGGACAAAATAGTTCTTTATGTGTATGTGGAAAAAGCACAGTGCAAATGAAAGAGATACAGTATGAAATAGCTTGCCACATGAACTAGCAGTTAGGAATTAAAAACAGTATGTATGAACACAGAAGTACTGGAAGTAGTGTTCCTAATGTCCCCCTCTCAGATAATCACTTACATTTTAGTCTACTGTAAATATATACTTTTTTCTAAATTCCACAATTCTTTAGTTCAGATTAAGTCCAATTTTTACAGTATGTCAGTAGTTATCTATGATTAATTATATTCAGAAGCTTTGAACAAGTCATTATCAATTGTTTTTCTGTACTACCTACAGATTTGTGATTATCCACAATTCCTAATTTTTCATGCATGTTCTTGGATTGCACTAAAAACCTCTTATTTAGTTGTTCAACCTAAAAATTGAATTTGGAAATGTTAAACCTCGGTGCCATTTTACCAACATTCAGAATTCAAGTTAAAGTATGCAGTGAGTGTTCACAAATTTTGTATAACCTGATACAGGCTGAAGAGTAGGTTTTTCAATGGAAAACACATATCACTAGTAATCACAAAGGTCTTAAGCACTTCCATTAAAAACACTGAAATCTAAAGTTCTTCAAATTCACATTAATTATGTAAAATAAACTAGAAATTTGCTATAAATTCCAATAAATGATATGGCTGTTTACTTTAACAAAAGCACCACCACCACAACTATTTAATAATTCTTGTACTCACACAATAAGTCACAGATATTATTTAAAAAAAAACAACAAAAAACATTTAAATTTTCTCCAGAGGAGATCGGTGCAGAAAAGACTGTGATATTCAGCTGCCCTCTCTGACACCCAAGAAGGGGGAAAAAGTCAGTGAGTTTTGTAGCCTTCCCATCCTCCCTGCTCTCTGGGATGTCATCAAGAGATACCTGCTAAACAAAACACACCATGTAACAGTGCAGAGGAAACAAAGGCTAATGAAGAATAACCATGGAGTTGATACCGATGAGTGTATCACCATGCCTGACTACTCTTTCTAACCTTCTTCATATCACCTCTGCTGTTACCTCTACACTTGGTCTCACCTACCTCCCTTCCTGCTCCTTCAAAAATTGACACTGGCTTTTTGCACAACGCTGTTGCATGTGCACTCTGCAATGACTATCTTTGAGATAGGCTCAAATCGCACAGTGATAGACTGTTTACACAGTCAGAGAAGATAGTATTTTTTCAGGTTATGACATTAAGAAACGTACATGACACAAGTAACTGTGAACCTCTTGCAATCAATGCGACTTCTTCCCTACTGACTTAAAAAATTCCCCAAAATAATGAAAAATTCTCTACCAATGGGTCTCTGAACTGTTCCAGACATACTGGGGTCTATATTTAATAAGTATGGATATTTTAATCCAGTTGTGAATTCTTTTCAGATACTTTCACTCTGAAATGATGCTTTTAAATGCAAATACAATGGATAGGGAACATTGGTAGATTCACAAAGAGAGATATGTATAAAGCCCACATATATTGAAATAACTGAAATGTTGCCAGTTAAGTAGATTTTGGCAGTTGAAAACAACCTTACTTGCTTCCCTATGATTTTAACAGCAGTGGTAAAACTGATCAAAGACTTTTTATTCCCATTCATGCTGCTTTGTGAAACTATGAGCAATAACAAAGGCAGGATATCATTCCTTATGCCATTTAGTATTTTCTGAATAGAGAGTGTATTTCTCCACAAATACCAAAACACAAATTTACTTTTTTAATTCTGTGACAGATAGGCCACATTTGCCACAAAGAGCTTATTATTCCCCTGAGCCATGCGCTGGTGTATAATTCAAAGTTTTATACCATTTGCAAGTAGGTAAAAATATTCAATATTAGCAAGCATTGCCCACCACCCAGTTACTTGCCAGAACAGATTTGAAAATACAAAGTTATTATTTTGAATGTTGTTTTCATGCAGAAGAAAGTAATAGTTATCAGTTTTGAGTATGTCACAGAGTATGTCTATGAGAAGCAATGACAGAATGGCATCAAATACTTCCAAGACTCGGATTTGTAATTCCAGAGGTGCAATAGGAAGGACAAAAGGGCTTTGGGTTGGGATTTGGGGGAGGGACCCTGAAGACATGAAAATTGTGTTAAATGCAACTCAGGTCTTAGCAGACTATGATGTAGTGGCTTCTCCTCTCCCCTCACCTACCACTCCCCACAACCCCCCCTCTTTTTACAAAAAAAAAAATTCCCTTAGAAAGTCAGTAATGTTCAGATATTTTACAACTTAATGGGTATGAAAGAGTTAGTTCAGGATGTATTGACAAGTGACAAATCTTTTAATCCCTTAATTTCTGATTCATGTCTCAGCCAAAAAACAGTCTTAAAATGGGACATTATGGCTATGTGAAAGATTGCTATCAACATAAGTAGTAATCTCACTTCAGTTCACAATGCTCAAAAGAATCACATTGTAAAAAACGTGCTGCCCAAGCACGCACCTCCATCAGCAGCTTTGGTACAAAGGGAAATGTGGCGGTCCTGACAGTAACTCTTCCAATTCATAGTTGGAGAGTGGGCACGAGTGAAATGAAATCGTCGCTCTGTAGTTCTTAAAGTATCTTACACATATAAGCCTGCCCTAGGCATGACATTCATGAAGGAATGCAAGACAAACATACTTTGAAAACCTGTCAGAAAAAGTAGTACTAATATTAAAGTACACTGGCGATGACTAAATGGACAACATCAGGCATCTACGAAAATTATTTCAAAACACGTACAGAAGCTCTATTAGATTATAGTTTTCTAAATTAGCAATTTGTTACTCAGAGCAAACATAAGAATATGCAAAGACTGATGCCTTTGGGTATTCCATTTCATTTAGGAGATACCCGATCAGCAGCAGATTGCACTGACAATTGAATAAACAACTGGAGTCAATGCATAGCAGAAAAGTTTCCTGACATTTTTTTTGTGGGCTTTTGTTGCTGATTATATTGCTCACATGCAGTTCTACAGTATGACTCACTCACATAATGGACAGAAATTCATTGAGCATTAATGCCTTGAAGAAAATCCTTATCCCATTAAAAGAAACCTCTTGACCTTTTGTAGAAAATTATACTTGCTTCCAGTAACAGCAGTGTCAAAACTGTACCTTTGCAAAGAGTATATTTTGATAATTAATGCCAGCAAGACCAGACAACAAAGTGATTTATTTTCTGATTACAATGCATAGTGTGCTTTTAATGCTCTATATTATCCAAGGTTGCTGTGCAGCTTGCCTAATACCATCAAATCTGCGGAGCTCTTGAGCAAAATATTTGTGCAATAGCAATGTCACTTCTTTAATTTATGGATATGGGCTCTTCCTCTTCCTTTTTGCTCCAAAACAAATGTTGAACCAAAGCAGACTGGTATCTCAGTGGCTACTGAGGCTTTCTTTACAATCATTACTACAGAAAGAGAACCTTATTCCCAAGTCATTGTGAAACTATTATGTACAGCAGAGGAGAACGCACAAAGTACACATATCCTTTAGTAACTCCTTCTGAAGCTAACAAAACCACTAAGAAATGGTGCAATGTGAAAAGACGCACGCCTTTTATGAGTGTCACCCACCCAGCAGTCCTTGCAGGTGGAAAACAAGAGTCTCCATGTGCACATTCTACATGGATAGTAGCCTCAAACTGAATCCACAAACGCTCAGAGTCCCAGGCTTTACTCAAGTATACTATGGCATTTATAACATTTTAGCAATGTATTCATGTTCTAAACAGCACAAAAGTTTAAGTAATCTGAATTTTTCCATTTGTGCCTGAAATCCAGTTATCACTAAGTCTGACAAATGCAACCCCTCTTTCAAGAGTGACAGAGGGTTAATGAACCACAGCAAGACTTACATTGTGCAGAAGACATGCTTTTTTGCTCCTGCAAGTGCTTGCTGTCCTGCTTATGGAAGTGAGGGACTGATAAGGGAAGAAAACACATTTCCCTTTGGAGTAATCTCCAAATTGAAACCTTGATTTCAAACATTCTTAATTTGCCGTCACAGTCACAAGGTGCAGTGCTGGTTTTCTATACATACCAGCACAGAGTGCAGCCTCTACAAAATTCTTGAGAAACCATCAGGCACAGCTATCCTCAGAGAGACAATTCTTAAGACACAAGACTGTGGCAAACAACATTCAACACCTAACCGAGGTACTGACACCTGCTTTACAAACAATCTGTCTTACTACTTCTGTACATTAGTCTCTGTGAAAAGACAGTACTAAATATATAGCGTTACTTACATATTGTGACAAAACCATTTTATCATGGTTTTGAGCACTTTTGACTTTAATGTTTTGCATGAACTCTGCATAGGGTCTCACATGCGTCTAATTGAACTTGATATCTACTGATTTTCTGCTATGTTAACATGCTTGTTATTCATGGAGACATTTTAAACCCCCTTTGTTTTACAGAAGCATGAATAATGACATTATCTCTTCAGGTGAATTTGTCTCCTCTGTCTTTATGTGCTTACAAGAAAGATGGAGCCCAAGTTAACTGACTAGATTCTCTTTTTAAGCATATGGAAGAAAAAAGATTATTTTTTTTCAGTCACTCTCATCTTATTCTGGAACAGATATCCAAAACATGGTAGAAGAATCCTGCTTCAAAGCATGCACTTATCTCCCATAACAACAGAAGGAGTCAAGACAACTTGCCGATCTAGACACATGTAACACTGTGGGCACCTACAGTTAGACCAAGTGAAGGTCATCTTTAGTAACTAAATGGTTTCTTAGAAATTCACAATATCATGACTTGAAATAATCTTGCTTATTTCTGGACAAGGGACATTCCTTGAAAATGTGATGCAATATTTCCAATATACAACAAGCTATTTGCTGTGCATATTACATCATAAGACTTTTTTTTTTTAACTAAAAAAATAATATATATAATCCAGCAATGTTTCCTTACCATGGCAGGAACCATCTACTTCTTCAAATCCTACACTGCAGATGCATCGTCCTAGAGGCACAAGCCAATCCCCATCTGCTCCACAATACAGTTTTGGAGTATCACGTTCTTCAGCGCTCTTCACACAGGAGCCCCGTACTTCCACCAAAGAGGAAGAATCAACCCTTGGAATAGTATCAGGAAACATAGCCAAATTACGGACCGTGAAAGGGCACTTTTTGTAATAAACACGGACTGAGACCAAAGCAATACATGCTCCAATGTCCTGAAAAGCAAGATAAAAACCTTTCTTGTTTATTGGCCCCACCTCACGAACTTCTGTGTTGAGTTTAAGAATGCGGTCACCCAAGTCCATCTGGGTAAAGCTCTCATCAGCTGCAATAGTATCAATTTTAGTGTACTGGTTTGGCTTGAATTTCACTCCATGAGACTCATCCGACTCCATGTAGTAGAGATTGAAAGTTTCCTTGCAGGTTCCCAGTACCCATGGAATACTGTTGCAGTCCCTCAGGGTAAACTTCATTTCCACATAAATCTTCTGTGCAGCATCACGGGAGATCCAGTTTGTTCGAAGCCAGTTGTTTTGGTTTGGTTCCATCACATTACATACCTGGTAAGTATGAATAGGACGATTGTGTTCATCCATTTCAGTTATGGCATCCCACTGAAAAGAAAATAAAATTGTTTGAAAACTAAAAAGAATATGTATTATATGTATAATATGCATGTATAATATACATAATATGTAATATAATATACATATATAATATATACATATTGTATGACCTACAAAGAAGGTCAGGTTGGCCTGCAGCCTACAGGATTGAGAAAAATGTAGGAAATACAAGTTCAATTACCATTTGTAAGCAATAAAAGGTTATATATATATTGCTATTTAAGAGATGTGGAGAGAAAAGCTTTATCTGTTCATCTTTTTCTGTGAAAGAGGATGATATCACTTAAGAATTAGGTCCTAATTTTCAGAAAAATTCCCTGACATCAGATGACTTCTAAGGCCCAAGTGAACATATAGAAAACTAGCTGGCTTTACTTGACGTTTTAAGAACAAATAATGTCACAACATGGAAGTTGCAAAACAAGCACATCTCCAAGATCTGCCACACAGTCTTTATATACAAAACCCACACAACAACATGGGGAGAGCGGGAAGTGGAAGAGCGCATCATCTTCTTTAGGAGTGAATTGATCGATCATGGTGGAAGCAGCAGGGAAAAAACCAAAACCACAAGAAAACCCAAAACAAACCAAAGAAACCCCTGTAGCTCCATTAGCCTGAAAACCTTGATTTTAAACAATGGCTGAAATTCATGGCATTCCAAGTGCTGCCAGACACAATCAGAGGCCTGGGATTCCTAATCACTACAGCATACGTCTGGGAGCTATACAAAAAATAGGGTAAGTTAAGTCCTTTACGGGCCATTACTTCTGGGGTTTCTTCCTATCATAGCAAAAACAATAACCTTGCCTAAAGATCCTGTCCTAAGAATCACAAAACATACTTCTTATCATAGCCAGACAATGGCAAAAAAATGACAAACAAATCTGCTGACTCTTAACAGATTGTTGTAAGGCCAAGGGCTTTTGGCCTGTGAGACTTGTACACATTCAGAAAGGTCAAAGCTGCTACTTCAGCATTCATGGCAAGACCAGAAAAAATTCAGATTTGGCCAAAATTATATGATGAAGGACTAGTTAGCACAGGGCTTTTTGTGTCACTGTCCCTAAATTGGTTTGAACTATATAATTGTATACCTTGTAGCAAGCAATGTAATACCCCAAGTAGATCTTGGCTTCGGGAGAGGAAAAGGGGACTTTCATGCTCTGGTGGGCCAGGCCTCTTTTGCCAAGCATGAACCCACACAGCTTGAATTGATTCAAATTCCACAGCCACGAAGAATTAGAAAAAGTAATTAAAATATTACTTTATCATTTTAAATAAAATTAATTAAAATCCACAGCTCCAAGCCTTAAAATACCACAAGAAAGGTTCTTTAAAAACAAAGTGGATAAGTCTCTCAGCTGCTGATGCCCATTTTGCCTACCATATCTGTTAGATGAGCCAAGGTCATATCACCTTTTTTCCACATATAAAACAGGTACTGTAAGTTTAAGCATTATTACATAAATTTGTGTTATACAGAAATATAACCACAATGTAGATTTATTAAAAGAAAAAAAAAAAACACACACACACAAATCAAACCAAACAGAAGCACAAAAGTTTTTCTGCATTTGTTTGTGTATCAAACCACGTTAAAAGGAAGATGTGCTATATGCTCCAGAGAGGTCTTCGGAAAAAAAACAAAACACAAAAATGCAAAAAACAAACCAAACCCAAAAATCACCACCCCAGAAACCACCAACAAAAAACCAAAAACACCCTCCACACCACAAAAAAAGCCAACAAAACCAGAAGACTAAACCCTCAAAGAACCCGCACAAAAAGAAAACCCCCAACCAACCAAGAAAAAAAAACACCACCACAAACCCAGAATATAAGAGTAGCAGGTGTGATGACAACATAATTTTTAAAATACAGAGCAGTCTTCAGAAACAGAGTAAACTAGCTTAAATAAAAAACTTGAATATACTACTGTCTCTTAAAATATTAAGAAAAAAAGAAATCCAACGTACCCTTCCCTTACCATGAGATTCTCTTCAGAAATATTTATATATTCACTTTGAATCAATATCTCGATCTGAACTTAGAAGTTAAAGCCCTGAAGTTAGCTGCTAACCCTGTAGTTAATATAAATCTATTACTTCTGTAGGAAAGTAAAGGCTCAGCACTTCAATGACTGGCTTAAAAGAATGAAACAAGACGGATTGATCAAACATGGACAGTGCTTTAGTTCATTCAAAGAAAGCCTTGTGTGCTTCATGCCACTGCCTTTCCATTGTGCTCCCAGACAGCCTGCTGACAACTCCCAATTTATAAGAACTCATGCATTGGGCAAGAAAAACATTTAAAAGGCATTTGCAGAAATGTTTAACAGAAGTAGTAGTCTATTCATTATACATATAAAATATATTCAAAAAACTTTAACCTCTAATGTTTCAACCTAGGCATCTCACTGAGACATACTGTATAAGATGTGCTTATAAGTAAAGCTATGAATTTATTGCTCTTAATTAGTAATTGAGAGCAACAAATTAGTAATGCCAGATACTAAGTACAAATGAGGTGAATTCCACCACCTCAAATGTCAATGTAATTTACTGAAAAGTCTGACAGAACTGTAGTAGTCTCCGACAAGGACGCATTATTGCTGCATGAAATACAATCTACTTTTAATTTTACATAAGTGTTTTTCTTCTGATTAAAACAGCCAGGAAATATTAAGCAATAGTTAAATTCAGTGCAGAGAACAAGAAGCCAAACAGTTTATCAAATACACACTAGTTTTCTTCTAGGTGTGTTTCATGTTATCTCCTAATTAATTAAATGAAAAGTATTTATAAACATTTTAATTGTGCAAAAGTATTCTTCACTAAAATCTTAAAAACAAACAAGTGGAAGCATACATTGGTAATGTTTGCACAAGAACGTGGTAGCTTCCCCCAAAATAGCTAACCTGACATGCAGAAGCTGACAGTTCAGACTTCCTTCGAAATGAGCCTCTTGGTGTCCCAGTGCACTGCATTACCTTCAAAATTTTTTATTATGTTCCTTTCAAACAAGGAAAACCTCCGATAATGTTGATGGGAGCAGGAGCAGTGCAGAGCTAATTCTTACAACTAGAGTTCCAGGACTTACGAAGAAGAAATGTCAAAAACAGGGTTTGGAGGAAAGACTTCAAAAGTCTATTTTAACACTGTGATCAACAACAGCATGGATAAGAGGTTACATTTACTTTCACATCTTGCATAAAGAATCAGTAAACGTCACTAAAATAGAAGAACATAGAATTTGAAGGTTGGTAGAAAGAAGATTTTGAGATTTCTTGTCACATTCATGTACAAAATATGAGATTAGGCTACAAACTGCACTGAGACTATAGTTAGCTACAATTTCAGCTGTTTTCATATATCTACAAGCTACTTTACAATCTTTCCGTTTCATTTTAGAACTTCACTAATATTTAACAGCTGTACAGAGAACGCTATAAAGAGCCAATTATGTAATGGAAATCTTCTACTAAATATATGTAATACTAAAATCCGTTTTCAGTGTTTCCCACTTTTTGTTTTTCAAGTTTTAAACCAACCACTACAGATTTACAAAAGCAGCAAGAACCATTTATTACAACTCAGTAGGTTGTATCACCAAAGGCTGTATGAGCATTACAGAAACAGAAATTGCATTTCACATATTTTATTTTTAAACACATTACTGTCTGATCAGAAAAAGCCTTAGTGATACTACGCTACAGAAAAGTAAACGCAGTGGACCAGTTTCAGCCTGATGGAAGCAGTAATAACTTCTCTGAAGATATTTTAACAAATTCTGAACCTTGACTTATCTTTAAACCATGGTCAGCCTCTTAAACCCTTATTGAGGTCATACTGTGCTGCTTAAAGAAAAGAGATGTTAAGTTGACAACTGGCATGATTTGCCCAGTACTAGCCATATGCAACACGGGATTTAGAAGAGGAATGCAGAACAGGAAGGACTGAGAGGCTATCAGTATGCCCTGTTGTCATCTCCCAGCCCTCTCTGGCAGCATCATAAAGTCACAAGTTCCCACATCAACCCTATGATTCCTCTTTGAGTCCCAGTCCCTGGTGCTGCCTACAAGCAGCAGAGAGCAGTCATGGCACTGCACCAGAGCCAAGAATAGCACATCTTTTCCCATGTGAAGACCTGCGCTATAGGCACTGCCCCACCATGTCACTTGAGCCTCTTGTTTCCCACACTGACAACCTCCATTGTACCATTTGCGTAGAAGCAAGGCCAAGCAGATTCTCACTGTTTAGCAGGAGCCCTATTTGTGCTTACGAATAAAATATTGTAATGAATTCTTTATGTCAAGCTCTCCTGTAAGAAGCTTTTCCAATTAATGGGGTAGTTTTATCAATCAACTGAAAATGTCTATTTCTTAATGAGCTGATATCTAGATAACTTCATGTGTAATGAAAGACACTTTTCCCACAAGTTGTCACACCGATTGATGAATTAATAGTAGGCCCTTAATCTCAGATAACAGTTATTCAGGCACTGATCCCAGCAGCAGTTTGGTAATCTAGGATGGTAGTCTTAGCCTCCTGCACAACTCAAGATTCTTTTTATTGGTATTTTACTTCATTTAAAGGAAAAGGTAGGGACACTGTAACTGTCTAAGTAACCAGTGTCCCTACCTTTTCCTTTAAATGAAAGGTCTTTACTCAGCAGTTTAAGAAATGGAAGAGACCATCTGTCCTTACAAGTTTTGCTGCATTTGTATCCTGAGCTAGAAAGTTCCCTTCCCTTTCCCCTTATCCTTTTACTCAAAGGCTAATTCTGTAAAAAATGAAAGGTTCTGCACTTACACATACCTGACCAGTGTATCTTAGCTCAATCCTGAATAAGGAAAGGTTGTGGTAGGCTTCGCGTGGAACATATTTGAATATCAAGTACACAAAGGGGCCCCTGGGTAAAACATTCTACACAAGTCTTTTGCTGTTGAGAAAAACCTGTAGGGATAAGCACTGGCTTTCCATACAGAGAACTGAAGGAAGAAGCTGTGCATGAAAAGAACACGGGATGGGAGATTGGGAAATGAAACCTGCTGAATTCAGCCATTCTGCATTTAACTACCTCCTAAGAAAACACATCTGCAAAGGCAAGTCCTTAATGGTAGTAAGTCTTATTACCTAGCTGGCAACAGGAGAAAGATTTCCTTTCTGAATCAAGGAACAAAATATCTAAGGTTCATGCTACAGAGATCTGGTTTACTCCGTTGGTTTCAGAGAGCTAGGTAATTTCAGAAATGTATCTGCCAACTACTTCTTACACAAAGACATAGGCTAGCATTTGAAAACTCATGAACCTTAACTGTAGCAATGCAATTTTCTGATGTATATCCCTCATTGCCCACAGATGTCCACTTGAAACAGGTCAGCTCCCTAAGAATAACATGGTCCATTCCTTTCATATAGAACTGCTGCTATCCTAAAAGACAGTCTAGAGAAAGTTACAAGTGTGTCCACGCAACTTATGTACCCAAGAACAGTTAAGTAAGCATCTCCACATTTATGACATCCAACAAAGATGAAAAGAGAGCAGATTTTTTCTAATATTTTAATTGGTTCTTCTATTTTTTCATTTTCATAAATGGTTTATTACTCATTTTGGTCATCAGTATTTGCAGTTCTCAGCTGGGAGTCTTCTAATGAAATCTAGAAGTGAATTCTCACTTTCAACTGTTTGCTATTGACAATCTTTTAGATCACATTTCCATGGAAACAAGCTGAATGGTAAAAATAAAGAGAGTTTTAGAAGTTTTTTAAATTCCCTTATACTACCTCCACTGAGATGATCTCCATAGAAATAAGATCAGAAAGGTCTAAGCTAGGAAACAATAGAGAAGGATCCACACTTGGCATGCACAGCTCCTGGCTGCCATCTGCAAATGCAGATTTAAGAATCTAGCTGCTGTAGTGATTGACATTCAAGCAAAACCAGCTACACTACATAACAGAACTGCAGAAAAACATTTTTCTGAAATTAGTGTGCTTGGAAAGTAAACATTTTAAAACACAGTTGGCATTTAAAACATGACACTGAAGCCAGCAAGTTTAAAGAATATCAAAAATAACTGCAGAATTTCTGTAAATTAAAGGTATTGAGTTAATATTTCCCCCCATTCCCTCTAACTCATTTTTCTTCGCCTCCACCTTTTTTTCAAGATATACAATTTTATGTGAAAACAGACGCTCAGATCTCCAAAGCCCAATTAGACAAGTGATTATACTGAACTTATGAAATGTGCCTATTTAAAAGAAAATTTTTAATAGAAAAAAAAAGACAAAATTCCACAGCTATTCACGTATCTCCTAGCAAGTACAAATTGGCATAGCTAGCAAAACAAAACAGCAATTAAAATACTTACGGTCATACATTTAAATCAAACTGATTTAAAGTTGCTTAGGGAGTGCATAAATAGATAGCATGCATTAGACTAGCTTTTTAGAACTACAACCACAATTGCAGCACAGATTTAGAGGAAAACATGGTATCTGTTTTCTACATAGGCAGCAGCATATAGGCACAGACTATGACAGTCGGTGGCAAACTCCTCATAGAAACTATAGAAGTAAATGTAACTAAAAGGAAAGAACAAAATCAGAATTAAAAAAAAAGAATAACTAGGGAATTATAAACAAGAGAATACAGGAAAGAAAGTGGCAGATTATTCTGTGTTCTCCAAATGCAAGCCTTAATAAGTCTTGGGCTGTGGAACAGGTGCTCTTCAGCTGAAGTGACCAGGATGATTCAGAAAGCTGTTAATGCACTCAAAACTGAAAATCCAGAACAGCAAGTTGCTTTTCTGGTATTTACATGAAGCGCTGAATACTGAACAACTGTGAGGATAAGCTGCTCCAGATGATTCAATCTTACTCTGCTCCGGAAACTGCTTGTTCATATGTTCATTCTTCAGGCAAGCAAGACTAGGATCTGGTGGCATTTGAGGGACGAGCTCTACAATCAAAGCAAGACCAACTTCAGGTACATGAAACAATCGACTCTCACCTGGGGATTACCTGGTGTAGGACTTCGGGATCAGAAGGCAAAAATAGGACAGCCCTGCTCTAGCTTTGTAGAGCACGTTGTGGCTGCTCCAGAAGGGAAAAAAAAAAAAAAAAAAGTCACAGGTCCTGAGCAGGGACCTTTGTGCATATACCAGAAAAGATCAACATGTTTACATTTTAAAATATATACCGTGATGCAGGGCTCAAACTACTGAGGCAGACAATCCATTTGACTGACCAGATTCTAAACAGCAGTATCATATGGCACGAATGAAAGAGTTATCCATGGAATAATGTTTCTGCTGTCTGGATATGAGAAAGAAAGTATAAAACAGGAGCCAAAAAAACCAATACACCTCTCCTTCCATTCTATATCTTGAGAAGGCAAAATCTGTTCAGAAAAGAAATTCATAGAAAAATGGAAAGAAAAATGAAAAAAGAATTCAAACATATATGCGTACAGATGAAGGCTGTTTATAACAACCTGATATATAAATGAAGCCAACCACTAACATACAAAAAGCCATTCTCCTCAGTACTCTGGAACAAGACCATTGTTTCCCTGAACGTGTTATGGACTATAAAAGACTCAATGACTTGCATCAAGGATCTGCAAGGATAGTGTGCCATAAAATTTTCTTTTCAACAAGACACACTAGTAAAACCTCAGCAGGTGGCGAGGGATGCCACAATTCATTGGTGAAGAGTACTGCTGATCACCTTTCCAGAGGCATCCTATCCCTATGTAATGTAACACTTCCGACATATTCAGAATTTAATGGAAAGTGAGATCAGAAAGTCTATACCTTTTCAAGATACTATAGCCCTTAGCAGTCAGCATGCCCATCAAAAATTTCCCTGTGCCATCTCTGGGACCTGCACCATAGCTTGCTGACCTGTTTTATAAAAAATAATAATAATAATGAAGAATAAAATGGTGGTTTAGAGGTATCTGCTACTAGATTAGAGGTGGATCTAGCTAATCATAAGAACTGTGTGCTACAATTAGCAGAGAGGCTGCCAGCAGCTATGGAGTCCCTCTCAAGACAAAACGCTAAATAACGCTGATGCTGGCAGAGCAGCGAGAACAAGAGGGTGGCCAACCTCACTTGGCCTCTCTGAATGAGACTTGTGGGATTAGCTAAGAATACATGCAGAATGCTATAGGTTAAACAGCAATACTTGCATGATGAAATATATGTTGTGGAATAACTGATGCATGTATGTAAGAAACAAGTTTTGTCACCCATTAGTAAATAAGAGATATTATGACTTAAAATACATACATGTAAGTTCTTATATTTCATTAGAATTACACAAAAAACCAATGAGAAAAAAAATTACAACTGACAAATAAATAAATCAGACTGTAGGTATACCTAAGTCAGACTCCAACAGATATTAGCTGTTTAATAGTAGAAGACTGATTTGCTGCTGTGTTGCTTTATTTCCTGAATACGGGGAGCTGGAGCAATGCTGGCTCTGCCCCTCCCAGTGTAACCGGAGCAGGAATGTTATAATACATCAGCAATGCTGCACAATAGCTGCCTGCATCAGCTACGTGGCCTGGGGGAATTCACTGGATCTCCAAAATATCTGTGTCCAGAGATATTTAGAAACAGAGAAAAAAAAAATAAACTGGAGGGACCTTTAAAAAATAAACAGAACACAAAACATGAGTAGTCTCTGTATTTCTCTTTCAGAAATTTCTACAAATTCAGAGTTCACTTATTAATCTTACTCAGCTGTCTGTGACCAGCTCCATGCAGCCATGTCAGTACTGCATGGACTCTGACCCAACAAGCCTTGTAGCGCTGGAGCTGGTCCATAGACTCCTCTCCTGCCATACCCCTACTCCCCATGTATCTCAACCCTGCTAATTGGTTTCACCTACTGAACAGCCAGAATAACATCAGGGCAGGGAGAGACACTTGGTAGAAGATATCCTCAGCCCTCAGTTTGAGGCCTGATCTTGTCTGCTTTATGATTTAATGCACACAAAACTATGAGCCAAATAACTGACTGCTACTAGCTAACCCCTTCAAAAATTGTGACATCAAAAACCTTGACATCAAGTCACAAATCTGACTTAAATGCACAAAGTTCCAAATATTAGTTGCCTTTTACTTGCTTTACAAACTATGAATCTTCAATTTTGTTATTTGAAATTCCCCTTCAGCAGCAGGAAGATCCTCTTCTGCCTTTATGACACCAAGATGCAGAGCTTTAAGCAAATACCACAGAATCACAGCAAACAGCAGTCCTGGCTACGCGCACTCAGAAAGCGGGCTGTGACTCAGAGTTTCCCATTTTCATTTTCTGACTAATTGCTCAGAGAAAAAGCATTTCAGTACCAGTGATAGTGGAAACTGTATAAATAGCTCTCCAAGATCCAGGTTTTCCCACTGAGAAACGGTGGATCCCAGAGTCTATTTTTACATGGGCATTGGCGTATTTAAATTACTGCCATTAGCAAGCAGTCAGTGAGGTTAATATGGATGAAGTAAAATCCACAAGAGTATCTATCCATTCATTCTTCCCGTCTCTCCCCAATTCTTTCCTAAAGCCTCTAATGTTTAAAAAGGAGAAGGAAAAAAAAAAAAAAGAGTCCCACTATTTCTGCTTCTTATTGAATTAGCACTAGTCAATTAGTGGTCTTAATTGAAACTATACCAAATGGAAACAATTAAAAATAATAATTAAACAAAGCAGCTATAGAAGACTTTTCATCTTTGGAGTGCTTTACAAACACTAACACATTAATTTAAACTAAAACATAAAACTAAAGAAGCAAAACTAAAGATAATGAGAGGAAGGTTAAGTGACAGATCACTGAATTTTACCAACATGTGCTGCAACTTACAGTGATGAGGAGCTTGCTGTATCAGTGCAGCCTTTATCTGACACCACATACACTCAGATAACTGCAGCAATGCCACTTCAAATCTTTACTGCAACACAACATTATTCCTTTAAGCACATTACTAATGGGCTCCTTCAAAACTGCCCTTCATTCTTCTCCACCTGTTGTGCTAGCAGGCGAATTGAAGCCCGCTCCTGGGGCACACACCCGGCTGAAATACCTGCTAGGAAACTGCTGATGAGCAATTGAAGACCTGCATCTTTCACCCACCACTTCATGTCTTTCACCATCGTCTAACACATGTTATTGGTACTTAGCGATAACATGATGCACAATCTCATTTTATTTCCAAACTACTTACCCCTTCTGAGCAATCAGAGTATCAAAAGGGGAAAAAAACCCCAACATTAGAGCTATTGGAATTATTAAAGGTTAAAAAAAAATATATTTATTGGCTTGCAAGGGATCATGTTGATATACTCAAGTGAAAGCCAAAAGCAATGGCATCATATCCTGCCATTTCACTGACCCCAAAAGTTCTGGAAATAAAATCTGAAAAGTGAACAGACGAACTAATCATTGGAAGTGGGGCAAGCTGAATAATATAAGTAGCAGCTCAGTTTATTTGCATATAAGTTCCTAAGTTTATTTGCATATTCTAGCTACATGGATCACAAATCTACTCATTTTCTAGGTTGAGTTAGAGCAGTGCACAAAAATTCTACAGAATAACTTTCATTATATATTGGAAACATCTTTAACAAAGTGTACAACTACATAAAAATCAGAAGTCAGCAGTATGTTTAAAACAAAAAAATATAAATGGTATCCATATCAACCTTACACATATAGTCGGTGAACTCCAAGACACAAACAGTGGGAAACAAATGGGGAAGAGAAAGCAAAAGAACAAAATCGCCGATGTTTTCCAGCAAATCAGTTTGTTCATACTTCCCATGTAATTGCTTATTTACTAAGAGCTTGTAAAGTAGTACTGTCTCCTGGGGGAGCCCAGGCTCAATCATACTCGTTAAAATGTACTGGAAGAAAACAACCTGGTACCCTTATCCAGTTTCTCAGTGCACAAATGGAAGAAGCATCAAGCTCCTAATTGCCCTATAGTATATATAAACTCGTATTGAAAACACTCCCTTCACTAGAGTTGAGTACAGTATCATCAGAGCAACCTCTCAGCAATCTCCTCTTTTCTACATTGTGGTGCATTCTTCAGATATGTCTAAAGAGGAGAAGATATGAACTATGATAATGAATAATTCATGCCCTCTTCCAGCCTCTCCTCCTCCTATTACCCATATTTTCAATTTGATAAAAAAAACTAAAGATACTCTCTAAATCAATTTCTGGCAAAGCTGATGAGAGTAAAGGAGAAAAGTTCATTTTACTATATTTTAATCTATTTTGGTAGACAGAGCAACATTTCATATAATTTTATTCATAAACTGTGTCAAGTGGATCCTCTTTATTCTTTGTGTTGCGTGCACAACTTTGAATTACATGGGTACATATTGGGCACTGTTTTGTTCATGTCTGCATACTTGGCAAAGTAGACCAGTCTATCTTCTTATGTAGTTTTGCAGTCTCATAAGGTTTACCCAAATTAGAAAACAGCTAGAAGGTATTACTTTAATGAATAACTTCCTATGATGAGACACGTACAGACCTTCAGTAAATATATTTTTCCATAGGTCTGTTCAGATTTCTGAAAGGAAAAACCCTCCAAAGTGAGTTGTGGAGAGATTTATGTATTTACTTGCTCTATTTTTAGTTCACCATTTTCTCTGAAGAACACATAATTCACTGTAAGATACACAGAACAAACGTTGGCCTTCCAGAAGGACCTGGTTTGTAACATGAGGCATCACTCACCATGTGGGCACTCTGTGTTAGGAGCATGTTCTGATCAAGTCAACTGCAGTTTCCAGGAAACCATTTCTCAGTGATGGATAAAGGATATTTATCTCTCCATCTTTTATCACTTTGAAGGGATGGGTTGAACACAGAACTAAAAATAAAAGGTAGGAGTGTCCCACCACATCAAGTGATTTATCCTGACTGAATGTGATGCCTAATGAAGGCATCTTTGCTGTACTCTTATTCTTTTGTGGCAGAGATTTTGAAGCTTCTTCGGAGACTTACGATCCCATAGAAATGATACCTTTCTAGGTGAAATAACATTAAGTGTCCAAACCTTCAACTAGGAAGTATTTGTTTCAGTTATGCTATTCATGAAAACAAAACCAGAACTTGAGTTTCAATATTTCTAGCTGTCTGGTGCTAAGTGTTGACAAATAAAAGTCAGCAACATGTGACAAACTATCTCACAATTACCCCCCCACCAGGTGTTTCAGGACCTTTTTGTGAGCACAGACCACATGGCTGAGTCACATGTGTCTGGCATAAAATTAACAAAGAAATTTATAAGGCTGAAAATTGCAAATCAAAGCGGTGATAGTAAGAAAAAAATATGTAGCAATAGCAAATTCTCAAAAAGCTCCTACAAACAACTATTATATGTAGGCAATTCAGTGAAATTCTGAGTGTCTGAGTTCAAAGAGCACACATACATTCATGTATGTAATTTCTGAGCAGCAAAAACAGCTAACGCTTTTTGGCATATGTCTTCACAAGATTTTTTTTTGATGAAGGACATTAGCAAGATTTAGATTTTTATTTCGAACTTCTAAATCAGTGAAGTTCTTTACATATCATTTATTTAAAATAGTTCTATGACTATCTGGTCTAATTAAGAAACATTGAAAAAAAGCTTTCATAGAAGTTAGATTAATAACACTGAAAGAATGTATACCAAAAGCAGACAATTCTTATAGAACATAACTAAAAATCTTTAACTTATTTTCTGTACACTGAGCTCAATTTTTGCTATTAAACACACCTATTCTTGTAGGTTTTTCTGTTTTTTAAATAATGTTTTTAATAGACCTTGCAGTTTTCCGGAATGCAAATGTTGGAGTATTCAGGGGCCCAGGAGGAAGAAAGCAATACAATTCAGCTTTAAGAGTTATGAACAGAAATTTCATTCTTTAGAATTAAGAGGTTCCACAAGAACTTAAAGTCCCTGGGAAGGCAGGAAAAGTGAATTTCATGTTCAGTTTTATCTTCCTATTCCTCTCTAATGAAGAGACCACAGGACCCAAGTCTCCTCACGTAAAGGAGCAAGGGACTGAGACTACCTGAGAATGAAGAAACAGCCCAGAGCAGGTAGAAATAACCATATAACCGTAGACACCAGAGATCAATATCATTCTTTCATCACATTTTTCTCCCCTTGGTCGATCACAGCTATGTAGATGGGAGCAGACAGACGATGATCGTCTATGATTAATTGAAATAGACTGTTTCTATTGACTTCACATAAAAATAGTTATATTATTTTTGCTGCATTTTATTTGTTATAGACACCTAAATGGCACATTTTTCTTCCGTACCCCATTTTCAATACAAAGCTCCCTGATTCTCATAAGAATAGCTACCTCAAGATTTCTGCCCTTATTTATCAGATTTAAGAGGGTTGCATATGAAGTGTAGGTACAAAAAACATTGAGGTATATCATCCGCTTCTCAGTCTCATAATTACTTTTGTTGAAATTACATACCTGCAAAAATAAGTACTTCCTTAGAACACAGCGTGCTGAATTCAAGTCCTTTTCTACCCTCCACTATCCCCAAAACACAGTAAAGTCTTTCCTAATTCTTCCTGTTCTGCTCTTCTGCTGAAACATGAAATGGAGGATAGTCAAAATGTTTCATAGATTGGTTTATGTAGAATATTCACCTGTAATCCCTTTTAAAATTTGCAAGTTCCTTTCTTGAAGCAGGTATGTTAAAATAAACAAACATACTTCTGTGTGTGCATCTGTTTTCTAATGAGACCTGACAAAATAATTAGTGTGCAGCAAGTTAGGGTAGTTTAATATACTTCTCTCCACGTTTCTATCCAGCTTTATAAAGGTTTCATTAATCTTTGCCACCACCAACAGGAAAGCAATAAAATACGTATAACAAAGTAAATAACAGCACTTAATAACAATCTAAACTTTCATTTCAGTTCCACTATTAAATATTGGTTTCTGTAAACAGTCTACTTCTCAGAAAGGCTAATTAGCTGGTTAGTCAGACAGTTCAGGAACTCTAAAGTTCATCTTTTACAGTCGCTGCAGATGAGAAGTATCAGATAAAACTTTTGAGCAAAGGTGTGCATTTGATGCAGGAGGAAAGAGTATCACAGTTGTCAATATTAACTTTTTTTTAATGATCTGATGAGTTGCTGTACTGTTCATTGTTCTGGCCACATCTAGAAAACTTGATCTTAGCGTCGTAAACACAAAACAAGTAGTTGATTGAACAAAAGAGAAGACAGACACAGAATGAACTGGAAGGTTGGATGTAACACTTGTGGTTTGGAACAAGAAAAAAGAAAATTGTACTAAAGCCTCAAGCTGGCAAAGCCACAATAAATACACATGAATTAATTAAAATCTCCTCAAGACGAGGGTCTAATATTTTTGTTCTCATTTTAGATGAAAGTAATGTTTTTCCCATTAAATGGGATTTCTATATCCAACTTCATATAGAAGACATTAAGTTAAAAATTGATACAAATAGCCACCATAACTTCAAAGATTTCCTAATTCTATACCCTGTCAGTGTATTCCTACATAAGCTTTGTATATAGAAGAAGAGGCACTTGTACCCAGGATTAGGAAGGAAAAGAAAAAAAAGCTAAAAACAATTAAGATGAAAGTCACTTTAAGCAACCTCTACCTGATAAGGAGAACTATTTACTATGAAAATGGCATTATAACTCTTACCCAAACAGTTTTTCATCAAGAAGAAAACCATGCTACCCTACAGAAAGATAACATTTGGTCTAGGAATTGCTAGAAGATTTCTATACCAACTCAAGAGCTCTTCAGGAGTTAGCAGGTCCCCTCTATATCCCAATTGCTTCATGTGGTGTGTCAGTAACACTGACTCTTTCACACTTGATAACAACCTCTCTTTTGACTCCACTTTCCCCAAATATATTACAGATCGCTTCTCAGCAGTACCCATGAACACAGCTCTGTCATACTGTCAGCCTCAGAAAGACAGAGAACCCTAAATGCACATCCATCTTCACTACCACTTGCCTCTTCCTTGGTTCCTAGTATCTACAGTGTCATACATAGGAGAGTTTTATTTAGACTTATGGCCAGGCTTTCTGTTTCAAGATAAAATGGAAATAGTAATGAGTAGAAGTTATAGAACAATCCTGGTTCAAACACAAGGTAACAGACATCTTACTAAGGGGTCCCAACACTGATCAGAAGCATCAGGCCAGCAACTCACGGTTTATAGCTATTCCATGCTTCCCAAATATTATCTCTCATTATTACGAGACACTACCACCCCCACCCACCTCCCACTACTTATATTTCTTCAGAGTTTGGTTTTGAATGTTCTCCTTTGAGATAGCTTCAGAGTGCTTATGAATGACATATTGCTAGTGCAGTGGAGTTGCTTGTGCCCAACACTTTCAAATTCTGTTTCTACCCCTGCCATACAGAAAAGCAGTGTGTAATACCACCCGTTCCTCCTGCTATACTGCAGTTCATTGCAGTTCAGCTGTTCTGGGCTGAAACAGTTGCTGTGTCAAGGAGCACTCCACAAGCCAAATGACTTTTAAAATACTGGCTGCTCCTTTTTGAGTGCATTCTTGTTGCAGAAAAGTTATTTTTTTGTCATCTCAGCAATATGATTTACACTAAACTGTAATAGCATGACAGAGAAAGGAGAGAATGGAGAGTGGTGTAGCAGAAGCAGCTTGGGGCATAAGCTTTGCACACTATCTTTGCTGCCAATGTATCAAGAAATCCCAGAGGGAGCTACTAAGAGCTCACTCCCCCTTTATTTTTCACATACTGTTATCACAGTGTATAAACTAGGCACCTAAAAATCTCTTTTTAGCACTGGACATCTGGAGTGCTAACTACACATTATTTTCTTTCTACAGATTAATTCAATGTTATACAATATGACTATTTATACATACAGTATAAATAGATACATAAAGTATAAATATACATACAGATCATGATCACAGACAAGTCATAATCAAAGTGACATAGTTCTCTGATAAATCAGCAGGAGTTGGTAATTTTTCTGCCCAGCATCCTAGCTCCCTGCCCCTACCAGAAAATCCACTTACTTCCCTGCCAGTTTTCCACAGAAATCGTAACACACACAATGGGCCCAGTGACAAATCTTTGCCTGGTGATGCATCTGCAGGCAAATCCTTCCTCCATCTGCCAGTGATTGAGCTTGTTCAGCTCAACTAAAACCTCCCACGATGGACGGTGTGCAGGTGCAAATACTTGCAGATCAGGAAGAAATCCAGCCTAGCAAGGCCTTTGGGAGCATGAGCTCCCACTTCTGCTGCTTCCTGCCCATGGTCAGGCTCCACCTTGAGGATACCAGGAAACAAGGATGACCCCACCAGTCTAGTGCCCTTTGTTGCCTGTCTTAAAAGGAGGTTTATTAAACGATGGGCGTTTTCTTAAAAATCCCTACTACCTCAACACCTTGGTACTGAGCACTTGTAACTAAACAGTTGTCCTTTTCATGGGATTTTGGCAGGTGGGAGAATGACGGGCAGGATGACAGTCAATGTTGTGAATGTAGCAGCAAAATAAAAACCAATAGTCTCCTGTACATAAAGCAACAGCTCTGGAGTGAACTCAGGTGATTGAGAAGCTTAAAAAAAAATGCATGGCTGGAAAAAAGACCTAATTAGGAACTGCACATTTGGCATCTTTGAAATCAAGGACTTAAGTTTTTATTTTGTCTTAGCTGTTGCACTTTGTCTATGCTTTTTTCTTCTGCTGTGTTCACAAAATATTGTTTAGATTTTAGCAGGTCACATATAAAGTAATCTTAAAAGTAAACATTCCAGGCAGTCCCACCATTTTTAAACATTTTCATCAGTGTGCTTATGCCATTTAATTTTTTTGTACTCTAAATATAAAGTGTATTACACAACTATATTCTTAGTTTGAGGTATTTTAATCTACGTTTTTAATCTTAATAGCACTTTAATGAGGGAACCTTTAATGGAGGGAAGATTGATGTCCACAAGAACAAAATGAAAAACTGTAAGCGAATGAATACTACCTATTCTCAAAATATGGGTTATAACCCAGGGTCTTGTTATGAGTATATTCCCCATCCCAGCAAGAACACAATAGTTTATGCCAGAAAAGATCACAAACCCTCCAAATTCTGTCACAGATACAGAAATTTTTGCAAGCAGGAATAGTTTGGGAAATATTGCAGTAGATTTTAAAGCACCTTATGTTACCTAGATTATTTTGGAGAAGAAAATAACCAATGAACATAGGAAATAGAGCATGATATGCACGCTACAGTATAATTATTCAAAACTTAAAAAATTACCAGGGCTGAGTGTGCACTCCAAAGCATCACTTGGATATTTCTTAAGAAAACAGATAAACTGATATTCTGCTAGATGACTTCAGCAGGATAGCAACTACTTACACTTACTTTCCAACTACACATATTTCAACTACTTATTTTCCAGTTTGCATAGTTAGTACCATAGCAGACTTTTTTTTTTCCATTAGGCAGGACTTCTTTCAGGTATTATTATTTATCACTGTCCTGATATAACTACTGGACTTCCCCAGAGCTTCCCGTCTCAATTTGGACCTACATCCTCTTGATCTTTTGAACTGCTGAGAGCAGACTATGCATTGTCTCTAATTCTGGGTCTCCACAGGTACTTCCAGGGAAGACATCACCTGCTGAGTAACCCATATGAAAGCCTCCTGTATCAATTATGTAAATTCTAAGACACATGTAAATATCAGGATTACAGTTGCTTACTCACACTCATTCCCAAAGATCAACTACTCTAAGCCCTCCGGTTTACTGGTTCTTCAGAAAAGTAACCAGTAACCAACTAAAGCCTCTAGTTAGTTACTTCTTGAGAGGCACAGAAAAACTGCAGTGAAGAATATATAGATGCTAAAGACATAGAAATCCACACAAAATAATAAAATATTCCTATGCTCACTCTTGAACCAGTTTCCTGAACCTTAGGCATTTCCCAGGACACATATCTATCTAGAATGCCAATATTCCCTTCTCTCAGGTTACCTCTCATTCACAGAGTAATAGTCTACTGCTTTCATCCATTGAGCTTGCTTTGCTAACTTTAAAAAAAAACAACCACAAACAAAACCCAAGTATATTCCAAAAAAACAAGTCATGGTTTACACTCTTTAAAGGTGTGTTTATCAAGATCAGAGAAATTTAATGGGAAAAAAATGTTGAATCACTGTAACAGGGATTTTGAATATTGGATATCTAGTTATTTATTTAATGGCTGATATCCTAAAGATTTCTATTATAAATGGAAGGGGGTGGAACATGACACCTGAAAAAACTCCCTGAAATATGAGCCAATATTGTTAGTATTACAGGAGGACAGAATTGATCAGTGTTAAACATTGCAGAGCAAGAAAAAACCTGTAAAATAACTCAGCATGGTGCAGAGAGAAGGCAAGAACAGCTAGTAGTTACAGTGCAAAGCCCCAGCTGGTTCAGCAGCCTATCCCTAGCAATGGCAAACAGTAGATTCATAGAGAAATTTAAGAACAGGGTAAACAGTCAGGGATGCTGCTCCAGAACACTCCCCAAGTCTCCAGCTGTCTCACAGACAAACTGTCTGTGAGCTAGCATCCTTCCAAGTTTTTTCCAGGGCTCCCCTGTCAAACCAATTACAATCTGAACCTCTAGTAAAATTAGGGAGGGAAAACCCCAACAAAATGAGGCACAACAGAATACAAGAGCCTTGATTTGACCAGATAGGAGAAAAAAGTTAAAAGCATAGCTGAATCTCAAGGTTTCAAAGTCTGCTTAGTCAGGTAGATATGGGCAAAGATGAATATTACTGTAGGACTGTCTCAAGAACATCTTTTCCACGCGTTTCTTTCAATTCACATTAAAGTCAGTGTATCCATGTGCTATAGTTTCTGTAAAAGCATCTTTATAAAATAGCAAATGCAACCAAAAATGAATATTCTAATTCAAAGAATTGTTTCCCAAGCATACTTAGAAGTAAAAGAAAGAAGAATAAAGACAGAATAGGTCAGACTAAGCAGAAGAAACCATATTCCATCATATTTTTGTCTTATTTTCATATGCAAGTTTCAATGTAGAGGTGGCTTAAAAAGCACAAAAGGCATGTAGGACAAAATACTTTCAGGCTAGTTTAACTGTTGCTTTTGCCTTTCCTTTCTATAATGCATTTTGTACCATTCAGCCCTAGCCTTAAGTTTCTGGGTATGTGTTGCAGAGAACTTCTCATAGCAAGAATACTGTTTTAAGTTTCTTGACTTCTGTGTACACACAGCACCCAGAGAATAATTACACAAAGAGACCGATGGCATTTTCTGTGGCATTTCACTTTTGATGAGGATAAAAATAGTTAGCATGCATTTGTACGTACAAGCATAGCTTTTTGTGAACAAACATTTGAACAAGAATTTTCAACTTGCGTGGATTATAACAGAGCTCGTTTAAGCAATAAATACTTGTTTCCTGGCTTAAATTCCTGAGTTTCTCAGAGCTAATCTCCCTGACAGCCTCCCTGTGATAACTGATATTACAACCCCAAAAAAATGGAGAGAGTGAAATGCTTCCTTACACAAAGAAATGCCTCACTTTGGCTGCACAGGCTGTGTGTGTGTATGCATGCACAGGTAGTGTCTGCAGATGCTAAACACCACCATTCCCATGTGATGAGTCAAGAGGCTACCTGGTGTTTTTAATTAAAATGCAGTCAGCTGAAAATCATTAATATTGCCAGAGAAAGAAAAACAACCTTTACTCTACTGGGCACGGGTAATAAAGTTTTGGGTTTTTAACTCACTGAGCTCCATCTGTGAAGGTTAAGATGAAGGTTAGCACAGAGAGGATTGCAGCTCTATTTTGTAGACCCTATGGTTGCATATCATTCAACCCTTACCTCCATAAGATGAATCACAGATTTTATTACAAGATTACACCTATATTTTTTCTTTAGTTTTTTTTTTTTTTTTTAATACATTACTTACTCTCTGTAAAAGACAAAATGTAAATTTAAGGCAAGCCATCTAAATAGAGCATGCTTAACTTCAGCATACCAGGCAGGACTAAACTTGCAGACCTCTTGTAATTTAAGTTCTGACAATGTAAGAAAACTGCAATTGATATTCTGCATAATGGAACTGAACTGAGGCATTAGTATTCTGATGAAGACTGGAGTAAAGATCCTTCCATTTAAAGTTATGCTTTTCAGTTTAAAATAATTTTGTGAAAATTCTTGTTCATTTGTTAAACATATTAAGAAAAAAACAATTTCTAAGAATCAGTATTTATCACTCTTATTTGTCAGGGATTTGCTCAGGATGAGAGGGAGAGTATGTGTGCACACACACCTGCAACCTCCCTTACAGCAGCAAGGAGTATGTCTCAAAATGAACACACAGAAACTTTCTTTAATGTTCAATACCCATGGAATTTACCTGGTTTTTCACCTACTTTTTTTTCCATTCAAAATGAAGTTATACTCCTCATTCCAATAACATACAGATTAATTAGCAGTTGAAAAAAATAAACATTTGCAATCTGAGAAGCATACAAATGTTAGTTCTCATACCATTCTTACAGTGTAAGCCTTTTCATTAATATAAAAAGATCTATTTGCTCAAGTTTTGAAAAAAATGAGAGAGAAAGATGGAGTGCACCCATGATATCTTCTGATGGGAGGGTTTCAAATAACTGAAATTCAAAAACATTGTACTGAAAGACAAATTCCGTGTCATATCCTCTCACTCTCTATGTAGGTGATGTGGGCAACAGGAAAACAGCAATCTATTGAAAGCTGGAAGAATCACTCGGGATTGAAGAGCTCAACTACTGTTTAGGAAATACAGATAGTACTGCTTGTGCTGCCAAACTTTTCTGGAACAAACCTTTGTGCTCTATTTTTCTCTTTACTAAAACCAGAATGCCTCATGTCATCAGTTTGCAGGTATAGACTTACATGATTTGGGCCATAAATTTACACAATCAGATAGAAAGCAACAGGTAGAATAGTAGTAAGAAAGCAAGAAAAACCCAAGCAGCTATATATTCAGTTGAGCTTCTCATAGAAATCTTAGAATAT
Organism: Arenaria interpres; assembly: GCA_013399435.1. Taxonomy (NCBI): domain Eukaryota; kingdom Metazoa; phylum Chordata; class Aves; order Charadriiformes; family Scolopacidae; genus Arenaria; species Arenaria interpres. The sequence continues at coordinate 276,686 of VXAK01017573.1, forward strand.
TTAAGAATTTCAGACTATCAAATATGAAATAGAGTTCATTTTTTCAACAACAGAGATTTACAAAACCAAACATCAAGTCTGAGAACATGAAGATAAGAATTTTTCTAAATTCAGTACTTGCATTTAATCACTACAGATATACATGTATATTCCGCACCTACAGATCTTCAGTCTGTCTTCACAGGTCTCTTGTTACAGCATGCATGTCTCTCCCCAAAAAAAGAGACCCTACAATCTCAAAGCCAACACCAATTCAGTTTGCCTTTCATTTCTGAAAGTCTGTTCTCCCTTTATGTTTTAAAGAAAGGAAAGATTAATTAGTCTTTTCCTTATGTTAATTTATTTCCAATTCAAACTGTTGATCCTATTTTACTAGCCTCAGTGAAGAATATTCTGCATTTCTCACAACTGCAAGGATAAAGCTGCTTTGTAGAGCTGGCTAATATCCTATGATCTATCAATTCAATTAATTTGGAATGTGTCTTACTGATTAATAAAACCTTTTACAGAATTGGGTGTTTCATCTGTATTCATAACCTGACACTAATGGCTTCCTTAATTCAGCAAGTTATGTAACACAGATGATAAAATATTTATATTAAGATATTGTAAATTTAATTTTATTATTAACATCTGATAATATTATCAAAGTTTGTCTCATATCCTAGTCTAGTTTTATAATTAAATTTGACACATCTACAGGCTAAATGAACTGGGCAAGAGAAGCAGATGAAGTAGCTTCTGGCCCCTGCAGAGAAATTGAAGTATTTTGTTATAAAATGAGAACAGACTTGATAGGACACTGACGGAACTGCTGTGGCAGCAGTTACCGTGAAAACGTTCAGCATGTGATTTAAATAAACCATTACTTTTGAAATGCATTTTTTGAAATATGCATTTGTACGCAGTTTTGTAGTTTTATGCACATCAGTGTATTTGATTTGCATATTAGCATAGGCTAAGAGATATACACTCGTTATATACTAACAGAGAAGTGCCTGGAAGAGTCCGAGTGACAGTCTCAAAAGGGACACAAAGCTCAACTCAAAAATCAAACTAAACTCTTGCTTCTTTGATAGTATGAGATAAAATTTTACTTTTCAGTACTTTGCAGATTTTGCTCTGAATTAAAAAAAACAACCCATAGTCACATGAGCTTTGAAATTGATGTAACATGCTCAGTAAATAAAAAACAGATAGAGCCATTGATTTTTCTACCACTGAAGTGGAAAAAACAGAAACAGAACTTTTTTCATGGAGTGATAGTTATCTAGTGTTCATCAAGTGACATGTCCCACAGGTCTATCTTTAATCACATAGAGCACACGTATCACTGCCTGCAATAGAAACCTATTCTTCTATTAGTTCTGTCATTGTCTTAACAAAAAATGAAATAACATGAATAAGATTATGACTCTCAAATAAAACTGTCCTTTTTGCTCGGTTGGTTTTTAAAACATGATTACTTTGCATCTTTTCTAGAGATACAGTTCACAACCATGCCTTAGACTTCAACAGTGTATTCTTTCAAAAAGAAACATTTTACTTGCTGATCAGAGCCTGCCTCTTCCCTCTTACAGCACTGCTGCAAGTAGTCTCTGATACTAGAAGTGTATTTGTTCCAATAGAAGTGCATATAGTTCATTTCACAGAAATATACTTTAAGATGTCAGCTATTTATTTGTTCCTACTTCATTCAAATGGTACTTTCCACTGGCAAAACACGAATAGCACTTCCAAGGTACATTTAGCATAGGTTTTATACCACAACACAAGGTATAAACCACAGCCCTGCAGAATGACAAAGTGTCCACAGCGCTCTTATTTAGAAGAAATGTTCCTGAACAGAATCTACAAGACGAGCCATAATTATGATTCCTCAATGGCTGTTTGAACTTCCCTGCACCGTTTCACATGTCTGTACTTCCCAGTGATCATCTTCAGATGCTGCAGCTGACAGAGCTACTGATTCTGGAACAACTTCCTCTGATTATGGAAATTATATGAGTAATGAAAACCAAAATACATCTTAGGCAATGACAGTCAAATTGTAAAATAGTAAAACAAATCTATCATTTGCATTTCTTATTTCCCAGTATAGGCAAAAACCACAGTACAAAGGAGGCCCTTAGGAAATAAATCTAGAATAATTTCCTTGTAGTTAGTTAAGTCTTACTTCAAGACTTTTCATTACCATAACAAGTCAACAGCTATTTATCTGTGCAGAAAGAATGACATCAAACAAGAACACTGCAAGTGTTAAGAACATTTTAAGAAAACCATAATAGGAGTTAGTACTGGAAATAATCAAGGATAGGAATAAAAGCAAGATATACTTTAAACCCAAATATTTGCTATGTCACATGCCTGCTGAAAGCATCTGGATATCACCTACAAAACAAGTAGTGCTCTTTAGAGGTGTAAGCTCTTTGGAAAGGACTCTTGTGTATCCCTCAGTAGGGAATACAGTTACTGCTCATAATTAAATGATGGTTTATATTAGTAACATCTTAAAAGCAAACATATATTCTCCTCTCCAGAAGGAGGAGAAAAAGGAGACTTAGTCACCCAGGATACAGAGTGCTGAGGTGCTCAAAGAGCTTTTTGCCTCAGTTTTCACCAGCAAGTGCTTTAGCCACACCACCCAGTTATAGAAGACAGAAGGCAGGGAATGGGAGAATGAAGAATTACCCACTATAGAAGACCAGGTTCGAGACCATCTAAGGAACCTGAAGGTACATAAGTCCATGGAACCTGATGAGATGTATCTGCAGGTCCTGAGGGAACTGGCAGATGAAGCTGCTAAGTCAATATCCACCATATTTGAGAAGTCCTGGCAGTCCGGTGAAGTTCCCACTGACTGGAAAAGGGGAAATATAATACCCACTGTTCTTACAAAGTTCACCATGCTGCATAAAAGCAGTGGCAGTCTGCATGACCACAGAGGGAAAAAGAAATTAAAAATAAAATACCAAACAAAAAAGGAAGTGTCATCTGGATGTCATCTACTCCCACCTCTTCTACCCAGCAAAGCAAGCAGCAGATTTAGATAAGGGTGCCTGGAGTCTTGCTCAGCTCATCCCTGAGGATGGGCATCCAACCACCTTCCTCAGCATTTGCTCTAGAGTTTGCTAGTGGAAAAAAAAAATTGTTGTCCAAACTGAATTTTACTCTGTCACAGGCTGTGAACAGGGCAACCCCCTTTCCTGCCTCTACAACCTCTCCTTATGTGGGAAAAGGCTGCAATTGGGTCTCCTGAGCCTTCTCTTCTCCAGGCTGAACAAGCCCCACCCTCCAGCTGCTTCTTGTATGTCACATGCTTCAGCCCCTTGGTGCTTTTCAGCTGAACTTCTAGTCTACCTATAACTTGCTTCATGGACTTTTCAGTACAGCAAAGATTTCCCTTATCCATCAATAAACAACAATCAGCTTATTCAAAAAGAGCTTGAAAGGTAGATCAGCATTTCAACATCCAAGAAAGCTCCTAAACTGGTAAATGAAACATCCAGGAAAACAGCCAGGCACTGGGACACAACTGAGCTATTATTTTTCTCTTAATAGTTTCTATTAGACAATATTATAGATGATATAATATTATCGTACTATTAGATAGCACTAACAAATTGTTGTCCCTCACATGTTTTGCACACATCCAAATGCTCCCCCAAAAAACTACCAGGCACAATTACCAGAGTTAAACACCAAATACTTCGACAGGCCATTTTTAATATGCAGTTTGCACAAAATGACCCTCTTCCGGAGGCTAACAAACTCAAAAATAGCTGCAAGTTATTCAATGAACATCCCAAGCATGCTTAATTTACTGATACTGATGTCTCCTATGCTTCCATTACCTTATCTTAGTGACTATACCAAACACTGTGCTTATCTATCTTCGGTTAATATTAAAAAAAGATGCTCATTCATAGCTAATGTTTTGTGATAACCAAGAATAAAAATTCTCCTCATCAATTGTGTAACATCCATATCAACTCCTATCTACACCCAGTTAAATTACAGCAAAGAAGAGTGGAGAATCATACAGAAAGCCACTCAGTATCACTTTTGTCCTTTGCCATATACACCAGGGAATGTACTTCCACTGCACAGACAACTGTTGATCCTCAATACATCGTGCAGTAATAATAAAAAAAAAATCCTATCTTTTACGGCAATCTCCCTTTCTATAACTGTTTTGCAAACTGTACAGGGGAAATAAGACTATACTAAGAGCTGTGGTAAACACATAGAGTACACACATAGTAAATACACAAGGAAAATGCAGTTAAACAACAGAAGACGACACCAGTTAAAGACTCTATTCCCCAGTTATGTGTGTTGGAAGATCACTTCTCTTTTGGAAGTTTCATCATGACAAACTTAAAAATGCAAATATCATTAAACAAAGAAAGTGCATTTAAAAGTATATCCAAGAGAAGTTCTAGATGGCACTTTTTCCTCCTTAACACCTACCTATGACTTCTATTCGCAATAAAGCAATTTTCCAGTTCCTTAGAAAAAAACAAACTCTCCAGCAAAGACTTTACTTCACAGAAATATTAAATATAAAATAACTTGTAGCATTATTTTACCAAAGAACTACAGTTAAAATGCTCACATTAAGGCACCTAACACTGAAAAGCTCTCCTTACAGTGCACAAGTTTAAGAGGAAGAAAATAATCACAAGTAAAATATTCAAATAGGATTTTTTGTTCCTTTACTGCAGACTATTAAGCTGAACTTTTATTTTAAAACTTGATTTTTCCTCAAACATGTATACTAGTATCTATTAGTAATTAAAGTGTAATTAGTGCTGAAGCAATTAGGTCATACAGCATTTTGTTTCTTTATATTAAATTCCAACTCTGTCTGCAGGATTGTTTTCCTTTTACTAAGATAATTATACATCTAGAACCAAAACATCTAAGTAGTAATTAACGGTAAGTGCTATCTTATAAGGCCATTTCCATTTTAATTATTTTACAGTAAAATGTTTAAAAATCAAGGTTTAAAGTCAAATAAGACATACAAGGAAGGCTATTGCTGGTGTTTAAAAATAAATTTCTTCAAAGTTAACTTCATTCTCACATTAACATTCTTCTTTTATGATACAGTCCGCTCTTTTCCTGCTACTAGATTTTTGTTTTTGAAAACTCTTTTCAATGTTAATTGACATAATTGCTAAAATACTTTGCCTTAATAAACAAAAGGCCAAGAAATGTAGAAGTATTGTTAGCTAATTTGGAAGAGACAAAATTACAACAGAATGTGACAAGCCAGAAAGCCAATTTCATATTTTAAAGTCAACTGGAAAGCTACCTAACACCCACCTAGTATCCAAAAAGACAAAATAAAGAGATTCATTCAACAGATACACAAAAGGAGTTGAAACACATTTCCTACAAGAAAGATGAATATTTGTGATAACAGAACACTACTGTTTGGACTCAGTTTCCTTTCAACTCCCACAAATCCTTTATAATGCAATTTAAGGAGGTCTAAAGCAATATATAATTGCAACTGTCTTGAAAAGATACCCAATTCATTCAACTTTTTTATACTCAATCTTTTTCTATTTTACCATTTAAGATGTTGATCTCTACAAATAGCACCATTAATAACCTTTGAAACAAGATTCTGATGTTGTCTGTATATGTACAAGATACATACACGACATTCTAGGGTTTACTGAGGGTACAGCCATTGCCAAAATACACAACTATCAGTTGTGACATCTGAGCCAACATTAGTGTTTTCGGCTGTAGTGGAAGATAACTAATGAACAGAAAGTCCTAAATGAGCCATTCTAAATGAGCCTTTTGTGACAGTATCTCGAACCCTAACACAGTATTTCATAAACGTCCCTAAAACACGAAGGATGCTTTGATATTGGCTTGCTGGGAACAAGGGATTGATGTTTTGAGCCCCTCTTCCCTAGCTTATTACTTCTTTTCCACAGCAGTCTCTCAAAAGAGAGTTCTTCAGAAATCACTATGCATATTTAACTACTAATTTTAGGCATTGAGCAGATATACCAAATTAAATTGGTTAATAACCAATATGACAAAAAACCTACACAAAAAGGTTCGAATCCCTTAAGAAAATGTGTTTCTTTTAAGCAGCACAGTTGCATTGATATTCTAAATATTGATCGTTTGCAGACAAAACAAAAGAAAAGCAAATTAAAGTTTATCAGGTAGTGAGAAACTGACATTCTGAATCAATGAATCACTCTGTTACATTTAATCCCAATTGATTTGAGTAGTTCAGTACATCTTCGAGCTTGTCTTTATGTCATATTTTAAAGTGTAAGGCAAATGGAAATTTATTAAGCTATGAATCCTTTATTACTTAAATTCAATAAGCTCTAAATGGCTCATCCATAAATGGCAGCTCAAGTTCTCCATGTTTAATTTTTTTTTAATACAATAAAAAGCTTTAGCAGAACTGACACAGTGGTCTAGTGGCAGCATGATGTACTGCAGCCCAAGGGAGAGTGGGAAGGCCACAAGGAGCACAGATACAACCCAACAGAGTCTGAATGTTATCATTGAGCTTTTGAAGCCAAAGGTGAAGCTGCCAAACACAGAGAGAACAAAGTCCACCCAGCAGAATTAAAATCTCTAAGATATGGGGTAAAATAAAATTATATATTATTTCCTGTTGAGGAAGCAACCAATCACCAATTACTACTTTGCTACCTAGATGGACCAAAATGATATAAACTACAGATTTTGACACTAGAAAATGACCTAACAAGAGCGCTGAATAAACTGTATTACAATCCAACATACCTCCCATGCCCTATAAATAACTGCTTATACAACCAGTGCAAGACTAACTTGAGTAACAGCTCAGAGCATCATAAAACATATAACAAGGATGCCTTCTTTCAATCAAATCTATTCTCACAGGTAGAGTTGTCCTAATGAAGGACAGCAGATGCTGCTGCTGTCAGTTTTGTCTCCTCCTCTGGTAATGTTAGCAACAGAGGCTGGACTGTCAGGAAAGCCACAAACATCAGAGCGTGCAAGCCTCACTGAAATGTCACAAGCATTGCTTGTAATGCTACCAGCTGCTACAGAAATCCTCATCACAACCATTAACTAAGGAAGAGGTGAAATCCTTATGATTAGTCAGGTAGCTGTATCTGGTGAGGTTTTGCAGATATAAGTGATATGAGAAATAGACAAAGCAGAAGCTCTTCAAGAGGTGGTAAGAGACCACCAAAACGCACATCAGAAACGTTTACATCCCACACTGAATTGCTGCAGCTGAGAAAAAAGCGCCATTTTTATTTAGCTCCTGGACAGAGAAGATTTAGCTCTTGCAACTCACTCCAATACAAACACAGAAATGCAACAACCCAATTTTAAAACTAATCGCCTTTTGAGATCCAGATCTAAATTAGTTTTCATATTCAGAATGCCTAGTAAATAATATTGAAGTTCAACATAGAATAAGTTATAATATCACAGAATTACAACAGCAGCATTTCCAAGTAAAATACTACGAAACTGTGTACAGAAGTATCCTGTAGAGCATGTTTTGAGAGAGGGGAACACCACAAAAAGAACCTACAAACACCACATTGTCCACTTTCTGAAAACGTATCCAAGCTGACTCCATTGGAGCAGCAGCATGAACATGCATAGAAGAAGCAGGGCCCAATGTGGACATTCTTCTCAAGGTCATCTTTTTTCTTTCCTTTTGAGCAGCGTCAAAAGTGGGTCTGCAAAAATCACAGGAAAGCTATTTCTTTTATAGGGCTTATTTCATGGTTTTAGCAACTTTGCTCTGGCCAGTAAGAATGCTGTATGGTATCACGTCAGAATGGTCACCAAGTGGTCTTTCTGTGCTGCATCATCTGCATTTTCAAAGTAGTTGAACAGCTGACTCTGTATTGCTTGATATATGAAGATATGGTAATTGATACATGGTACAGGAGTTTAACTTCAGGTATGTGCTAAAAGCCAAACAAATTAGTGGACACTTTCCACTGCATGGGGATATATTCACAGTGCAATACTGAGTGTATGTTCATCAGCAAAAAAACCTTAAACTACTGACTGGAAAAACTCAGTTTTCAACTGAACACGGAGCCAATTTTCACTATCAGAAACATCTAGGAACTGATTTATTTTGTTATTCATCTGATATTAACTCCATCTGTTGATGTTTAGTTGAAGTGCAAGTTATCACGATGCTGTAGTAGGATGCAGTTCTCTAATATTCTAGATGAAATAACACATTATCAACCCAATGAAGTAAATGCAAATTTTGTCATAACTTAACAGCATAAAAAAAAAATCACCAAAAATATACTACTCAAATTGGACTTGTTAAGTCTTCATAGAAACATACTTAAAATGGACCAAATGTGAAATTCTAGACCAGCAAGTCTGTGAAGCTTTTAGGTAATTTCTTCAAGATTCCTTCAGGTGATACATAAACTATTGCCTATTTTACCAACAAAACCAGTCTTCTCTGATTATTACAGCAATGCACCCCAGAGCCAAATAAACATTCTGTCCTGTAGTAAGCACGTAAGGAAGAAAACTGGAAGTGAAATAAGAATTCTTCTGCTTGTTAGCAAAATAAAATAAAAAAAAAATATGTATGTACACACATGGGATTAAAACAGCCCACCCTATTTTTCCTTTCACTTTTTGGAATCTAGATTCCTTAAAAATTATATATAGTGTAAAAAAGAAAAAATATTGTTTAGAACATAAAAAAGAAAAACATACCCATATTTTCAAAATTAAGTCTTATGACATGCTTTTTCTGGCCACAAGCATGTCCTGAATGGAACAAGATAATTTGAAGTTTGAGTCATTCCCTTTAAAACGTTATGCTAAGGAAAACCTCTAAACAAGAAATAAATCCACAGCACTAAGCTGCATCTTCAGTATTTAGAGAGACTGTTCCTATTCAAGGTATCTTCCTTTTAAAGCTGGATCCCAATTGCCATATTTATTTTTAACCAGGAATCTACATTCTATTAGTTTTACAGCAAACACAAATGAACTATTTTGCCTTCTGCTTTGTACACTAACATTTGTCTTGGCCTGTGTTTTTAATCCACAGTTCTCTTCTTGGCTTAAAGCAGCTGGAAACTTAAAAACTCACACTTGGATTGTTCCATAAGTCTCATCTGACATTTGATAACAATAAAGTATGAGCTTTGTGGAAGTGATATTTATTAATAATAATACTGAGAAGCCAAGCATGTTAAAGAGTATATAATAGAGTACTGTGAAGTATTTAGAGCCCCCTTGAACATTACAAGTCTTCAAAACTTTAACAATTTTGAAGGTTCGCCCCTAACTTCATGTTTTTTTTTAAAGAAAGTTTGCCAAATCCTATTTGGTCTGCATGCATAAAAATAATAAATGGCTACTCACATTTCAAAGAAAAGAAATATGGTAATAGAAAAAAAATACATAAGTAGTATTCATTCACTGAAATGCAAAATGTCACTTTAACACATGGTTAAGAGAACTTCAGTTAGAGGTTTGTTATATATTTAAATCTTGAAAAAAAACCACCAATAAAATCCAGCTCTTGAGATACATGTGCTATGTACAGAAGGTACCAAATTACACTTCAGATGAGCAATAAGTTTCACAACCTCAGTATACTTAATTTTTAAATCTTATTCTTTCATAAGAAAGAATAAAAGATGGACAAACTGAAATGTATTTTAGCATGACTAGAAATGGCATGGCCCTTCATCAAAATATAGCTTTCTCTTCTAAAATATCAGAGGAACATCTAACCTAGAATATGTGCAAGAGATTAATGAAAGTGAACCTACAAATAAATACTAGTGTAGGATACGCTGCTAGCACTGTAAGTCATTTAATATTGTTAAAGGAGAAATGTTATTTTATTCCACATGAAGCTCTCTGAACATGGATGAAATGCTTAATGCTGTGAGAATATTTGTATAATATGATCCAATTAAGAACATAACTAATCAAAATTACATTCAAGACAGACTCCTCTTCCTGTGGTTTAGGCACAACTTCATTGCTTTGGAGCACCCATATGAATACATACACTGGGGTTCAGATATCTTTCCATCTTCTATATAGTGATTTCTGCTAATTTTAAAGTAAATTCAAGCCTTCTCTTCTATTTTTTACATAGTCCCCATCATCAGCCTTTTTAACACTCAGGAACATGAATCTGGAAATTCTTTTCTCTTTAACTGCTAAATCCTCACTCAAGATGCACAACTTTATGTGTCTGAGCTTTTTTTTTTTTCTATGCTCTTCTTACCATCTTTTTGTCTTCTCCTTAGTTGGTAAACACTGGGATAGCAATATTAATCTTTCTTGTCTTTGTACCACACAAGACACACTGAGACCTGATCAGTATCTAGCACCTTTTTTCCAATATAGGAACATCAGCACAGAAAGTATTATGGATCATTTTCACAGTCACACTTTTACAGGAACAATCCTCATATAGCCTGTCCAGTTCATAACACAAGCCTGAGGGAAAAAAACAGACAACGCCATATATTCTACACACACCACTATATACTAAATTATAAACTGAAGCTATACCTGTCTTCCAAGCGATCCACAAGGACATAAAAAAAACCAAAGAACCCAAGACCCCTACTTGAACTGTAAGAAAAACCCAGATACAGGCAGATGTAACTCTAAAATCATCTTACTCCCCTACGATTTCATAAGGAGAGGGTTGGTTTTTTTAATGTCTTCAAGCTTTTACACAGAAACATATAATATAATGATTAGGACA
>VXAK01017574.1:0-97270 GCA_013399435.1 Arenaria interpres
CATATGATTCTATGATTCTACCTTACTCTATGAGTCTGTATTGCACACAGAAGGTTTTCTATCACCTCTCTCTGACTTCTGAGGAACAAAAAAGGGGAACTACATTATGCATGAGCATCAGTGATTATACCAAAGCTAACATATATATTTGCAGTAAGGTCATTACCAGAGTGCACAGATTCCTGTAGGACATTAGGAAAAGTTGCTTAAAATTCAGCTTAGACATCCAGACCCAACACATGAACTTTAGTGCAGTCGAGTGTGTACTCTACAGGTTGGACAAATGGAGTAGTTGCTTTGCAATGTGGCCTCTTATAACAAGTTTCTTTGACGGTCTATAATATGATATTTGGGTAAAACCTGACTTGAGCTCTATCCTATGATGAGTTTTTCAGGTATCCACAGAGTAAGAACTTCTGACTGAAAAGTCAATTAGTATTCTTAAGCATCTTAGAATTGCATAAGTACTGATGGAATACCATTTATGTATTTTTTTTTTCCAGAATATCTTCAAAAACTTAATATCCTCTGCAGAGATCTTTGAGCTGGTCTCTGCAGATGTCATAACAGGTCTGTTGCACAGTAACTGAGTCCTATATTTACCGTAACAACACAAAGTCCTGTAAAAATGTGTGCCAAGATATCCCTTTGCCACTGGTGCAACTTCACACAGAACCAAGAGTTCACCTCAAAAGGGAGTGGGTTGCACTTTGATTCTGCATTTCCTTTTCCACCATGCAGGCGTTCTGGGAAGGGTTGGGTAGGAGCTGGGGGCAGAGATGAGGCTCTGTCCTTGGCCCTGGCGGGTTACCAGCTTCAGGAGGCATTTGAACTCTCTTCAGATCTGCAGCAGCTTTCCAAGGTGCCTGTGCAGGGACCCCAGCTGGGCAGCCAAAGTTAGAGGGAATTAATCTTTCTTCTAATTTCCTGGGCTGAAGGCCAAGCTGAGAAGGTTTCTTTGCTTTCTGTCTGTGCAAGCTAACTTTATTTGTTGGTAGAAAAAAGCTACCAATTTCAGGAGCTTGTTAGCTCTTCTGCTGAGTAATTACACTACAGAGAACTGCCCATGGGTGTTCACTTGCAATAAACTCCCACCAGATGAGACTACATCCACATTCAGACAATGACTCAAAATCATAGGTATACACTCTTTTACTTGCAGGAGCAGTCACACTCCATAACCTTTCCCTAGCTGACTACCTCCGGCACCAGTTGTCATCCTGTGCTGGGTTCAGGGTGGCACTGGTCAACATTATGTAGGAGCATCCTGGACTCTATGATGGGTTTTGCCTTCCCTGTCTGTTTTATATGGTACTAAGTCAAAACCTTTCAAAATTAAAGTGCCCAGGGATGCTGGGGATGAATGAGCAAACCCACCCCAGCTTCCCAGGATACATGTGGCATCCCTGTGGCATGGATGCATTCCCCTGATGGCCGAAGTGTTACTGCAGATAACAGACATGTTGGCTTGTGCTGTGTGTCAGGCAGTGCTTTTCAGCTGAGAGTAAGACAACAGTCAGAGCAAAGTTGAAAATTATCTTTACTCGACAGTAGTTAGTTTGGTTTTCAGGCTTTGGAGTGGGATTTCCAGCCTGTCAGGTCACAAAACCAGACATTTTCAAGGGGTCCCTTGCCAGAACTGTAAATAATGGCACACCAGCTTGCCAGTGTTCAGAGCGTCCCTTTGTGTGTGTGTAAATATCAAGAAAAACCCCCATATATCCATACAACAAATACTTAAACAAAAATTAGAAGTCACTAGGATGTTAAACAATACCCACTCTATTGTTTTCAATGGCCTGTAGCTGAAGGCTAAGTTGGGTTCTGTCCCCAGGAAACCTCACACTTCGGGAGATAAAATGATGGTTTTATTTGCTCTCAGCAAAGCCTTAGATTGCTTCTTCTTCAAGTCTTTCATGAGAACACAAAGCAAATTTTGAAAACATTAATTCTTTTTAAGTTGAGGAACAACTCGAGAGTGAAGGAAAATGTGTGCTTTGGCTAAAGTAGCATCTAGTTGTTCACCTGAACCTTTCAGTGCCAAAGCAGTAGGAGAGAGGCAGCACCAGCCAAATCCTAATCTCCGGACTCAATGTTTTGAGCCCAAACTGAACCCTCTCCTGTAAATGTAACAATTACAATATAAAACACTCAATGACAGAAAGAGAGTAGATTTAGATTAGATATTAGGGAGAAATTTTTTACTCTGAGGGTGGTGGTGAGACACTGGAACAGGTTGCCCAGAGAAGCTGTGGATGTCCCATCCCTGGAAGTGTTCAAGACCAGGCTGGATGGGATTTTGAGCAACCTGTTCTAGTAGAAGGTGGCCCTGCCTATGGCAGGGAGGGTTGGAATTAGATGTATTTTAAGGTCCCTTCCAACTCTAACCATTCTATGATTCTATGATTCTGTCATTCTATATCCAATTCCACATTTGTTCACTACAGCAAATAAAATGTGCAAAAAATCTTTGATTTTTATTTTTTTAATGCTAGATTTCATCATTCATGTGCCCCAAAAATCCATTGAGTACTCACTGATAGAATTCACCCAGAAATACTTTGAGCTCTTGAGTGGTGTGACAAGAATTGTGGTTACTTCAGTCTTTCTAGTTTCATACTCTGGACATGTAAAAGATTTGGGTTTTTTGTTTTAGTTTTTGTTTTTGTTTTTTGTAAGAAAGAATAATAGGAGCTTAAATGACAAAAGGGCAGTTTGATCCCAGTTCCACAAAGTTCTTAGTTACACCCATGCTTGTAGGCCTGCTCACTGTGATAGGATCCATCAGACTCCTCAGCTAAAATTAAGCCTGTGCTTTGGAGCAAGGCTCAGTCAGAACTTCTCCAATGTGTCCCATGCATTCAAAGCCTTAAGATTTAAACACATGGCTTTATAAAATATCTGGATCATAATTTCCCAGTGTGAGTGTTCAGTAGATTTAGTTGGCAATATACCAAATTAATTTACAAGACAACCGTAAACACTAGTCTAGACATAGCTGCAGAAATTATTTCTCCTTTTACTCATATACATCTTCTGCTCTGTGTAGGAACTTTTTGTTCCTCCTACTCAATCCTTACGAAATCCATACTTGAAATAACATTAAGGCTTGCATTTCCTAATGCCTCCTACTCCCCTTCACAGCCTAGTGATAATGAAGAGGAAATTTTGTTCTGGGCTCTTTCTCAGCTTCTGGAGCACCCATATAACAGACATATGTGAAAATGACTCAAAAAAGTGATGAAAAATCTCACTATATCTGCATCTTGCTCCTGCTCTAATGTTTTTATTCATTGTTCAAGTTGCAATAACTGTCTGAGTCCCAAGATCATTACAGCCCTTTAAATATCCTAAATAAGAGTTACTTTGCAATATTAATGTTGTTCATTCAACCACAAGTCATTTTAAAATGGTTTTATCTTAAGACTCTGGCAGAGAAAGAACTGTCAAATTAGAATACGTTAAGAAAAAAAGAATTAGCAAGCACCAACCACAGGCCAAATCTTCAAGACAAGGGAAACAGCCCAGTTTTCCCAGTATAATGAACATTTGCTGATGAGTTTGGATCATGTAAAATTATGTTTTGATGCTTCGCTGCTCAGCTTGACTGCAAGGACAGGACCAAATAGTATTGTCCTTTGACTGTACCTCTTCTGTTTTCTCAGCCTAAAAATATGGATTTTGTCCAGTTTTTGCCCTTGCAGAAGGTACTTAAATGTCCATCAAGATACAGTTCCCATGTTCTCCCATTCTTCTAGCCTCTTGTTCTCTTACCATTGCTCTGCCAGTTACTTTTTTTCAGCTCAGGTTTATGGATTGTCTTACTGCTTCCCCTGTACCTCATTCCTCTGCTTACTTTGCCTTTGCATGTCCTTCTTTTCCTCTCCATGCTGTTCTTTTGCCCTCTGCTTCTCATTTACCCATCTGCCACAGCACTTGTCCTTTTACCTCTTCTTAGGTTGTTCTTCGTGTTTGTCCTATCTTTAATTCATTTTTCCCAGAAGATCTGGCAGAATTATTCCAGGAAAAGATCTGCACAAAGCAGACACAAGTAATTTTTCTGCTGCTCTGTTTAAAAAGACAAGAACTAAATATGTCTTAATGGGAAGAAAAGTAGGAATCCCCAAAGTTCCCATATTAGACACTAAATCCACATGCTGTTCTCATCTCATACTTATCAGTGAATCCATCATTTGCCAGACAGGTAGGAAGTGTGGGGGATTTGGGGCTTAGTTTTTGGAACAAGTCCTTTATGGTGGGTTACACTATGCTCTGATAACTCATAAGGCCTATGGACTACGAGCATGCACTGTCAGCAATGACATCTCAAGCTGGGGGAGGGACAAGGGGCGTGTCTTCTTCAAAAAGATTAACTCAATTTTTTTGCAGTTTTCCTATGTTCACACCTATAATACCTGGTTGGGAGTTACTTTTGGAAGATTATTGTCATCCAGCTGAACTGAAAAACTGGTAAATCATGATGACCAAGCCCTGGAGATTTTTCATAAAACACTCCTGTGGTAGAGTGCATGTGTTTTCACTGAGTCCTTTAAGCATTCCTGAAACAACAATGAATTAGCTGCTTTTATCCTTGTGGTGGTGAAAATGTGAAATCTATACCATAAGAAACTCAGGAACTAAATTGTATCTCCAACTTTATTTTTTTCGTCTTCTTTTGTTTTCTTTTTAATCAGTAATCTCACCATAGTCACTCAGGGATTTCAGATTTATTGAGCCATAAGCATGTTGTGCTTTCCAGATGGAGAGTCCAGAGGCCCATTAGAAAATGACAACTTGATTATTAAGGTAGATTATTGAATTCAAATTGTAGATACGAAAGAACATCCTTGCTAATGACTAGCTCACTTTCTAAAACTGTTTGGACCAACAGCTCCCAATGACTTGGCTAAACAAAACAAAACAGAATTTTTCCCTATGTTTTCCCAGTGCTAATAGGCTAGGAAGTAAAAGTGCCTTCTTTATTTAGTATTGGTACTTACACTGATGCTGAATGCTGAATCAAATCTGACCTTGTCCAATACACCTCTACTGTGACACATTCCACTGAGAACTGATTGAAGATTGAATTCTTTCTTCCTTCCTTCCTTCCTTGATCTGAACAATACTAAAACCATTAAAACTTCTTATTTTGCAACCTGGAAATTCGGATAAAACACAAGGAATTTCTAAGGGAAGAATTCTTTCATGAGCATATGGCTGCTGAGTATTCTTGATGAAAAAACAACTTCATGGCAAACACACTGAAGCTATGAGGTTGGTGTTGGTTGAGGTGATGGGAGAGGAGAGATTGGGTGGATTCTTCTCTTCACAGTAGGCAAGATCAAAGCTCCTGGACACTTTGGTGGTGCAGAATCACAGATGCTGAACCTTTACATCTGTCTTCCAAAGTCCTTCTAACATGACACGTCTGGAATAAATTTTAGGCTCTACCAAATGATATTTTTCTGATGGAAATCTTGGAAGGTATTGAAAGAATCTAATTGAAACACATAAATTGGGTAATCCAGGAGGTTTCAATAAACTCCTTGAAAAAGTAGTGCAAAGTGCCTGGCACATCTAGAGAGTGCTTCAGAGCAGAACTGTAACGTACAGACTCTGTGTTGTCCTCCTCAGATTTCCATATCTCTCTAAAGACTCCACAGGGAAAGCAAGGATGCTGTGTTCCTAAGGCAGGTGCCTGAACTTGGTGACCCACTGCCAGGGACAGCTTCTTGTTTATCTTCTGTGTGAGTTCAATAGCTTGGAAGCAGTGCACAAGGAAGAAAACTGTTTAAAGAGCAAGAAGGCAGAATATAGATGTATTTAAGTAGTGTAAAGAAAAGGCAGGGTTGCTTTCTGTAGCTTAAAATCTGGAGATGTCAGACATAGTGAAAGGATGAAGCCAGAGGAGGCATTTTCAGGTTTCTAGTACTTTCAGAGTAAAATGACTGACATTAAGATGTTGCACTGCTAAGATCTAAGTCCACTAATGGGATTAACTTGGATCCCGAGTGCGAACATAACCCAAGGGTGAAGGTGAGAACATGCAAATAGCTACCAGCTCCCCACAAGGCACCACATTTAGGATCTGGGAAAGTCTGAACTTCCAACAAAGGGCTCACATTAAAGACCTGAGCCTATGTGTGACCACAACTAGATATAGAGACTAGATCTAACTGGCTTGGAAACATGCATAGTATTATAGTCACATTTATCTGCAAAGCCTGGGTAGCATTAGCATAGGCTTATCCATGAGAACACAGTCTAGGGAGCACCTTATACCCATAGGGGCACAGAATCCAGCTGGAAGTCTGTAACAAGTGGTGTTCCTCGGGGGTCAGAACTAGGTCCAGTCCTCTTCAATATATTCATCAATGACCTGGACAAAGGGATGGAATGTACCCTCAGCAAGTTTGCTGATGACACAAAACTAAGAGGGGTGGCTGACACACCAGAAGGCTGTGCGGCCATACAGCGAGACCTGGACAGGCTGGAGAGTTGGGCAGAGAGAAACCTAATGAAATTTAACAAGGGCAAGTGTAGGGTGCTGCACCTGGGGAGAAGTAACCCCAAGCACCAGTACAGGTTGGGGGCTGACCTGCTGGAGGGCAGCTCTGAGGAGAAAGACCTGGGAGTCCTGGTGGACAACAGGATGACCATGAGCCAGCAATGTGCCCTTGTGGCCAAGAAGGCCAATGGCATCCTGGGGTGCATCAAGAAGAGCGTGGCCAGCAGGTCGAGGGAGGTCATCCTGTCCCTCTACTCTGCCCTGGTGAGGCCCCATCTGGAGTACTGTGTCCAGTTCTGGACCCCTCAGTTCAAGAAGGACAGGGAACTGCTGGAGAGGGTACAGCAAAGGGCCACAAAGATGATTAAGGGCCTGGAGCATCTCTCCTACGAGGGGAGGCTGAGGGACTTGGGTCTTTTTAGTCGTGAGAAGAGAAGACTTAGGGGAGATCTAATTAATGCGTACAAATACTTAAAGGGAGGGTGCCAGGAGGACAGGGCTGGTCTTTTTCAGTGGTGCCCAGTGACAGGACAAGAGGAAATGGGCACAAACTTGAGTATAAGGAGTTCCACCTAAACGTGAGGAGGAACTTCTTTACTGTGAGAGTGGTAGAGCACTGGAACAGGCTGCCCAGAGAGGTGGTGGAGTCTCCTTCTTTGGAAACATTCAAAACCTGCCTGGACAAGTTCCTGTGCAATGTGCTGTAGGTAGACCAGCTCCGGCGGGGTGGTTGGACTAGGTGATCTCCAGAGGTCCCTTCCAACCCCATATGATTCTATGATTCTGTAAATTTCTCAGCTAATAAATATTATACAATCTGAAACAATAAGGCCATACAACGCTCTCAGGAGCTGACCAATGTTTGACTTGTCATGAAGGATAACTCTTCTTTCTTTAGTTGTTTTTTCTTAGACTATCCTACCAGCCTACCTTTAAAACCCACTGCTTTTTCAGTTCTGTGCAATAATAACAGTGATTTTTGATTTGTGGCAAGTGTGGGGTTATTTTGTTTGGATTTATTTGGCTTTAATAATGCCTTATGTGAAGAGGTTTATGTTCCAAAGTTAGCAGCGACATAAGAGAGGGGAAATTTCACCTGGACAGCAACATCAGAAAAGAACATAACAAAACATACTGGGAATAAAAGATTGTTCAGACAACTGGAAGAAGCCTGAACCAAATTTATAGCTCAGATAGATGAGTCTGAGGTTGCTGGAGTTTCCACTAGAGAAGGATCTATTACATTTTGTAGATGTGTTTAGATAGACAGCTATTTAGTTTTGTTAACTAGGCACCAGTGACATTGTAGTCTCTAGTGTTGCAAATGTAGAACCTCTTGCTAGAATTCTTTTGCCAACTTGCCAAAAATGATATATTCCCTTAAAAAAAAAGAAAAAAAAGAAGAGTTTTTCCTTGCTTTTGGAAGCAGGACCATATTAAACAGTAGGCACCGCCAACAGTTCAGTATTTGGTTCCCACAGTAAAAGAAGCACAGCAGAAAGAGGAGTGAATCCACATAGGTCATCCTTTCCAGAAAGAGGGGGAGACGTGCAGCATGGATTCTGCCAAGAACAGAGCAAATACTGCATGCAGCATTCTACTGGGTTCTTCTAAATGAGATTGAAAACAGCGTAATGTTTGACAAAATGTCAAAGGAAATGTACCAGAACTGGAATACATGATACTTGGATATTCCTTCCAGAGCTGAAATTTCCAAGTTAATTTCTTGCAGAATTCATTTGAAATGCAGGATAGAAAAACAACGTCCTTCATGCAAGGTAGAACCTGTAATTCTAAGAAACCCTTTAAGCCTAGAGACACAGAAGATGTTTTAATCCTTTATTGAACATAGAGGCTTCAATAACAGCCAAGAAATATGTGGCTACCTTGCTAAAAAGGAGCATGTAAACAAAACTGGGGATCTTTTTGCTTTGAAAACTTCAAAACACACTTAAATTTTAATGTACATCTTAATGTGTCACATACTTGCAAAAGGAAGACCAAAATTCTCTTTAAAAAATGTAAAAAGTTAAAATCGACAATATCCCAAGGGGTCCAAGTGGATTCTGAGTGTTTATAATGTCTCTGAAAAAGTATATTATACAGGTAAACATGATGCAAAAAGTAAAATGGAGGGGATTTAAAAAAAAGAGGTTTGACAAAGTGAAAGCTTTTTTGAGGTGCTGCTAAAGTGTCTGCTATTCTTTACACTATTCTCTCTTATTTTCAGCAGGGGAGAGCATAGTTCTCAAGCAGCACAAAGGAACTAGGTTAATAACAGCAATTATACAGAACATTGGAAATAGTGGAGTAGAGAATGCTCATCTTGTTATTTTCAAAGTGTGATGTAAATGTTTCACTTGTGGTAGTGCTTAGATCCCTATGAAATAGGCAGGAGGTGAGGCAAAAGCTTGGTGAGGAGTCAGCCAGAGTGGGCGAAGGAAGTAGCACTCAGCTATAACTTTCTTCAGAACGATTAAATTCCAAGCAACCTCTTTTGTTTGCTTATGCAGGAAGGATGCTGCGAAGACAGGACTTGTATTCAGCCAGGTCCTGAGAAATGGAGCAGTGGGAAGCATCATTCTACACTATTCTTAGAAGTGTTGCTGAAGTCAAAGAGTACAGTCTGGTTCAGAGTTGACATTTCATGTTATTTGTTAACTGGACAAATGGCCTTTACTAAATTACAAGCTCTTTTCATTAAATTGTTTCCTTCCTGCCATACAGACAAGTGCTGTTTCTGATTTCTTGATCTTTTCTTTTTGCTTCTGATTATTTTTTTTTTTATAATTTGTGCTCCAACACAGACACCCTAATCTCATGGGGCCAAAATTAATGTTGCTCTGACATGCGTAAGTAGCAAAAAATTTCCTGGTGGGACAGTTTTGTCCTGGAATTTCCCCAGTATCTATGCTGAGCAGCAGGAAGGCCAGCAGGTTGCCCTCTGGGCTCCCTCCTGCCTGCTGTCCTGCCTCCCTGTCCCAGACCATACTAGCGTGTGAGCTGCCAGGACATGGGGGCAGCCAGGTCACCTACAGCAGTCTCCTCAGTCTCCTCTTGAGCTTTCCACTTGGTAATGTGTGCTCCCAGAGCCTCCTAGATGATCTGAGATCTCCATATTCTGAGTCCTCTGTGCTACATTGGGGCCAGATCCTTGTTGTGGGGTCACCATCAACCCACTGGAAGTCCAGGTTCAGAATGAAGAGAACATGTTTTTCCGGAAATTTTCTGCAGCTTATCAATCCAAAATCCCTCATGGTGTAGGTTTTAGGGGCTACTTTTCTTTTCCAGTTCACCACATATTGGGTGCTGGTTAAAACCCCACAGATGAACACAAGTGGCCCTAAACTTTTATACTGAGAAAGGAATCAGATCAACATTATCTACGGTTTAGTTTTCCTATTGACAAAAAAAAAAAAGTTAAAAAAAAAGAGTAAAAAAATAAAATGCTGCTGTCTTCCAAACTTCAGGATATCTGGAAATGAAAGACTCTTGTCTAGAAGTAAGGGTCTCCATAGGTAAGTGGATCTAATAGAGGATTTTGCTGGTTGCACTATGTAATGAGTAACGGAAGGAGTTTCAGCAAATTATAGTCACGAATAAATGAAGAAAGCAAATTATAGTCACAAATAAATGGAATCACTGTATTCGGTGCCCTATACAGTAGATGCCTTTGTGGATCCGTTGTGTCCTTAATAGGATCCCTCAGTGTTCAAGGTATATTCCAATTGGCTTGACAAACTGTGTATGCAAAATCACTTAGGCATATAAATGACAATAATTACAGTTAATATTACTGTGCTGTGGATCTAATTCTTGACTGTTGTAGAACAGCAAAGCTCTAGTGATGACAAATCAGGGGAATTATGCTGATTTATTCCTGAAGCATTGGGCTGTATTTAAAATGGTGACAAACTCTGACACACATTAGCCATTTCCCTGTGGTATATACCTCAAAGTGCTATCCTCTTGAGAAAGTAATTATTTCTGAGCTATATCATTGCTTCACAGAATTTTACGCACAACTGTGGTACTACACATAAGAGAATGAATTTTATTCAGAACCTTCTCTATGTTAGCCATTGTACCCTGTCTGTCATGAAATGTTGCCTATGTAAGAACTTTACAGGAAAATGACAGTCATCATCACCACATTTACAAAGTCTACAACAATATTTGTTTGTGAGACTGACACAAGATAATGGAATGTATTTGGCCAAAAACCCAGAAATCAGTCCAAACCTGTCCCTGAAGAATTCAATTGAGAACACATTAGGGATTAGTTTGTCTCCATATTTTAAAATTAGTGTTCCAATAGCTTTTCCAACTCAGGTGGATCTTGGGATGGTTTTATTGAATGAAGCGTATTAGCCAAAACTCCAGCATTAATCCTTTCTCACCAACACTGTCTTGGAGTTGAGCAGCAATGTGCAGGGCTCTATCTATTGAAGACAGCAGGCCAATTTTAACCAGAAAATAAGGCTCTGCATGTGAGCAGGGGCAAAAGAGCTCTTTGGATTCTCATCTGCAGAACAGACTGAGGATATATGACAAAACTGGTTGAGACTGTGTGCCTCAACCTCTGGGTATGCAAGAGAGTGCAAATTTAGATGAGGAGACACTTCAGATTTCCAAAGAAATTAAGCTATTGCAGCTAATTTAATTAGTTGCATAACCATGACATGTACACAGGAAAAGCAGAGCTCTCATCTTGGATCATCGTGGAAAAGCCTTTCATACCATTTTCTCTCTTTGGGAAAAGTACTTGGTGACAGGACCCAAAACCGAGGAATTCAATCAACAACTAGGTGCTTGCAGGAAAAAAAAATATATTGTAATCAGATATCCAAAGTATTTGTTAAATTTTCATGGAAAGGAAAATGAAGAAAAGTATGCAGAGATAATGCTGCTGCTGCTGCGGCTACATTATTTCAGGGTGTTGGAAGAATATCCGGTCTGCCTAGCTAAGTACAGAACTGTCTAAATTTTGTTGAAGGAGTCTTTCTCAGTGTTGGAACTTCACTTCACTGGGGAAGGATCTCTCTCTGGATATTTCCATAGGCACTTCCCACTTTTTGCACTTCTTGTGTATATAATACTGTTGCATTTTTTCAGGCAGATTGTTTTATTAGCCACATGACACTTGCATGCAAGTTAGAGGTATTGGAACCCATCATCTGTCCTCTTTGGTAAAGGTGCAAATGTTTCTTATATTTATACTCGGTTAAACATCCTCACTGAAATAGGGACATAAAAGAAGAGCTGGATCATCTCAGGCTGTATGAGTGTCCTTTGTCCAGGTCCTCCAGTACCATTTACCAACATGAGCTACCTGTAGATGCTTCCTTCCCAGCGCATGAGGAAAATTAGGTTTTTAGAAATGGGTTTCCCAGCAACTAACATGCAGATCAGGAAACGGTGGACTTGGGAGTCATCCAGTCATCTAGAGATGGGATCTGTGGAGATGCAGGGACAGTTGCACCACATCACAGCTTCTGACTGGGATGTGTAACCAAGTTCCCTTTCCAGGGAAACCAGGGCATAGGAAGGTAGGGCTGGTTGTCACCCAGATCTCAGTCCACTAAGCAGCTGGGACATGACTGGTGTTTGCACTGAGATGAGATTGCAAAAGGTCTCTCAGTGTCAAGAATATAAACTAATGGCAGCACCGTCCTGCACTGGTAACAGAAAATTGAGGGACTAGCTTCAAGGGGTTTATTTGCAGACAGGGGTATAAAGTCACTACAGCCTGTCTTTACACTCACTGGAAGGATAGATGGAGTGAGCCATCTGACCCATTTCTTATGTACCTTCCTGGAACCCAATTATATGATAGCTCTGTCAATCAGTGACCAAAAAAGTCAAGCATTTGAGACACATGAAGATTTGTCAGGAGAGTTGGCTTATTGGGAAGCTGACAAGGAGATCTTTGTCTGAAGTATACACTTTGGCTTCAACCCAACCTGCTGCAGAGGTTAGCTGGATGCTGTGGGTGTCCAGACGCTTCTTGGTGTAAGCAACAATATGGAGTCCTCAGTCTACTGTTGCTGAGAACAAGGTTCTCCTCTTTCTTCCCAGCCTGCTTCCTTTCTTCCCAGACCAATCTATAAAAGGGGAAATGAGGACAGAGTGACATCTCCAGCCGCAAGTGCCTTGAGTTTTAAAACACTCTGGTGATAACAGAAGGTACCGTTGGCAGATTATACTACTGCACTAGGATGATTTGTTTTGTTTTGTTTTAATTAATAGGATAAAAGTGTATTAGCATTGAGTTCCTGGACTGTAATCTATAAGACAGGACAAAACCGGTAAAATTGACTGGTTGTGAAATAAAGTTAGTCTGAATGTTCTTTGGCAGCGTGTAAAATTTTTTGTTACTAGAGCACTCCACATCAATACAAAGGCAAATATTAATTTAATAGATATTTAGGAATCCTTAGGCTAGTTTCATCTTTAGTAGGATCAGTAAAATGCCTTGTGCTGCATTCAGCTTCCTCTGTGCAGCAATTCACATGAAGTACTCAACAGTGGGGAGATTCTCCAGTTTGTCTGGTTTGTTCCTCCTGCCTGCCCAGGCAAAGAAGTAGGAAAACTGTGCAAGACAACTGAACAACAGTAACATTAATGACACTGTAATTTTGAGTATTTAACAGGTAGTAGAAAGGATGGCAATAAAAAATAAATATTGCATAGGTACTCATCTGTACAGATCTGTAATGAAAAGCAGTGCTGTGGTAGAGTATGAAATGATGTTGCTATTTTCCTAAGCTCTCCTGTAAAGCATAGGATGAAATACCAGCTGGAGCTGAGTGACATTCAGCTGCCTTATTTTAGTATTGTCCTGTACAGGAAAGTACTTTCTGAAAAAAAAAAAAAAATTAAAAATAATTATATTATCCTATGATCTTTCCCTGATGTCTCCAAAACTCACTGTGCCTTGTCTGTGCTATTTTCATTATCATCTATCTGATAGCTGATAAGTAAATGTAAGTCTACGCCTTGCAATAAAAAGGAAAGTAAAAGCTTGTTACTAGAAAAGCTATCTCTTTAAATTCAGCATAATAACTCTGAGATTTCCCTTGGAGACTGTTAAAGAAGTGATCTGCCTAGTGGCGTCCACACTCCTGAATTAGGGGTGTTGGCTGCCTTTAGAGTGCACAGGAGCCATGTAGAGATGACATCTAAGGTAGCAAGAAATGCTATGGGAGGAATGTTACTATTGCCCCTCAGGAGCACAGGTGCTAATGTTCCTGATGGAAAAAGGAGCTTGTCTCTTTCAGTTTTTTTAACACTGAATTCATAGCTTCACAAAGCATGAGAGTGATTTTTTAAATACCATTATTTAGTGTACTGAAATTCCCAACTGAACCCCTCCACCACATCAGCCATCTGACACAAGTGGTCCTAGAAACAAGGCTAAAGATGAGTTTCTTCCCTTTCCTCCTCCTCCTCAGCCAAGAAACAAGAGATAAGGAGAGCTATGCAGCATCCACCAAATACAGTTTCATCTTTGAAGCAACTTCAAGTGTTTTCAGCTGGAGGGAAGAAATGAAGCCAAGACCAGCACAGACTCAGAAGGTGTGTTGACCAGGAGATTATTGGAGACAATAGCAGCAAGTGAGAAGAAGAAAGCCTCACTGCCTCTAGAGTAAAGGTCCTCATAGCTGCACTCTGAAGACACCAACTAATTTAAGTGCTGAAGGTGGGATATATGCAGGAATATGTGTATATCTTTACTGGGGACTTAATCACTAGTATGGTTGGGAGTATTCTGATCATGCCCAAGGAGAGGTGTCTAAATGTCACAGGACCTTTACAAATGACTGCAAAATAGCTAGGGAAATAGGAATGTTAGGAATCTAGTTAACATCTAGATTAGGCATATTCCATTTTCTTAAGTCCTTTTGTGAATCTGATATTATAAATATAATGGCAGTTGGCATTTCTCCATTTTATTTTTTTATTAAATATGCATCTATATGCATATATAGATGAGATGCATATATATATATATTTATAAAAAGATATATATATATATTTCTTGGCACCCTGAAAGTTTCGTCATCCATTTCAAATTTTTCCTCAAGTCTCCCTGCTTCTGGTACCACAAATGTAGTAACTGTGACCCATGAAATCTTATCCCTTTCTCTACATCTTTTGTTGCTCTCTTTAAGATCTGTACATGCAAGAGATGCAAAGACAGCTGTTATTTTCCTCCCAAAACATTGGGAGAGATACTGCAGAAATTTCTTTCATTGCTACTTTCATGTTGTTCTTCCTGCTTGATTTTTTCTTGCCTTAATCTTCCCTCTATAACAGCTTAAAATTAGAAATACTGTTTTTCCTCCTTATATATAGGAAATCTTATAAATTCCACTGCTGCATGATGGATCATTCTTTATAGACTACATATATTTTTAGCACAGTGTAAAATAATGATACCACAAGTTATTTAGTTAAAACAGGGAATGTAGGGAAAACAGTGTAGGCTCAGTTCTATTGCTTCAAACTCTAGGATCTCCTTACCTGAAGCATATTTCTCCTCAACTCTCTCTGTAGACATTGGATCAGGGTAGGTACCTTTCCAGAGTTATTGATATCCTCCTAAAATCTGAATTACTCTTGGATATGCCTAGAATTCTCATGGGCAGCATCAAAGTCTGGGATCCTAAGATCATAGAATAGTTTAGTTTGGAAGGAACCTTTAAAGGTCATCTAGTCCAACCTCCCTTGCAATCAGCTGGGACATCTTCAATTAGATCAAGTTGCTCAGAGCCCCTGTCAGAGCCCTGTCAACCTGACCTTGAATGTAGCCAGGGATGGGGGATCTACCACCTCTCTGGGCAACCTGTTCCAGTGTTTCACCACCCTCATTGTAAAAAATTTCTTCCTTATATCTAGTCTAAATCTACCCTCTTTTAGTTTAAAGACATTACCCCTTGTTCTATCACAACTTCTCCAGGCTGAACAACCCCAACTCTCTCAGCTTGTCCTCATAGATGAGGTGCTCCAACCCTCTGATCATTTTTGTGGCCCTCCTCTGGATTCATTTCAATGGGTCCATGCCTTTCCTGTGCTGAGGGCTCCAAAGCTGGACACAGTACTCCAGGGGGGGTCTCACGAGAGCAGAGTAGAGGGGCAGA
The DNA here is from genome assembly GCA_013399435.1 of Arenaria interpres. Taxonomy (NCBI): domain Eukaryota; kingdom Metazoa; phylum Chordata; class Aves; order Charadriiformes; family Scolopacidae; genus Arenaria; species Arenaria interpres. The sequence continues at coordinate 15,652 of VXAK01017574.1, forward strand.
ATCACCTCTCTCGACCTGCTGGCCGCACTTCTTTTGATGCAGCCCAGGATATGGCTGGCCTTCTGGGTTGCAAATGCACATTGTTGGCTCACATCCAGCTTTCATCCCTCAGTACCCCCAAGTCTTTATCAGCAGGGCTCCTCTCAACCCCTTCATCCCGCAGCTTGTATTGACTGGGGGTTACCGCAACCCAGGTGCAGGACTCTGCACCCTGCACTTGCTGATGTTGAATCTCATGAGGCCCACACAGGCCCACTTCTTGAGCTTGTCCAGGTCATCCCATCCCTCAGGTGTGTCAACTATACTGCTCAGCTTATTGTTGTTCACAAACTTGCTGAGGGTGCACTTGATACCACTATGTCATTGGTGAAGATATCGAACAGTACTGGTCCCAATATGGATGCCTGAGGGGCATCTGTACATTGAGATGTTGACCCCTACCGTCTATGACCATCCAACCAATTCCTCATCCACTGACCAGTCCACCCATCAAATCTACGTCTTGCCAATTTAGAGAAAAGGATGTTGTGGGGTACCATGTCAAAGGCCTGTTGTCCAGATAGACGACAAAGGATGCTGTCCAGATAGATGATATCTGTAGTTCTTCCCTTGTCCACTGATGTAGTCACTCCATCTAGTACCTTCAGTCAGGTGTCTTACATTAGATGAGAGAATTTAGATTTTAGGTGCCCATGCTGCTAGTTGCTCCAAACAGTATCCAGGGATAACGAGAGGCTTGTATGCAGACCTAGAGCCTCTGCACATTTTGCTGGTAAATTTATGCTAGTGTGGACATAACAATAAATGAGAATAAATGAGAATAAACAAAAAACCTACAAAAACGGAGTATGTTTTCTCCCTGTTGGACAGCAAGCCAAATTTTGTTTTCACTGATTTTAATATCAATAATTCCTTTCTATTCACAGGAATTGCTTTTGTTTCAGCTTGATATAATTATAAAAAAATTTGTCCTGTTCTCCAGGGTCTATTCAGATTCAGAATTTTCAAAGAAAACAGGAGTTGCCATTATAATTTTCATACAATTTTCAACATGATACACTATGCTTAATCTGATGAAACTGCATCATTACAGTAGTGGGGAACAACATCACAAAATTATGTCTTAAACAGCCTTGCAAATGACTGATTACTCTTATTATTGGGACTTGAAATGATAAAAAAGAAAAGCATTCAAAATTTTGCAAGTAAATCAAATAGAAACTGACAGGTATAATTATTTTATATACTTGAAAGGGATTCAAAATCTCCAAAGTGAAGAGTTCTATAAACAGAACAGATGTTTTAAAAAGAAGAAAATGAAGAAATCTGCTTCATAACATAGTAGCAGCTGGTGTCCTGCAATTACCCTCTACCCATTGGATTTTGTGAATGTTACAGCCTGCTTACAGATAGTTTTATCGTTGTGTAATTTGAGTTTCATATTCTAGCATATTTTTATTTTTACATAGCAAAAGGAATGTATAAGCTGAGACTCCAAAGCTGAATGTTTGTGCTGGTGTGTGCAGGCATCAGAAAAAAGCATTCATGGTCTTTCTAAGAGATATCCAGACTACTTGGAGATATAGGACTAAGGTCTAGAAAAGCTTGATGCAATTCCTTTCGACTTCTGCATATTGCTGGGACACTTTGTCCAAAACAGAGGTCCTGAGGGTTGTTTGCCCTATCTCTGCTTTCGATTAAAGCTAGTTAATGGTAACTTTGCTGGTTTCTGTCTTCACAAATGAGAATCATCTTGCCTTGACTAAGCTGCTAAAAACTCAAATGTGTGTTGCAACCCAGGTCCTCATTTCCCTTCTGTAAGATCAAAACATTACTTTTTCGAAAATGCGCATTGCACCTTTTTAGGTTCCAGAGTTCCTGAGGACTGCTTGCAGGCATATTTTTAAGCATCTCTATGTGGGAACTGGGCTGCAAAATTTGGGTACTTAATCTGTCTCTAAAATTCAGCTATGCAGTGGAGCACATTCAAGAAACAGCTGGTGTTGTTTGCATAGACAAAAGAGCAATGTCGTACTTTTGTGGGCCTACAAAGTTATGTCTAATATGGATACATAAACCCTCCTTCTCAAGGCCTTCGGGGTCACCTGCCATGGAGGTAACTGATGAAGTAGGTATTTACTTCAAGAAAAAAAGCATCCCTGTATTTTGGATACACACTAAGGTCCTAAGTCAAAAGGAGCGAATGGCATCCCCTAACTCAGGTGTGCTCAGTGGCAGGTGGAGCAGCTGTGGGCAGCTTGTACCAGAATCCTTTCTTACAGAAAGTTGTCCCAGTTCAGTTTTTGAGGCTCTCAGATTCAGCAAGGGTCTGATCTTGGTTTGGAGCTGCCGAAGTACAGCAATACCAACACAAAATATTTGTTCATTTTGGTTTTGTTCTTCAACAGGGAGAGTTAAAAATAAGTTTAGGAAGGCTTTTGATAACTTTGAAAAATTAATTTTATTTATTATCACACAGAGGCCAATGAAGAGTGTGGTGACAGCCTGTAAGGCTGAAAATTTGGCCAACATCTACTGGTATTGCATGTGGTGTTCCTTCTTTTTCTTTCTGGAGTGGGTGGAAGGCAAATGTTAGACTGTCCTGTGATACTCTCTCGTGAATGCTGTGAGCAGTGGTTCCTATGTACATCCATCAATTTCTTCCCATCACAGAAAATCAAAGCCAGAATGTTCTGCCTGTGCTTTATGATCTGCAGAGGGCTCCTCAGAGAAAAGGATCCAAAATGTGAGAGTGCCGGGGACTGATGATGAGCCAGGAGGTGGGGAACTGCAGCCATTCGAGGGTATGCTTTGGAAAATTTGCTGTAATTTCTGAAAAGGAGGAATTCTGCTTTCCAGAAATAATATAAATGTTATGTCAGTGATGTTTATGTGATATTTAGACCTTTCCATGTCTTGCTCATTACGTTGCAAAGCTGGAGGATGGTTTGATTATATAGTGCTATGTCAGATGCTTGCTCAAATAGTAATATTGAATTCATATTGAGCTCCTGAAGTCTCCATAATTCCCACTGCTTTGACAATACCCACCCTTCAAGAGTACTAATTAGAGGGAAAATATAGCTCACACCAGTCATTTATTTTTATACAGCACCCCTCAGCACAAACTTTCTAATGTCCTTTTCGCTCATTAAAATCCAATCAAGTAAAAGTATTCTTTATTAAGTGGCCCATGAAATAACTTTTTAATTTTGGAACAAAAGGATATGAGGGCTATTACCTGTTTGAAATACTTCCTGACAATGCACTCTGGAGAAAGAAGAGATACATGTATCTTCAACTCACGAGGGAGTGAGAGAAATCTTGAGAAAACAGCTCCCCAAAGGATGGCTGGTATTTCATTGCCTCAGCACCTGCCCCTCTTTTTCCAGTGTACCATCTCCACATTAATGATTGCAGCGTTGAAAGAAGAAAGTGAAAATAAAAGACAAAATCAGTGACAAGAAGGAGAAGTATATATAAAAAAAAAGAGAGAGAACATGGAAATAAGAAAAAATAAATGAGTCTTTGCTGATACCAAGTGCAATAATAAAGTAATTGTTTCAGAGAATGCTCCTGTCAGAAAACCACTTTGCTACAAAGGAAAGGAGAGTGTGAAGACAACCACAGTACAAGCTGGAATATTTGCAATCTTATTTGTCAAATAGTATTACTTGTTTTCACCTGTGTAATGCATTCATTTAAACCCAAACCCCATTGTAGAAGTGTGGAACACGTCAACAGCTGGAAGCAGTGGTAGGAATTGGCTTGCCATCGCTCACACATCATGCCAGCACTTCAGAGAGGTGCACTGTCACTTGTGTGGTCACATGATGAATAGGACAGCAGCACTGGAAAGCTTCCCCCCAAATCAATCCCTGTAAGTCCCAATCTGCTTCCTTAAATCCCCTTTGAAATACTGATTGCAATCTAAAGAGGGGTCTTGTTGATTGAAAATGAAGGTTTTCATGTGCATGCTGGTGGGATCAAAACCACTCTTATTTGGGACTGGGTAAATTTACCTTGCTTTCTCTTCATGTGGATTCCTCTTTGGGTCATTAAAAGCTCCTCCCTGGCCTGGCTATCACCTGGGGGTGTCACTTGGCCTTCACTGTGTTTCAATAAACAGCACATAAGCCTGGTTCTGGCTCAGTTGCAGGAAGGAGAATACAGCTGAACTGAAATGCTTGTCTATGTGGCCACATGAGCCAGACAGCCCAACAAACAAGGTCAACTATTAAAACCAGAAAAGTCCATGTAGACAAGGCCTGCTGGCACAGAGTGCAGCGATGGCATTGTAAACGCTGAGCAGTAGGGCTGATTTCTACCCTGCTGAAGAAGTTTAGGGCAGATTAAGGAGAAAAGTATTCTGGGAGACATTTCTTGTTGGGACCTCTGACAATTGGATCCATTCAGCTTTTACCGCTGCAATAGTCCTGCATTTTTCTTATGTACCAAAACAGCATCCTGGCTAAACTATTATGTGGGAGAGGAAGGTGAAGTTCAGTTGTCAACATGCTTGCAACCTATTATATATTTAAATAAGGAAGCTATATGGGACAATACATACGGACATCTTGGCATCCTTCCTGTTGAGGTACTTTATTATTTTACTATCTTTATCCTGTATTTTAGATAAATATATAACCTTGATTGTTTAACTTGCTTTTGTTAACTCAGTCCTGTGTAACTTTCAGCTACTTCACGAAAGTCTCATGTAGTGGAAAAGATAGAGAAAAATAATAAGGATGAGACCAAGACTCCAAAACAGTGCAGTGAAATATTGCTTTTATTTATATACGTTAAGTCATGAGGGTTAATGGTGCTACATGAGGCCAAGCTAGGGCAGAGTCTTAGCCTGGGTTTGATTCTAAGCTGAGAACATGGCTTCTGATGCCCTTGTCTTAGACTGGTGAGAGAACATACATACAGGGAAGTGAAAGATATTTGTCGTAGGAATACAGGACTCCGCCAAATATTATGCTTCATCTGCACATTCTGCATCATACCCAACAAAAATTTTTGTCCCAGTGGAACAAATACCATGTGAGGGCTACCAGCTAACTATCACCTAGGGCAATGAGGGAATCTAAGGGAAACCAGAGTGAAAAAAAGCTACTAATGGCATGACAGCTGACAGTGGTTATAATCCAAGCTTTATGCTGGTATCTGAGCTGACATACAGCTTGGATGATGAGTTATATCAGGTAGACAAGGATCTGCTGTGGCTGCTGCAAACACGTCTTTGAGAGAATGGACTGCTTTTTGTCAACTCAGTCTTTTTTGATCTAATAACATGGATCAGATGAAACTATCCACACTATTTTTTCCTGTCAAATATTTCAAATGTTTTGGAGCCTTTAGTCCTGGTTTAGAAGCTAGGCAGCCTTGGTTTTCCGTTCCAATTCAGTTCATACTCTCTTGGCAGACAAATCTTCACCATTTCAAACGATGAATTAAACACATCCATCCCTACTTACAGCCACTTGCCCAAACCGACAACAACAGCTGCTGCTGGTGCAAGAATAAAATGGTTCTGACAAAAGAATCATAGAATCATAGAATCGTCCAGGCCGGAAGGGACCTCCAAAGGTCAGCTAGTCCGACCTCCCCACAGTCAACAGGGACACCCCCAACTAGACCAGGTTGCCCAGGGCCTCATCGAGCCTCACCTTGAATATCTCCAGGGATGGGGCCTACAATCACCTCCCTGGGCAACCTGTTCCAGTGCTCCACCACCATCACAGTAAAGAACTTTCACCTCATCTCCAATCTAAATCTGCTCCCCTCCAGCTTAAAGCCATTGCCCCTCATCCTATCACTACAGGCCTTTGTAAACAGGCTCTCCCCAGCCTTCCTGTAGGCTCCCTTCAGGTACTGGAAGGTTGCTATTAGGTCTCCCTGGAGCCTTCTCGTCTTCAGGCTGAACAACCCCAGCTCCCTCAGCCTGTCCTCGTAGCAGAGGTGCTCTAACCCCCTGATCATCCTCGTGGCCCTCCTCTGGACCTGCTCCATCAGGTCTATATCTTTCCTATATTGAGGGCTCCAGACCTGTACACAGTATTCCAGGTGAGGTCTCACCAGAGCAGAGTAAAGTGGAAGAATCACCTCTCTGGACCTGCTAGCAATGCATCTTTTGATGCAGCCCAGAATGTGATCGGCCTTCTGGGCTGCAAGTGCACACTGCCTGCTCACGTCCAGCTTCTCGTCCACCAGCACCCCCAAGTCCCTTTCCTCAGAGATGCTTTCTAATACCTCACCCTCTAGTCTGTACTGATGGTGAGGAACTGAAGGAAAGCTCCAGGTCTTTCATATCTTGTGTCTGGATGAGGAAGGGTAGAGATATGTTAGAGGAGAGGCCAGGACATTGCCCAGCCCCACACAGGAGTACAAGTGGAAGTGCAAGTGAAGGTTGTGTCTGCCCAGAAACCTTCCTCCTTAGTAAGTTATCCATAGAGTGCTTGGTCCAGTCCTGGGTTACCAAGTGCAACAAGGACATGGACGTACTGGAGCAAGTCCAGAAAAGGGTCACAAAGATGGTGAAGGGACTGTAGCATACCTCATAAAAGAAGAGGCCAGGACTGTTTGGAGTGGAGGAGAGAAGGCTCATGTATAAATACCTGATGGGGAAGAAAAGAAGATGGAACCAAATTCTTCTCAGTGGTATCCTGTGAAAGGCCAAAAGACAATGGGCACAAATTAAAATACAGGAAATTCCATTTAAACATAGGAAAAAACTCCTTACTGTGACAGTGATCCGTTAGGTTGCCCAGAGAGTCTATGGAGTTCTCATTCTTGGAGATATTCAAATCCCAACTGGACACAACTGGCAACTTTCTCTAGCTCTCCCATCTCTTAGCAGGGGGTTGGACTAGATGATCTCCAAAGGTGCCTGTCAGGCTCAAGTTTTATTTGATTTTGAGAAATAGAGCGTGCTAAATATGCCCAATTAATCCTACATGTGGAGCCGCTTATTGCAAATACAAGTAACTACATAGATCTAAATGAGACAGCCTAGAGTAGCTCCCTCCTCCAGACAAGTCCTACACCCGAGATGTCTGAGCTCCTGCATCTGATCTGCTCTGAGCTCTACCCAGTGGCAGCAGTCCATGAGCAGTGAGCTCTTCCTCCACAAAAATGTCAAAGGGCCAAGTGGGCTAGAATGAAAAGGAATAATATCATGGTCATGGTCATGGCCCTGGCACAGGCTTCTGTCCACATCCCCAGAAAGGCTGCAGACTGCCTGTGGTTTGACTTCTGAAGTGGGCAATGGACTCCTTCACCATGTGGTTGGTGTGAGCTGGTCACCCCTGCCAGGGAAAAGGGAGAGCAAAACATGGCTCCCCCACTTTCCCATACCATTCCTGCTCACAGAGTATTTGCATCTAACTAACTGCCCGCCCAGAGAAAACCTCATAAGGATGAACAATTTTTCAGAGATACCAGGGCACCACTCTCCCAGAAAAGTTGCTGAATGTCAGGCACTTCAGTAGGAGTGGAGGGTTAAATGACTCTAAGAACTTACTCTCACCCCATCATTATGAGCATGGAGAAAAATAAAGGAGAGACACAGTTTAATTTTGCTTTTATTAGATCCTCACCTTTTTTTTCTATGTTTTTAAAGGCAAGAGCCTTAGAGTGAAAGAGGGAATGAGTCACTGCAATAGCTTCTCATTAAACTAATGACAAGACATATAAACAGAGGGAGCTCGCTTGGCTAATGTTCCTACCATCCGCAACACTAAGCCATAGGAAATTAAACCAGAAAAAACTCATGTAGCATGCCTTGGACTGGGTGTTCAATTAACCTTAAATCGGAAATGTTAACATTTGATTTGAAAACAACAGTTAGGCATTTGCACCAGGTGCCCTGTTGTGGGATAGGGTTAAAAAAAAGAAGTAAAATCAAATATCAAGCTCTGTTTTTTGCACTTTTGAGTGAGTATGCACTAGGTATGCACTTTTGAGTGAGTATGCACCTCTGTTGAATCACATTTCTGAAGGTAGAGAGTTCCTTGCTGTTCTCTTTGGTCTCTTTTTAATGCCAAGTCAATTACCCAGGCTTCTCCTTGGGTTATGGTAGGCGCTAAATACTTCTGAAAAATGCCCTCTCAGTAAAAGCCATTATTTTCCAGTCTGACTCCATAAAAATCAACCTGCCAGAAAAAATAAATTTTGAAGGACCCCATGCTAAAACCTCAGTTCAGAGAACACCCCATTTTCAGTAGAGAAGCAGATATGAATGATCCACATCCAATTCCAAGAGATTAAAAAGGCAGTAAGGTGTTGATCTGCAGAAAACATCTTATAGCAAAACAGTTCTAGATCTACGGCATTAACCTCAGATTGCAGGAAGAATAAAATCTTTTGGTACTGAGAAAATAATGCTGAAATTGTTTTTAAAATTGCAAACCCTCAGCAGTGTTCAAAACAGACTCTTTTTCAGCAGTGTTTCCCAACTAATATTCAATAACTTTTTAAATAGAAATTTTTAATTGAAATGAATAAAAAAATGCAATCATTATTTTGAAACATTTTGATATAATTTTATTTTAAATGGGGATTGGAAGTTCCCAGTCTGCTTGACAAAAGTGTGGACAGAGCAGTATTAATGCCAACAAGTTTTTAAGGAAAGAATTGAAAACTGAGTTTTTCTAGCAACAACTGTATGTAACTGCATAAGATCTCAGTCTTCTTTGCCTGATAATTTTGAGTTTTGGACCAATTCATGTTGCAGCAGCTATTACAGCTTTGGCAAAAAAACCCAGCAACAACATACCTTTTTGTCTCATAAATACCTTAAAAATAGCTGAAGCTTCTTCAGATTCATAGCTAATGGAAAGGAAATGAGGAAATATGTTCCTTTCATTTCCTCTGCTTTGTGTAAAGGCCAAGGTTTAACAGAGAAAGAAGAATAATTTAGAATTTCAACTATGAGTTTATAGCAGGCAATCAGGAGAACTCCTCTATACAAAGCTACTTAACAAAAGAAACCAAAAAGTGCAGAATGTTCAAAACACTAAAAACTGTGAGGTCAATGCAAAAACAGCCCCACAAATTAAATTACAGAAATATTTTATGTAATCAGTCCATTAAATCTATGCATTACAAATTGCAGAACATTCCTATATGATAGAACATGAGAGCTGAGCAATCATTTATTCCTGGCATTTCTCAGCATGCAGTAGAAGTACAAGTAGAAGAATGACTTTTACACTGAGTAACACCTCAGTTATAAACAAGGCCATTATACTGACAATGCAAAAATTAATTATAAATAGTTGAAATTGGGTGGGTGGCTGGGTGGGGGGTATAGATAGCTGACAGACTGTAATGGAGATATTTTTGAGCCTGGAGGTACAAGTAATTTTCTCCACTAGTTTCTAGAGAGAGCTGTTTCAAAAGTTGTAGCTAAAAATAAAAGGACAACATTACTATTAAACACCATCAAGTTGACAGACACTTCTTTATTAAGATGCAAATAAAGTCTTCATGTCACATATGATGACTTCTGCTATTTTCAGTTCTTTGCCAAACTTGAAAGTTTTGGGCCAACAGTTTTCACAAAGCCTGAATGCCTTAGTTTGAACTTAGTGTTTGTTTAAGCTCTGTGTAATGCCGTTCAGTCTTTTCTGAAAGAGAGATTAAGGAAAAATATATTTTCTTTTGCTCAGTTTTACAATGCTTCTGGATGAAGAAGTTCTAGCACCTCCACGTGACATAACCAAGATGACATTCATCTATGCAGACTGAGTGTCAAAGCAGTTCTTTCTGCAATCTCTGTGCAACTTCATCACCATCTCAGCTTCAGTTTCAGCTCAGGCTGATGTGTTCAAGGCCTTCTTTGCCCCAGTCTTCATTATGTATGTCTCCCAGACCTCTGTGCTTAGTGAAAGGGTTGCAGGAGGAGAAGGAACAGCAGAGCAGATGAGTCAGGTCTTATTGAGAGAACATGAGCAATAGAAATCCCTGTGGCTGATAAGCTGCATCCAAGGATGATGAAAGAGCTGTCTAATGTCCTTGCAAGGCCTTTCTCTATCATATTTGAAAGACTGTGCAAGCTGGGAGAGGTCTCCAACACCTGAAGAATGGCACCCATCTTCAAAAACAAAAGCCAAAAGAAATACGAGTTGATCAGCCTCACCGCGGTCCATAGGAAAATCATGGAGCAAATCCTCTTGAAGCACCTTTCTGGTCACAAGATCAAGAAAAATGTGATATGGAATATAGTCAGCATGGATTTACCATGCATAAATCATACATAATCACTTTGGATCCACCTGATAGCTTTCTGTGACAAAATGACTGGATTTGTGGATTAGAGGAGAGGAACTGATTTTAACAAGCCTTTTGACAGTCTCCCACAATTTTTTTTGCATCCAGTTGAGATATAAGTTTTGGATGAGTGGGCGGCTAGATGGCTATAAAAATGGTTGGACAATCAGGATCAGAGGGCCTTAATTAATGGGTTGTACTCCACCTGGATTCCTGTGATACGTGAGATGCTGCAGGGATCCTCTCCTCTTGGGGTCTGTCCTACCTAAGATCTTTATCAGTGACCTGGAGAAGGCAACTGAGTGCACTGTCACCAAATTTGCAGCAAGATGACAGCAAGCTGGGGAGACCAACCCATATACTCAAAAGCAGAGTTGCAATCCCGAGAGCACTAGACGGGCTGGTGTAATACATCAATAGGAAACTTACGAAATGCAATGAAGAGAAATGCAAAGTTCTGCACTAATGAAGGAAGAAGCCCCTGCAATAATGCAGGCTCGGAGGCTGCCTGGGGAGCAGATCTGCAGAAGGGACCTGGGGCCAAGCTGGGCGGTGAGTTGCACAGGAGCCAACAGTGTGCCCTGACAGCCAAGATGGGCAACAGCTTCCTGGGATATATTAACAGGAGAGAGATGATAGGTTGGGGTAACGGATCATCCCCGTTTAATCACCTTTTGGACCACATCAGGATACTGCATTCAGTTTTGTCCACTCAGGACATGAAAGGCAACAACAAAGAGAAGTGAGTTCAGAGGAGGCCACCAAGCTGGTCAGGGGCTGGAGCACTTGCCCTGTGAGGAGAGGTTGAGGGAGAGGGAATTTTAGGCCTGGAGAAGAGATGCCTTCAGGTGGACCTCACAGCAGCTTCCTGGTTCCTACGGGGAGGTTACTGAGAAGACAGGTCCTTCACTGAGGTGCATGGCAGGAGCATACCAGATGATGTGCACAAATTGAAATGAGAGATTCAGATTGGATGTAAGGAAATTTTTTGCCTGACAAGGACAATTCAGCTGGGGCTCAAATGTCCCAGGTGGCATCATGTGCCCAGGTGTCCAAGAAAGCCAATGGCAGTGTGCCCAGGTGGCCAAGAAAGCCAATGGCATTCTGGCTTGTATTAGAAATAGTGTGACCAGCAGAAGTAGGGAGGTGATTGTGCCCCTGTACTCAGCACTGGTGAGGCCACACCTCGAGTATTGTGTCCAGTTCTGGGCATCTCAATACAAGAGAGATATCGAGGTGCTGGAGCGAGTGCAGAGGAGGGCGACGAAGCTGGTGAGGGGGCTGGAAAACAAATCGTATGAGGAGCGGCTGAGGGAGTTGGGACTGTTTAGTATGAGGAAGAGGAGGCTGAGGGGAGACCTTATCACTCTCTACAACTACTTGAAAGGACACTGTAGAGAGGTTGGTGCTGGTCTCTTCTCACAGGTAATTAGTGACAGAACGAGAGGGAATGGCTTCAAGCTCCAACAGGGTAGGTTTAGATTGAACATCAGGAAAGAATTTTTCACTGAAAGAGTGATAGGGCATTGGAACAGGCTGCCCAGGGAGGTGGTGGAGTCACCATCCCTGGCTGTGTTTAAGGGCCGTTTAGATGCAGTGTTAAGGGACATGGTGTAGGGGATGACTTTGTAGAGTAGGGTAGTTGGTTGGACTCGATGATCCCAAGGGTCTCTTCCAACCTAGACAATTCTATGATTCTATGATCATCTCCAGCCTTGGAGGTTTTAAAGACCTGACTGGACAGCGCTCTGAGCAATGTGCTTTAAACCCAGAGCCGGCCCTGCTGTGAAGAAGAAGTTGAACTTGAGACTTTCTGAGGTCCTTCCCAACCTGAGTTATCCTGTTCTGTGATCACCCTGAAGAAGACACTGGCATTCAGTCTGCTTAGCCATTCTAAGACTCCATCAGCTGTATTGGCAGGATCTCTATTGATGACAAGGGGAACTTAGAAGGCTTCTAGCAGCCATATGGATGTCTACCTCAGACATCTAAATATCGATGTGTTAATTTTGAACTGAATCCCACCTTTACTGACACAAGTTGAGCCTGACCGCATTATCATTCCCTCATGTACCAAATGTCCCTGTTGTACCCTAGAACTTTCGCTGCAACAGTCCAAAAGGATTGTTTGTGTTTGTGCATCAAAAAGCTGGTCAATAGAGGTGGTTATCCTGTTGTATTCCGTGTTGATGTGGCCTCAGCTTGAATAATGCGTGTAGTTCTGGGCCCCACGATTTAAGAAAGTTATGAAGGTCTTTGAATGTGTCCAGAGGAGGTCAATTAACCTGGTGAAAGGGCTGGAAAGAATGTCCTATAAGGAGTGGCTGAGGACTTCGAGCTTGTCTGGTTTGGAGAGAAGGAGGCTGAGGGATGACCTCATTTCTCTCTGCAGCTTCCTGAGGAGCAGAATTGGAGAGGGAGGTGCTGAGTTCTTCTCCCTAGGATCCAGTGATAGGACGCATGGAAATGGTTCAAAGCTGCACCAGAGGACTGGACATTAGGAAACATTTCTTTATTGACAGAGTGGCCAAACACTAGAACAGGCTTCCTAGAGAGGTGGTGGATGCCCCAAGCTTATCAGTGTGTAAGAGGCATTTGGACAATGCCCCTAACAACATGCTTTAATATTTGGTCATCCCTGAATTGCTCAGGCAGTTGGACTAGATGATTGTTGGAGGTCCCTTGCAGCTGAAATAGTCTGTTCTTTTCTGTCTTACTGGTACTGCTATAGGTCAGCCATGGTGAGAGGAGCAAGGTCATCAGCTTTGGCTTTTTTGGAACCTGGCAGACAGAAGTGAAGATGATATAAAGAAAGATAAGAAAAGGAGGCTGGCGAGATGCAGGATGAAAAAGCAACAAAGGAAGGGACTGGGCTAATTATGGAGGACAAGGCAAGGAGAAAGGAAGGAGACAGCAGAAGCAGAGACAGTACCTGGGGATGTATAGTTGTGGTTGGAGACAGGAGTGGTTGGACAGGATCTGTAACTACTACATAACCCTAACACAGACAATGCTGTCCTTAATTTCTGGCACTGTTGTGCTGTCATACAATAGCCATGGAGTGCAAAAAAACCCCTTAATTCAAGAATTTGCATCTTTGCATTACAGTACAGTAGGGGAGCAGTCACCAGAGACTTAAAGTCTGTATCACAATACATGCATGCAAGATTGCATAGACAGTAATATGTATGGTATTTTTTAAGTGCAGTGGACTTGCCATTACACTCTTTGCCATTTTGTGATACTGTTTTTGTAGTTTGAATTGATGAAGTCTTACAGCAAGATTTAAGCCTTAACCTAACTCTCAGAAACGCATCCAAGTGAATAATGGATCTGCGTGGAGACAGTTTAACATGCTCATCAGCAGAAGTTTTAAGACTAATGAAGTTCAAATATTGGTATTAAGAAGATAAAACCCCTTCTAAAAGAATTTTAGTTCCACCTGATTTAATATGAACGATATGAATTAAAGAAATGCTGCTACTGCTAAAACCCCACAACTTAAATACTCTTAAATGCTCTCCTAAATACTAGGGAAAAAAGAATGTTTACTTCCATTCACTGGGCTCAGCCTCTCCACAGCAGTACAGACCCTCTTCCCCAAAAGGAAAGGAGATTGACTGCCTGGTCTTATTCCAAAGGATATGAAACAGGCTAATGCTGAAGATAAGTCACTACTCAAAAATCACTGCACTCTGTTATGCAGTGGGGAAGAACAAAAAGGTGGAGTCAGAAAAGTAAATATGGAAAATTTGCCTGAAAGCCCAAATGCACTAAAACCCAGATCCACAGTCTTCTCAATTCTGAGTCCAAGCACTCATTTGCCCACTTGATAAATCTGGACTTTGACCACAAAAAGATCTGATCTAGGCAAGTAGTTTACTAAAAAGAGGCAAAAAGAACTGATGCTATACACTGAGCAATGCAGTTGAGCAATTACAGTTCTTATTATCCAGTGTCCCAAACAGGAGAAAGTGTGAAATTGATTGATAAAAATCGAACTCTCTTGTATACAAATATCAAGGCAATTGTTGAATGAGAAATTTATGATCAATAACCTCAAATAGAGCAGGCAGCTCAAGAAGAATCACTTCTTACAATTCTGAATTGTAGCAACAACGAAAATGTCAGAGGCTGGGAAAAGCTTTCTTCTACCAGAAAACTGACTTAAAAATAAATGACTGAGAGACATTGAATTGTATAATAATTGCAGTTAAGTAGTCTAATATGACTAAAGGCAATATGTTCTTCAACTTTAGAATTATCTACTTACACAGTATTGTGAAAAGACAAATTTGATTCAGAAGCCGTTTTTTCAACATTGGTAATATTTATCCAAAAAGAAGAATTCCCCAAGGTCACGGTGGCAGTAATAATTGTATGTGGTTTTAGCTTCTGTAAGGGATTTCCACACAGGATTAACATTTAAAGTACACCAACCTTTTAAATTCTGGACATGTTATTTAAGGTAAATTGGTAGATGAACTGATAAAACACATATTAAAGCTATTCTTGATTATTCATTAAATGCTCTTAGTGTTCTTAAAAAATGTGATCACCTGGTTTGAGACAATTTGTTCATGCACTTTAATCTCCTGTTATTTGTGAACAATATTTCTCCTGAAGTTTTTCAGGACATGAAATGCTGGGATTGGAAATCTTCAGAAATGTATTGACAAAAAAATAATCTGAGCTACAAAACATACCAGTTTTGTGTGTGTCTACGTTGAATCCTTAAATTGGCTCTTCAATCTAAGTACGTTTAGTTGACTTGCAGGCCTAAAGTGCTTCTTGGTTGAAACTTAATACCATTTCACAGACAGATTTTAAGAAGAAAAAGTACAATCAAGGTAATTAATCAAACACTTATGAGGTCGTGGGTAAGGAAAAAAGGCCAGTAACATAACTGAATTTCACATGAAGCTGTCCAGATGTAAATCCTAACAGTATAACTCCAGAGAAGCCAGGACATCACCAAGTGAGGCAGCTCATCACACAACACTCACTTGTCGCTATATCTGAATGTAGACGTGGATTTCATATTAGATGAAAGCTATTTTGTAATTTTCTAGGGTTTTGGAATATTTTAAATTCCCCTGCCAAACTGGGACAAAACCCAAGAACCTCAAAGAGACCAAAATGAAATAAGCAAACAACCCTCCTTTCCAGAAAATATAGCTTTAGAGCAGTGGAAATGTTTATTTTAGATGTTGATCTTTTTCATTAAAAATCTTACTTTTCACTGTAGGTGCATTTCAGAAAGAAAGTATTTCTGAAATGAAAAAGCAGAGCACTTCATTTTGAAGATACTGGAACAAGGTATTAAACAAATGTCAAATCTTTTTGACTTTGAAAAAAAATCTGCAAGTAATCCTTTGTCATAAAAAAGTCTATTTTTGACAAATTGGCATTTTCAAACTTACAAACCTGATTTTTCTTGTAAATCACATTCAGCTCTACACATCTCCAGAACGCATTGCAATGAACTGATTCTTGTGTGACCATGTGTGCACATTAGGAAAGGAATCAGCCTCAGGCTGACAGCCAGATGGCCTTTTCTAATCTTTGGACTTCTAAATGTGAAAAATAAACAAAATGAAGGCAGTCAAAAGGTGGTCTCAGATTGTAATATCCCTATCAGTGAGTTTTGAAAATACTTTTCTTCTTGATTCTGGTTGGAACACAACAGAGATGACTACCAGAAAATGTTCTCTTTTAAGTAGATTAATTACCTGAGTTATTCCCATTACTTTTTTGATATGTGTATTCAATTACACATCTATTAGTAGGTGTACTTCCTTTGTGGAAGATGATACCACAACTTGAAGATTTATGAACTGAGAGCTTAATCAGCCATCTAAGTACTTGTGAATATAATTTGTGAGTATAATGAGCTGATTTTTTCTCCTTACTTACACATTTATGCCCCCAATAATCGCAGTGCTCGAGTGGAAATGGGAGCTGCATGTGGCCCTGTATCCCAACAGCAGTCAAAGAGTCACATCAGGTTGCACAAGTGCCCAGGTTAACTATCTCAGAGCGAGCTCGCCTCTGTCTCGTGCTGTTTGGTAAAACATCGAACATCAGCGAAATAGCAGCCAGATTGTTCATGAAAAGGAAACTTGGGGCATAAAACTCTGCCAATTTTCCACTGTCCTGACCTTGAATCTCCAAGAAAGAGGTCAAAATACCCCAAACACAAATTTTAGAGCAGCCTAAGTATAATGTTGACGAGGTGGTTTCACAAACACATCTTTGTTGAACTCAGCCAGACTCTGTGTTCCAGTCCCACTGAGCTCTGGTACATCCCAAGGTAGACCCTCCTCCTTGGCAGGGATGGGAAGGGGCTGGCAAGCCATGCCCAGGGCACACCTTCCTGCCTTGATCCACAGAGTACTTGGCTCTTCGCCATTCTCTTCTTATACATGCAGTTTATAAAATTCAACTGCTCAAGAAAATTGAATGTCAGTGGCTATTGCACTCCATATTTTCTTCTTTCTGCAGACGGCAATTTCTTATCAGTTTGATGTACAAAATGGCAGGCAGGGGAGTGTGCTATCAGGGCTGGCAGGCTGGAGGAGCTGGGGACCTCTCATCATATGCCACTTCGGACAAGAGAGAAATGGCACAGAATGGAGCAGTTAAAAGGCAATTTTCATATAAATCTGGCAGACAACAAATGGAATGGAGGTAGGAGGGGACACCAGTCAGTCACCACAGACACATATTATATTCCAGGAAAATACATCTGAAGAGGAGGAGGGGATGGAGGACCAGAGCTTGCTGAGAGCAGAGCAGATGGCTCAGGCAGTGCGAGGGCAATGCCATCCAGTCATCAGGTGTGTCATGGGAGGAGAATTTACAAAGTACTTTTAAAATATGCCTTCACATTTATTTGTGCCAGTCATGTGATAAATTAAGAATAAACCTTCTTTACTAGTGGTGCTTTATTGTCATTTATCTATGTGCTTATACAGCACAGCTGACAGGGCTCCATAAACAATGTTCTGTGGCCAACAACAGCAGTGATGAAGCACAGTAAAATCTGTGCCAAAGCAACAGGTAAATGATGTTTTTAAAGCCATTAAATCTTTTCTGTTGAGTTTGAATTTAGAACATATTTCTTCTCATTATCATCATTATTATTACCATTATCTTTATGACTGTGACATATAGAGGTTGTCACAGAATAAAAGATGCCCCTTGTTCCACAGACGGTCATGATTTAAATTTAAGACAAGAAACTATTAATAACACCAGAAAGGTGAAGATGGATCTTCAATGAAACAAGTACAAATTGGGCAAGATGGGAGGGGATATCAGGTTGCCAAAAAGAACCAGCTTTTCCAATTTTTTTGTAGATGTTATACAAAAGAAAATGAGAAGGAGTATTCTGAATGACCGCAAGACAGAGTATAGAATCACAGAATCGTTTAGGTTGCAAAAGACTTTTAAGATCATTGAGTCCAACTGTTAATCTATCACTGCTAATTCCACCACTAAACTATGTCCCTAAGCACCACATCTACATGATCGTTACGGCATTATCTCCCCAGCATGGATGAGAATGGAAGAAAGGTACCACAAATGTGTTTGGAATTTAGCAAGCAGGAGATTGAAAACCATAGAGCAATCAAAGACAGCAATAGCCTTTGAAGAACCGAATGACAGGTGACAGGCAGAGTGGGGACTGGCCATGAAAGGTTTTGAAAATAGAGATGTCAAATTTAGTGAGACAGAGAACAGGATGCAAAGACATGGAAAATAATAGGTAAGTGGTAGCACTCTGAACAGATAAGGGGAAAAATGTATTTATCAAAGCCAGAGGCAAATATGTTGTAACAACTAAGACGAGCTGATTATGAGAGCTGTAAAAGAAATTTAGCTGTGTGGATGGACTGCAAGCATGGCATTTATGTGACGCTGTTCAGAGTGAACTTTAGGATGTCAGGAGACATAGAGAAGCTACAGATGAAATTGATGACTGGTCTAAGGACCCAGGAATGTGTACTATGCAAAAGAACTAATACTAAAAGGAGAAGCGAGTGATAAAACACTCTGGTAAGTATAGGTGATAGCTGGACATCCATGAAGAGGTGTCAGAGAAACAGGCCGAGATCTTAGTGTGTATCAATAGAGGAAAGCTGATTAGAGACAGGAACTGTAAGAAGATCCAAGGAAAGTCAGTCACTGCAAACAGAGGAAGACATGGCTTTCCAAAGAATAACATGCTCAGTGATATCAAAGTAGACAAAGGGTCAGGAAGGATATTCCTGAAGCACAGATGCTGAGCCTCTCATTGAGGAGTCGCTGAAGGATTAGATGTGAGTGAGAGCTTAAGGAAACTGTAAAAGATGGAAACGACCTTCACAACAAGATGCCATCAAAATGGAGGAGTGAAGTTCTTGCCAAGGGGTAGGGCAAGGGGCAGTAGTCAGAAGAGGCAAGTGAACTTGGAAGTAATGTTTTAAGATGGACAAAGTGGAAAGTTTTCTGCACAGTGAGGAAAGCAGTCCAGGGAAGACTAAGAAGAAAGGAAAAGTGTAAATTAAAGGAAAATAAGAGTTCTGGGGAGACCAGCAAAGGCTTACAAGGGAAGTAAAGGGTTGTTAGCATTGTCTTAGGTACCCTATTCTGTCTCAGTAACTAATTACTCATGCACTTATGAGTTTAATAACTTGACTGTTATCCAGTTTTCCCCCTGCAGAACAGAAAGAATTGTAAAAGTTTAAAAGAAAAGTGAATGGAGAGTTTTTCTAACTCTTCATTCTGATTTGAAGAGAAGGAGAAGTGATGGAAGAAGATTGTAGAGGATGGTAGAAACAGTAGATTTTCTTGCTTGTCAAAATTTAAAGGTCATCCATGACATTAGATTGCTAGATTAGTTCCTATACTGGAGGAACTGAAATGTTACAACACATGATGGAAATGACAGTGTCTTCTGTGAGCAGAGTACCATTACCCTGTTGTTGACTTTATACCAATGAAAAATTTGGAGAAATTATGAGGGTTTGGATCAATGACTATGACTCCTATATTATATAAAGGCATAGCTTTCCTGCTCTTGAGACACAGTGGTGCTATAATAAAGTCAGCGGGTGATTTACCACTGATTTCTAAAAATATTTCTCCCCTATGATCTAAGATGATGTCTGCATTTTACCTGATGAGCTGGTAGATAGAGAGATCCAAACAATACTGATCAATCTGTTTCAAGCTGGGGTGAGCTTCTACTCCATGATTACCTCTATATCACCAGTTCTGGGTCCTTGACTAAATGGGAGGCTGCCAAAGTAGTCCCTCACATCTCTTTAACTGGTCTGTAGCCAGGAAATCTCTCTAGTGTGCTGCAACAACCTTCAGATACAAGAAAATTGGAAATACCAGATGTAATTTCAAAAAGATTCTGGAGGTGTTTTCTTGCCTTACTGTTACTGATTGTGAAACATTGACTATAGACAACTCTGGAAAAGACATACAGTAAGTAACAAAATCATATGATCATGCCATAATTCAGGTTTGAAGGGACCTCTAAGTCACAACATCATAGAATTATGCCACAATTCAGGTTTAAAGGGACCTCTGAAGGTCTTCCAGTCATCATCTAGAATAAGTCACGGTGCTGAAACAACATGGCTTCTCCCATCAATGTCAACAAGAACAGGCCCAATGACATCTTCTATGAATTTTTATAATCTACCATTATTATTTTTTTTACCTCAGATAACTTCCAAATTTTTAAAAGTAATGTTTTTGAAACCTACCCTAGGAAGTAACACGCTGCTTCTGATAACCCACAGAACATCAGAGACAGGAGATAGATGTATTTGTGTGGCATGGAGAACAGGCCAAGGGGGAGTAGCTGTGAAGAAACAGTTCAGGAAGAAAAGTGCGTGGACAAATTTCTCTTTGTTATCCACTTATGTGTTTAATCTTCCTTGCCATTGAACCACAATTTTTAATAGATAATATATACTGCATCCACATGATATGTGTGATAATATGTATGTCAACTCTGCTTCCTCTTGAGAGACAGAGATTAAAGAGCTGGAGACTACAAATGCTCTGGGTTCCCAGAGGAAGGTTCTTTTCTGTGGCAATTAAGTTTTTCCATTTAGCTTTTTCTGATTGTATCTTCATGAAAAAAAAATAATCACAATGTCTTCTCAGTGTTTGTAAGAGACTACAGGGAACTAGGAAAAGTGAGGGGAGAATGACCTAAGCAATGTAAGTGTTGATGCAGGATTGAAAGAAAAGGTGGTTTCTTGGATGAATTGCAGGGAAAGAAATTGAAGCACAGAAGGAGAGATGAGTAGAATAATGAGGCAAACACATACTGGAGGTATACCTTCTTTGCTAAGCGGAGGGTAGAAAAAGTAGAGATATATATAAAGATTCATTGGAGTTGCTTTGTAAATGCAGCTGTGAAGACTGGGAGAGAAGCAACTAGTGTCTGAAAGAAAGTGACACTGCAGGAATGGGGTGGGTGGCATCAAACTGCATGATGCAAGAGCAAAACCAGGCAAGGCAGGATGCACATGGAGCTGGAACCAGGCAGATAACAGAACACGTTAATTCTGGGGCATGGGATTTCACTTGCCAGACTCTAGAGCTTCTGAAATATACCTCCATATCTAAACCTAAACCTGACAGCCTGACTCTTCCTTTATAGTCAATGGAGAGAAACAGTCACTTCCAAAGGAGAATTGCAAGAGAAAATACTAGAAAAGGTCAAACTTTCAGATTTCTGAATTAAAGCAGACATTGTGTGTCTCTTACCTAAACATGGATACGCATTGCCATTTGAGATGCCTTAAATTATCACTCTGTCCCTTAGCTATTGGTAGTGAGGGCATGGGTCTTCCTTAGGTTTGGAGTCACATCTGCCAGCCCTAATGGAGGTCTCTGGTGTCTCAAAACTCTCTAGGGCTTATGTGTGGGCAATGAGCAGAACCACTTCTAGCTTCAAAAAGAGGGGAACCTGAATCTTTCATTTTGGAAAAAAAATCCACATTTTAAAATTATTATTTTTTCTCTCTTAATTTTCTCTGTCATTTTCTAGAAAGAAATTGGAGATTTCTCCTTTCAAGGACTGTGCTGGTTTACCTTGAAATAAAATGGTCATCAGGCTACAGAGCTAAGGGTTAAACCAGAATATGATGCTTGTCATTTCAGCACAGGGTTCTTCTTCTCAAAGTTTAGACACCTAGTTGGCACTTCTGAAAAGTGTGTGTTATCTCATCCTGAGACAGGCCCATTCACTAGGTAGCTTTCTGATAGTGCTATTCCTGATCATAAGACGAGGATACATAGACACCCCTCTTATAGAGGCTTATGTTGGAGCAGAAGAATTAAACCCATGGGTGGGAGTCCGTTTTTCCATCCATAGATATCTATGGCAGAGACCTTTATTTCTGAGTTAATTATATTAGACTCCCTTTGTTCTCACTGGGAAGAAATAAGGACACAATTCATTTGACCTATTTTGGTTTAATCTCATTTGAATAAGATGAATTGTGTCCTAGAGGTGCCAATTAATGGAACTTATGATGACAAGCTCAGATGTAAATGTCCCTATTCTGGATATCTTAAAGTGCAACCCTTTAAATGTGTAAATAAATCTACCCTGTAGCCAGATTTCAGAGATTCATTAGGTCATTAGCAAGATCTGCTTTACTCTCACAGCCTGTGTGGTATAAAGGGCATAGTGATCACATCTATGTCCCTCCCCGTGGGCTGGCTTTGGGCATAGCTAAAATTCTCAGGCTTCCCTCCATGCCTCTGTATGGCAGATCTGGCTTGGAAGAGGGGATACGGGTGGGAAGAGGGCACAGTGTCTGCAGCTGGGGACAGCTGGTGCAGGAAGGTAAATGGTGGCAATGTCCCTGGTCACATTTTCAGGATGCTCACCATTCACTCCCACAGCCCTGCCAGTGGTTCTTACCAGCTGAATGGGAAATGCTGTTCCCCCATGGGTGGCATTTAGCGTGCCTGTGGCAGTGGGTAGTGGCAGGTCTCTGGCTTGGGAGAGAGGAGAAAGGAAACAGGCATTTCCTAATGCAGATCTGCCAGCCGTGACAGACCCGCTCCAGGAGACTCTTGGTCTGTCCCCAGTTCCTTCCCCTCCCACTGGCTGCACTGGAGATGGTGCCTTTTCAGCCTCCCTGGCTCCGTTGTTTGTGTAGCTGCTGAGGGGCAGGAACCTCCAGCATGGTAGAAGCAGTGATCATCCTTTGCTGTTTTTAATTAAATCAATTAGCATTTGTGTCTACAAGGCAAAATTAACAACTCCCGCTGCCAGTGGATGCAAGCTGGAGAAAGTAACAAACACATTAAACTTTTGAGACCTAAGCCTGAAACAGAGAATTTAAGCCAGACTTAGGAAATCTCTGCCTCATATGGGACACAGGTATTGATCTGGGTCTCCTTTCTGTGCATTTGCTCCTTATTTAATTATAGGTCCTCTCAGCCAGAAAACAAGAGTGGCCTTGTATGAAAGGACTTGTCTGGAGTAGACAGAAACACTTTGGGAAAAGCAGAGATTTTAGAGAGCTGAACGGTAACATTTGTCAAGGAACTGTCCAGGGAACAGTTCATTAATTGAAGTAAATTGAAGTAAAGTGCACGCTCTTAGTGGTATATCTCTATAGTTAAATTATAGTAAGTGACTCCTACTTAATTACTTTATAATTTTTGCTGCTGGATTTAGTGGAAATGTGTTTAAAAGGGAGTCATTAACTATGAGAAAAACCACCCACCACCAAGCTCTTTTCACTTTGAGATAAGCCAAGCTGAGAGGAAAAAGCTTTTGGGGTGCTTCTCACTATTTCTGCGTAATGTTTTTACATGCCATTGCCTATATCTAGCAATCAGAGATTTCAAATTAATTTCTTCAAATTCACACTTAGCAGAAAGCCTTCTTTGTTTCCAGCTGGGTCAGTCCCCTGCATCGGGTCACTGTCCATACTTGGGAACAGGGCAAGAACTCGTGCTAGGTTTCAGCTGCAAAGGGGAGTTGGTTTCTTTTTGGCAACTGTTAATTGACAGTGTTAATTAAACTGCACACCCATGGGGTGATCTCATGGCCAACCTAAATGTGGGCTGCCCTCCAAAGCCCCTGTCACCCTTCTGTAAGCATGCCTCCCTGAAACTGTTCACTACACTATGAACTGCAGAAGTACCAACCCCGGTATGTGGGAGATGATGGGGACAGGGAGCAAAGGCAGAGGCTGGCATATGGTTGGACAGTACCCCAGAATTATAGAATCCTTCAGGTTGAAAATCATCAAGTCCAACTGTTAAACTTGATGTTTCCGCCTGGTTTTGAATGGGGGACCTTGTGGGTGTTATGTCAATGTGATAACCACTACACTATGGAAACTCCAGCTAAAAGGGTTAAATTGCAGTGGAAGTGGGCATCTGGGTAAACAGAGGGTTGTGCTCTGATTTGGAGACATGATGGGAAATTATAACCAAGATGCAGAAGAGCTTTAGTCTGAAATTTTTCCTTCACTCCTTGTCTCTAGCTCTGAGGCTTTAGGAAGGAAGTTTTCTCTCTGAGGACATTTCTGTGTGGAAAAATGTAAAAATGACCAAGTTTGCTTTCGTCATAATTAAAAATATTATTAGAGTTTAAACAAAATCTGAAATTCCACATGCAGTTAGTGTTGCTGTTCCTCTTTGTAATTTTCCACTTTTATCATTATTTCAAAAATAATGGCCCGAATGTTACCAAATTAGAAGACTGTGGCCAGCAGGTCAAGGGAAGTCATTCTCCCCCTGTACTCTGCACTGGTGAGGCCACAACTGGAATACTGCGTCCAGTTCCGGGCTCCCCAGTTCAAGAGGGACAGGGAACTACTGGAAAGAGTTCAGCGAAGGGCAACAAAGATGATTCAAGGATTGGAGCATCTCCCTTATGAAGAAAGACTGAGAGAGCTGGGACTCTTTAGTCTGGAGAAGAGAAGGCTGAGGGNGGTCCCTTCCAACTCTAAAAAATTCAGTGAAATTCAGTGAAAATTAAGCTGCAGCTTGTTTGGTCTCCTCTTCTTCTCTGGAGACATTCAAAACCCGCCTGGAGAAGTTCCTGTGCAACGTGCTGTAGGTAGACCCGCTCCAGCGGGGGGGGGGTTGGACTAGATGATCTCCAGAGGTCCCTTCCAACCCCATATGATTCCATGATTCTATGATTCCCCAACCTGTCTTGACTCCTAGCCTTATTCCTGTAACCTTCTCTCTTTCTCTCCTAAATTACTTAATGTCTGAGCAGCAAAATGTGCAGACTTCACTGTGAATCTTTCCCAGGTCACCCTGGGGGTTTTGGTGCACAGAGGGTTTATGTGCACTGCAGACTGTCATCTGTATCAGGGGACTCTCACTGACATGGTTTAATTAGCTCAGGTACTGGAGATGGTGTGACTGCACTGCAGAGGACATACGGTTCTTGCTGGTCACATAACATCCACATTGTTGCAGTCTGCTATTAATACTTGTAATTAATGAAACTAACTTTTCTTTATCTTTGAAAGAGTTTTGGGAGTGAGGGGGAGGAAGATGGGAGGAAAGGTCTGTAGGTAAAGCTAGGAAAGCTTTAAGAAACCGCCTGGGAGGAGAAGCTTGGTGGATTTTGCAACTGGCTTCCCTGAGCCCTTCGTCATGACATTAGAAGGAAACTCAGAGAGAAAGAGGCTTTTTCAGTTCAGAGGCTGCTTTGGAGAAGATAAACATGGCTTTGGGCTCTCATTTTAGTTCCTGAAGAACATAAAAGAAAGAAAGAAGAGCCTAAGGGTTACCATGGGAAAAGAAGACATGATCGATGACTCCCCTGTCACCAGGGCAAGTATGAGACTGAGGAAAAGAACGCAAAACAATCTACATAAGTTATCCACATACACTTGTCCCTCAGCATCATTATTCCATTTTAGCAGATTTTTTTTTAAGCTTTCAATAGCCATGAAATTAAGGATCCAAGTAGACCTTTTTTTTTTTCTTTTTTTGAAGTAAGCTCATCTGAAAGTGGGTTATTGGTGCACAAGCAGTTGGTGGGGCTTCTGGGGACATGAAAGTGACCTAACAGGAAAAGCTCTGTGCCAGAAAATGAATGGCATATTGAAGAGGATTAAGAGTGCTGCCCAGGCAGGTATACATAAGCCTTCCTGCTCTCTTTTATTTACAAGAAGCACTTCCACTCTCTCCCTGGTGGAAGAATATTTGCAGACACTTCACGGAAAGGTACTTGTAGGCTTCTTTCATTGCTTTCATTAGTGAAGTTGTAAGTAAATGAGGCAGTGGGCACCTTTAGCACAATGGTGGCACATTCCTCCAGAGCACAGAGCACTTGACCAAAGTTACAGTGTAGACCAAGACCTTTCAACATACTCTTTTCTTTGTAATGACTATATGCTAATGCGCATTCATTGCAAATCTCACCTCTCTTTCCTACATTGATACTAAATCACTGGACTATATAAACCAAAAGCTTCTGAGATGTATACTTGAGTAAAGAAAGAGTTTGATTACTTATCTTTGCAATTCTCTGATCCTGAAGGAAAATTGC
This sequence comes from Arenaria interpres, assembly GCA_013399435.1. Taxonomy (NCBI): domain Eukaryota; kingdom Metazoa; phylum Chordata; class Aves; order Charadriiformes; family Scolopacidae; genus Arenaria; species Arenaria interpres. The sequence continues at coordinate 41,483 of VXAK01017574.1, forward strand.
CAGGTAAACAGTTTCTTATCAAAGGTTTTTAAAGGGTATGTAATACTTGCTTCACTTAACTGTTTGTGATTTAGTAAAGTCAATTAAAGAAGAGAGGCTCTACTTTGCAACACTGCACCAGATGGTGCACAAGGTATAGGTAAGTGACAGCATAAGAACAACGTAATTGCCCATTTATTGAACTCTACCCATATTTTGGGGAATCTTCAAGAAAGGTAGAATCTAATTCATTCAGATTACGAGTGTTTGCGAGTGATTTAGCTTATTTATATGCATTTACATTTCAAACTACAGAGATTACAACATTTTAGCCATCATGGCCTCCAAATACAAAAGGAAAAAAAAATTAAAGAGAGGCAATGCTTTATATTCTATCAGCTAAGCAGGCTGAAAAGGAAAGTCTCAGGTGTATAGGCTTTTATTCAAGCAAGTTGTGCGAAACTCATATGCCCAAAAGCCTTTTTGTTTTTTGCAGCTGATATTGATCAGTATGAGATATCATCACACCATAGCAACCAAGGAATAAAAAAACAACCAGCAGCATTTCTGGAAGGCATGCAGGCGTACAAGTACTTAGGGTCATTTCCTTCAGGAACAAAGTTGATACCTTGGCCACGGAACTGATAAAACATAGCCTTCAAATAGACCCATTGAAAAACTTTCTTATCAAGGTGGGAAGGCTAATATGAGCACCAAGGTGAGGTCTTGAAAGTAGCACAAATACTCTTGGGGAGGTAGAGCTCCTCTTCCCCTCCACCTTGCCCTTGCAAACTTTCAGGTTTGACAGGTAACCAACATCCCACAAGAGCCAAAGACATGTGGTGCCTTGCAGCATCTGCAGGACAAGCCAAGTTCATTTTTTCTCATCCACGCTGGGAGAGCAGGAGTTCCTCCTGTGAGAATGAGAAGCCTGCAGAGGGGATGGCATCAAAAATTAATGGAAAATGGGTAAGCTCAGGAGAGGCTGAAGTTTGGGCTGAAATTCAGAAGAGCCACGGGATATTCACTGTAGAGCTCTTCAAATGAAAAAAGATTACAAATAACTGGATGCTTGGAAAGCTGCAGACAAAACAAGCTGTAAGACTTGCTTTTTCTTCAACTTGATGGTTGTTGTGAGCTGGTAGCTGTGGGTGCTCAAAGCTATAGGGGCCTGTGGCCGGATGATATCTGTCTTTGAAACTCAGCAGGTGAAACTCTGGTACAACAAATTTGGTACAACTGTGTTTTCTGTGACCAATGAACATGTAAATAAAACAATTATAAGGCCATAAAAAATAACAAAGTACAGACTTTGAAATTCTTCCTTCATACTTTTCTAACCTTTGGAGAAAGCAGCAAAGAATATGGGAAGAAAAAGACCTAGAAAATGAACTCCTACAGTATGTTAATCTCTCCTGAATCCCCAGCAGGTACAGCAATTTTAATACAAGTCTCGTCATTGTGATCACTGAAACTGTGGGTGGGAAAAGGGTCTGCTACGAACTGATAGAAATGTCATTCTTATCCTTGCAGTTATGGCTTCATTATGTTCGTTCCACAAATAAGTCACTGCACATTGATCTTTTGCAATGCTGGTGTTTCCTCAAAGCTGTATGAGTACAGCTGCAGCCGCAGAGCATCAGCCTTTTGGCCTTGCAGAGCTGCTTTCCTAAATGCTCACCTCTGCTCTCTGGGCTTACACATTCTGCTATTTTTTGTTAATACTGGGGAAATAACATTTACTCCATGCTAGACCTGGATCACTTGCTACTCCAAGCACGTGCCACGGTACATCAATACCACCTGCCTTTGCTCCCTGCTGCTGCTTGTCCATGTTGGGACATACCCACATCCCACCTCCCTGAGGTCTGTTGCTATGAAGATCCCAAACATAAAGCTTTCTAGCAGCTTCTGACACTCTCCCTCATTGCTGGCACTGTAGCTGTCCTGGCCCAGGGTGTGTGTGGTTCCTATTCACATGCCATATTTCCTATTTGGAGCCTGAGCAAAATAAAGAGTAGGCCCCCACTCCCCTGCAGAGGAAGGGCAGATAGGTAAAGAAAGGAAGAAGCTGAGGGAAGTGAGATAAGGCTTGCACAACTAGAGCAAAACACGCAGCCCTGTGAGCAGCAGAACAAATTAGAACGGAGCTTACTGAGGATTTACATTTTGAGGAAAGTATTCCTGTGTGGATGCTCTGGTTTCTAATCAGAGCTGAACTCGCTCATCAGTCCTTCCCTTTCTGAAATTCTTATAAATGCCCCTTCACTTAGTTGCCTATTTTCATGAGATATGAGGAAATGTAATAGCCTTAGGAACTCCACTTCTCTTTCCCATGTGGCTGAAATTAGCCAATTCCTTCAAAACATATTATCCAGGACAAGGCATGTACGCCACACTTTCCAAGGAAATTGGTCTAAAAATAAATTGCTCTTTGCTGCATTTGGATATTTTCCTACTGGAAATCTCATCCATGATGTTTCAAAGTTCTCCTCTTGCCCAAAGACAAGGGTGTGCAATGGGATGTGAAAGTTTTTCAAAAGCTCAATACAATAGCTTTGGAACATGTGTGTGTGTCCCATATGAGGCAGTGCTCATGGAGGGACAACATGTCCTCTCTAAGCCCCTTATCCACCTCACAGATCTGTGCCACTGCTCACACCTACTCTTCGTATTGCCCATGGAAAACACACTCCTGCTCTTATCCTACATAGCAAGTGTGAAACCTGAACATGGACCTTCCCCACACTTGACTGACATTAGTATGACTCATCTGGTCTTTGCAGTGCTCTGCATGGCTTTACGCTCCCATGTAGCTTTTGAAGGGTTAGTGATGTAGAAATTAAGGAACTGGCATATGCTTACTTCTGAGTATTGGTAGTGATTCTTTCCATGCAGAAGATTTCTGATAGTGAAAAGCCCCACAACATACCAAGAGGCCTGGCTGTTTCATAAATCTCTGGGAGCTAAAATATTATTGGGGTAATTTCATTAAATTCTTTCTTCTAAGAACTGGCTGAGAATTTATTCCAAGAATATAGGCTTCTAAGAGTTTATTCCAGGATAAACTTCTGAATCTTATCCAGTAACAAGAAGTCAACTCCTCCCCTTAGAAACCATCATTACTATATAGGGCAAAGAAAACCAGTAAGACTTTCATGTCCACCATAAAGACCTGCCTGGGTTGAATCAACACTATTTTCTTCCTGTGTTCTAAGAGTTTGCATCTTTTGGGACTTCTCCTTTGTCTTTGAACACACAAATAGGAGTCTCCACAGAAGTTGAATGAATGTTTGGAATAAAGTTCAAACCTGCTTTACTATGTTTCAGTGAGGATGTCATTCCCTACTAGTAATGGGGTTCATATTGTGTGTATGGTAGCATGCATGTGGTTCATATTGTGTGCACAGTAGTACGCATGATCTAGGCTGTGATCTTGCTTATATGTACATTAGGCCAACATGTGGCAAGAAGAGTCGGTGAGAGACAATGCACATGACTCAACGCGTTGTAATCAGTCCAGTGGGAAATACAATCTCAGAAAGTCACTGGCAAGAGACAAAATTAATAGGAGTGGGAGAACACGTGGGCAGCGAGTCTGGGGAAAGGGAGTGAGAAAGATATTTAAGCATGTTTCCCTTCATTCTTCATCTGGGAAATACCCCATTTCCACATGCCATGTGCTTTTCCCAGGAATACATAAACTGTGTTTGATAGCAACAAGTACAGAGTAATTGTGTTTTTGTTTCAGCAGGTCAATAATAAGCATTTCTAAACATTCCACTGTACCAAGTTGGCATTGTAAAAATGATTACTAACATCAGTCAAGTATATTTATATTCCTTCTCATGTCATAGGAAATCACAGTGGATGTGTCTGCGATACAGGCAGCTGCTGTGGAACGTGGAGGTACTTGAGCTCAAGTCATACCATCCAGTTCAGGTAGAAATCCAGCACCACTGCAAAGAGCTCAGTGCAAACAAGAAGTCATTAATAACTCAGCTTCTCTGTCTGAAGTGTGATTTAAGTCCAAAGAAGTGGAAACAAGACCCAAGTGGTAGTATAAAGCCACTGTAGTCTATCTACAAGGCATTGCAGTAGAATCAATATGGGTTCTTGACACATATAAACCATAGGGCTTGAAACAGTGGCCAACCAACCTGAGCTGGAAAGGACAAAATTTCCAAGATGAAGGCAGGGGAATTTTAGGGTTGGGTTTACCTTGTTTAAGCAATTAACAGTGCGATGTTTAGGCTCAGGTTATCATCTGTGGCATGATTAATTTCCCTACATACAGACATATAAGCTATATGCTAAGGTATCCTGCCTGACGTCCTGTAGCCACTTCTAGGGAATATGATTCATTTGTATGCATCAGACCTGCCAGCGCTGTGCACATATGGTATGTCCCATCCCCATGGTCCTTCCAGTCAATGAAGGCAGGAAGACATCTCTGATGGGAGTAATCCCTTGGTAGAAAGGATATCTGAGGCATGAGTCAGTTGCACGAACACAGCCATTCAGACAGCACTGAACACAGTGCTAGTTGAGATGATCCAGAGTAGGCCTACATCCTCACAGTGCTGCCAGATACCACATAAGATATGTATCTTACTGGAGTGTCAACTGGATACTCAGAGGTACTCAAGGAAGTCTCAAATTGCACCAGTCTCCTATGTATAAAGAACTGAATTGTGCCCAGAAAGGAATGGGATAACTTGCTGACAGAAGGTGCCTATTCTCTCACCAGCTGGAGAGGGAGACTAAATGACTGATTTAGATGGATTTTGGGTATCTGAAGTTGGGTGAGATGAATCCCTATGCATATGGCAATGCAGGATTTGAGGGCAGTAGTGTGAATGCCAGAAACTGCACACAGCATGTGTGCAACTGTGGCAAATCACATCCTCAGCTCCACAACTGCCTTTAGCCTTTGAATTCCTTCATTTAGCACAAGCTACTGGCCAAAGAAAGCACCTCACCCAATGGGTTAAATATAAGGGACAACAATCTTGCCTCCAGTTCCACAAGTAAACACGGAGGCAACGCACAAAGATCAAAGTGTAAAGAAAGGGAGAGTTGGGTTGGAAAAGATCAAGTCATTTCACTAATGAGGCCATTCATCCATTAATTACATTAAGTGCACTGAGGATTCAGTTGTCAGGGGCAGAATTGGAGCTGAGGGACTATGTGTGACAGAGATGCCGACGGCAAGTCAGTGAAATTACAGTTGGACTCATCTGGGCTCTGAAACCATTTTGTCCCCCATCAAACCATGCCTTCAGCCAACCTATGGGGGACAACTTCACACCCAAATAGTAGATAGTAATGAGTCATATAGTTCCTTTGCTACAATTCTCAAGAGCATATGCACTATAATTACTCATTTTTTTGCAATCATTCTGTTTGCATTACTACTGCTGCACTACTCTGGGCTGTTATCTCACCATCACCCTGAACTAACGAAAAGCAGCCCTGGTGGTATCCATTTGGAACGGAGTCACTGAGAGCTGAGGGCCACTGTCTCTAATCCAGTAACTGAACTGATTCACTAACGTGACACAGTCCAGCCAAAACTCCTCTCTATGGTGTCTACGGACCATCTTTGGGAATTCTCTGTCTTTAACATGCACCTACCTGCCAGTTCACTTAATGTCTACAATATGCTCCCTCCTCTTGAAACGAGGGCATGAGTGCAGACCTGACTGCAACTCAAGGGTGAGATCCCAGCATTGTACCACATAAAATTGCTTTTCTGTTGCTCTGACAATGCATTTTGGAGACAGTTGCGGGTGAAGGGACTCACGTGATGGAAGAAAATGCCAGCAGCTCAGATTTCCCACATCACCAGCAGAGTCAAAATGAGTAAAGGAACAAAAGGAGAGGCAAGGAAGCTTGGCAAAAACAAAATGTGTATTTCCCTCTGAATCGGGATTGGACTTCTTGGCATGTTGGGCACCAGGAAAACACTTAATGCTAAAGGCAGATTTGTTTAAGTGAAGCAGGAAGCTCCCACCCTGAGTGTTTGGTGTCACCTCCAGTCCTTGGAGGCTGTCTGCCAACGTCAACTCCAGTGCCCTAGGTAAATTTTTATCACAGCAATGACAGTTTGCCCAGTGTCAGGTAATTCTGTAGTTTCAGGTAGATGTTGTAATTCCATCGATTCCTAGCCTAAGTAGCTTTTTTTGTATTTCAGTGTATCACTCACCACTTTAGCACTCCTCATTCAGAAATAGGGATGAGACTCCTACATTTGTCTCTATGTGCCTAAAGCACATCAAGTCTTCTGTGGGATAAAGATCCTGCTGAAAGCCACTATCTTTTCATTATTTCATTATATATTGGTTGTGCCTAGTTATCCACAGTGCTGATGTATGTCATGAGGCTGCGCGGTATGTCCCTGTGATGGTACCTGTCAGAAACATCCAGTTCACAGTTGTCATATGGTATATGCCATCTGCTTAGCGAGCTGGGCACTGAGCTGTACAAGAGCAAAGAAAAGGACAAGAAAAAGTCAGTGAGCTCTGGGGGAGAGACTGAGCTTGAAAGAATTTTCCCTCTTATACATATCTATCATATAGGAATAAAAAAAATTGTTTTAGTCTCTCCACCAGAACTGCAGGTTACTCTTTCATAGAATCATAGAATCATATGGGGTTGGAAGGGACCTCTGGAGATAATCTAGTCCAACCGCCCCTGCTGGAGCAGGTCTACCTACAGCACATTGCACAGGAACTTGTCCAGGCAGGTTTTGAATGTCTCCAGAGAAGGAGATTCCACCACCTCTCTAGGCAGCCTGTTCCAGTGCTCTACCAATCTCACAGTAAAGAAGTTCTTCCTCATGTTTAGGTGGAACTTCTTATTCTCAAGTTTGTGCCCATTTCCTCTTGTCCTGTCACTGGGCACCACTTTGAAAAGACCAGCCCCATCTTCCTGACACCCTCCCTTTAAGTATTTGTATGCATTAATTGGATCTCCCGTAAGCCTTCTCTTCTCAAGACTAATATTATTATATTTTCATACCTTAAAGTGTACCTGTATCTGTCTTCAGCATCTTGAAGTTTACTGTGAGCAGTTTATGTACTCTTCCTATTTGTTTACCTCTTCTAAACAGATCCAATCAAAGGACTACTTCAATTTGCCCTTCAGTAATAGGACAAAAGCAGTGGCACCAAAAACCATCTCGGAGAGAAGTTACCTGTTGTTATCTGTCGAAACCAAGTAAATTCTGTGAAGAGTTAACCATGAAATGCAGATTTCTTATGGCTTTGGTTATCAAAAGCCCCTTTGGAGGGGCTCGGCAAGTGTCAGGAATATACAGTAATGACAGGTCACTACATCCAGGCCACTTTCCATGGCACCCCACAATAACAGACTGCATTACTATTACCAGCAAGGCAGCACTGGTGCAGTTCAGAATCCACATAGAATATTGCATGTTGCTTGTCCAAAGTGCTTTTCACTCCTTGTACGAGCTTGAGCAGAGGGAACTTGAGGTTTTTGCGTGAATATGAAGATACTTCTATTTTTTTAGGAAATGGGATTGGATTGGAAACATTTTCTCCCTCCTGTCAGAAACTGACATTAAAAAATAAGTCAAAATAAAGAAGAAGAACCCTGACAAAAAGTTGAAATTTCATGACATTATTTTTCAGATAAAATTGACTTCATAATTATTACTTACATCATTATTGCAATTAGTTGAACTTCTGACAAAAAATAAGTCTTCTGGTTTGTTTTTTTTTTTTCTTTTTATGTCAGAAATATCTGACATTGGGACTATGTGAAATCTTCTTTCGTAGGGGAAATTAATGGATATTGACCTTCTTTCCTGAGCAACGTTGCCTTTGCCAAATCAGAATTTTCTGACAAAAATTGGTCATTGAAAATTTTCCCAGCTAGATTTTCAAGTAGCTTTTAAAGGAATAGCAACACTATACAGAAAGGAAGTCCCCAGTTTCACCAGATCATACACAACATCTGGCACTGAAAACTGTCAAAACGTAGTTCACCTTAGGAGGAAAGTGTCCAGGTGTGGAGATGCACTTGACTGTATAATGACATTTGTTATGCAAATCAATATTGCAAACTTAGATCTGTATCTAAGTTGTATCCAATGGGTAAAACAAAAATTAAGCTGAACTAAGGAACAGTTTAAGATAAGGAACATTTTAAGATTACAGACTTAATTGAATGGAAGATAATGGGTTTTCCTCCTGAATAGCTGATAAAAAACTGGGATCTGATCAGAACAAAAATGCAAACATATCAACATATAGGATTTAGGACAAACATCAGGCGAATCAAGAAATAAGCATTACTGGTCCGTTGGAAGGTGAAGCAGTATGGATGCACCCTGATAGATCTCAATGACACTATATTTGCCTAAAGCTTTGTGGACTAGGTCATACAAATGCAGGACATCAGATCTTCATGAAAATTTTGCTAAAATCTAAGATAAATTCACAGATTCATGGATTTGACAGAGTTGGAAGGGACCTCTAGAGATCATCTAGTCCAACTCCCCTGCTAAAGCAGGATTGCCCAGAGCACATTACTCAGGACTGCATCCAGGAGGGTCTTGAAAATCTCCAGAGAAGGGGACTCCACAACCTCTCTCGGCAGCCTGTTCCAGTGCTCTGTCACCCTCAAAGTGAAGAAGTTCTTCCTCATATTTGAGTGGAACTTCCTATGTTCCAGCTTGTGCCCGTTGCCCCTTGTCCTATTGCTGGAAACCACTGAAAAGAGTCTGGCTCCATCCTCCTTCAACCCACCCTTTAGGAACTTGTAAACATAGATTAGGTCTCCCCTCAGCCTTCTCTTCTCAATTTTTAGATATAAAATATCTAGATTTTTATGGCTATGAATCTGAGATTGTATTAATAAAAATCCACTGTTAGATCAGCCTATGGAAAAAGACGAAGACCAAAGCTGAGAGAATCCATATAGAATGCACATGCCTGAGACAGAAGATAACTAGGCTTATTTATATGACTTATTTACCCTTGTCTTTAATAATGGGAAAGATTTAACAGAAATGAATATTCAAAAAGGAAAATTCCAGCAGACAAAGATGAAAAAAAATCTGAGTTCAGTGTGCTGAAACTTCTGGAGCAGGTTAATATTCAGCCAGGAAGTACTAGTATGTGAAACCGCAAGTCTTAGAAAAGCAATGCTTTTCTAAATCAGCCTATTCATCTGTGGCTAGTGCATTAACATCTGAAATTAGCAAACACAGCACTCGTATTTTGAAAAGCTAAAAATGACCTATGCAGTTGCAAGACTATTAGCCTGGTTTTCCAGTGTGTGTAATGTGGTGGAACAAATTTCAAAAGAAAGACTACCTAATAAGATGGACATAAGCAGAAAATGGGATACAACACAACTGGAATTTACAGCAATAGATTTTGACAGATAAACTTGAAATCCTTCCATGAAATATTTGTCTACGTTTAGATGAAAGAATGTGATAAACACAACCCACCTGACCTTCTATGAAGCCTCACATAAATTCCAAGGAGAAATTATTAATGCTTAAAGCAAAGACAAGGGGGATTATTAAAGTAGTTTTAGGACAGGATCTGGCTCCAGGTTAAGTAACAACAACTAATACTGAAGGAGGATGAAGCCAGCAAAAGACAGATTCTAGGAGGAATGTGTCCAGGATCAGCCATTATGTGAGTGCTTCACAATACCAGGACACAAAAAGAAATAAAAAAAATAGCTAACGAAGCAAATTTGGAAGACAATATTAATAGAGAGGAAGGTTAGAATAACATATAGAAGGAGCCTGATAATCTTCAGCAATGAAGCAATAAAAACCAGATTAAATTTAACAGCCTGAAGTGCCAGGTCAGGCACATACAGACTAATAAAAAGATTTATTGTAAGCTGGAGGCTGAACTGTGATAATGTGAGGAGAGGAGAAAGCCCAGACTGGAAATAATCATTCAAAATATGGCCATGAGTCATCAACATGATTCAGCCACACAAAGGTTGATGCAATTGTAGGATGTATCAGGAATGATATTTCCAGTAGACAGGGACAGATGAAAATGGTAAATCAAAGAGGATTATACCTGGAGTATGACACAAACCTGGCCACTTACGCTCTATGTGGTCACTCACTTTAAATATCATTGGGAATAAGAAGATCTAAACAGAAAGACCTTGCTGGCCAAAGAAGAAAGACACAAAAAGGGGACATGGAAATTCAGGCTGGAGATGAGTAAGGTTCAAAGATGGTAAGATGCTGAAGAGATTTGCAAAAGATCTCTCTCTGCTGTTCTTGGCAAAAAAAAAAGTCTATAAGGGACTCCCTGCAAGGAAACTCCTAGGGGCAGAGGACCAAGTAAGACAGGCACAGGCAATGCAACTCCTTCATGAATAGCATGATGTGGATGTGCATGCCGCGGGGGTCTTGTAACGTGGCTACTTGGGGTAGCAGGAGACCTCAAGGACCTTTCAGTCTCTTCTAGTAAGTTATTGGCCTTTACTCAGCTAAATCCACAGGTACATGGAAGGAAACATTGCCAGAGTACGATTTGCATGGTTTTGCTTAAAGCTGGATAGGGTCTGGAATCTGAAACTCTAATTCTCGTCTCTGATACTCTTCTCTGAACTTCCTCAGGGAGGGAGCATTAGTCATTCATTTAGTCTTTTTATCTCCACTAAAAGCGAGGGGATCAAGAGACAGAGTTCAAATTTGCTTTGTCACATGTGAAGGAGTTTTACAGTTTTTAGTTCTTACTCCAAGGAAGACAGGTATCTCCCTTCCTGCTTATGCTTTGTGAGGAGGAGTTGTCAGGGAGGAAACGGGATATACCACAGAGGGCTCAGGAGGCCAACAGACTCTCCTCCCTCTACCACTCAGCATGGTCGATGTGTAGGAAGAACCTTAAAGCCGTATATCCGGGTTGGAGATGGAGATGTGGTGAGACCTGCAGACAGGTCTGTGCCAGGGTCGCACTGCGCCTGGCCGGCAGCAGGGATCCCGCATCCTCGGTAGTCCCCTGCCCAAGTGAAACACGCAAATTGCCGCAGTGCACACCAGGGAAGGAATAAACACTTCTCTTATATGACCTGGTTCAACCTAAACAAATACTCTTCCATCAGCCAGAGGCAGGGACAACCCGGGTTTTGGAGTTATCAGAGAAGCTTTTCCTAGTGCAAGGGAGATATGTGCTCCCAGGCTTTTCCTACAGGTGACATGGCCCTCCTCCCAGCTTCTCAGCAGAAAGTTTGACACTAAGATGCCATCAAATTGCCAATAATTAATTTTATGTTGTGTTTCCTAGACTAATTTTTACTAATTTTACTATGGCAAGGGGTATATCTTGAGGCTCATGAGTGACAATTCTTGTCACAAGGAGCAGATCTCTGATTAATTCTTTCTGCTCTAGATTAATTTGTGTGACAATCATTTGTGACAAAGATTAATCTTTCAAACAATTACTGTGACAACCTTCTCCACAGAGACAAGCCATCACACTTCTGCTGCTGTACTCTGACCTTGTTTTGTGACTTTGGGAAAGTTATTGTTTCCTTAAGACCCATTTTACCCATCTATGAAATCTAGATCGGTTATCTGTACGTAGTATTTACTACATATCTCAGGGAACTTTAATAAACTGTGAAATGATCAAAGGGAAAAAGGTAATTGGAAAACAACCTGGGATCTTCAATAAAAAAGATAATAGCCATACATTCACAAACATTACAGTGAAGAGTCAACTAAAAATAAAAAAAAAGTGCATGTATTTCTTTGGAACTTTTTTGTTTGTTTGCTTCTAAGAATTGAAGGTGTTTTCATTAGTAATTTCATGACTTTTGATTAAATCAGTATCCAAAATTTCATAAAAAGAGTTAGTGAAGTGATCAAAGCTATATCTCTAGCAAGTAAACAATATTAATAACCCTGAACAAAATTAATTTTCTTTTTTTTGGCAGGACTGCAGTGCTGACTATGCAAACAACATTTTGCAAAAATATTCAGCTTAAAAATATTTGGTTTTTATTGAAATTTTTTCGCAAGCTCTTGTGAACATCAGTCCACAGAGTGACTTCTAAAGCACACAGAATCTCTTCTCTCATGAAAAATTCATAATGTAGAAAAAGGGTTATTCTTAGAAAGACACAGAGAGAGTGTGAGCAGCATGATGGAGAAGGCAACTTTTTCTCTTAACAGACTCCTGGTCTCTCCTTTATTTTTCATATTTGAATAAATGTGCACTGTGCAGCTACTGTTCCTGTTCAAATCTTTGGTATCTCGGGGCGGGGGGGGTACCCAACTGCCTACAAAAGGTGTCAACTCTGCAATATGTTACGCAGCACAGAAAAGCGAATGGGATTCTTCTTTAAAAATGATGTCCACAGTGTTAAGGACTCTCCACTGAGGGCTGTCACTTGCCAGTAAAGGGAGACCCCACAGCTTGCAAGTCTGGACCTAAAATGATTCTCTAAGTCTGAGTTTCCAAACCCTTTTCTATTTTATAAAAGGCAGATTTCATTATACTGCAGAATGGAGGCAGCAAGATGAAAGCTCAGATTAAAAATAAATTGAGAAGAACCTGGAGGAATCCCAAGCACATAATCTTTGCCTTTCCCCTTGGGGTGGGGGCTTGCGGGGGCCATCTCATGCCCTGGTCTTCAGGAGGTCCCCACTGGTGTTGCACACCCTGAGGGTGCAAGGCTCGGTCTTCTTTGGGGAACGAGCTCAGCGGGAAGCAGCATTGCTGCCTCCTGCTCCCATGCAGGAGCCTCATGATCAAGGCTATCTTTAACCCTGGGGAGGACCCAGGTACAGTCCTCCTGTGTGACACACCAACCGAGCAGAGCTGATGACACTTCCACTGCAGTCCCTGCTGCTGGCAGGTTTGAGCTGCTTGGCTTGTACGTGTCTGAAGTTCCAGTCCCAAGGAGCTCAGCTACCCCAGCCCTGGACAGGGAGCGGAGGGTCCTAAATAGAACCAGCAGCCGTCCCACAACCTGAATGCGGATGTTGCACATGTCTGTCTGTGAACCCGGGTCTCAGTACCTTCACAGGGTCTCACTTGAAACCTTTCATGGAGACGAGAGTCTGTCTCTGGGATGCTGGAGTTACGGGTAACTGCTCCTTACCTACAGGCACTTGTTAGCACTGCATTCCGGCAGGTTTTTACTGCTATAAGGCTATTGCTCCCCTCTAGTACAGTGTGATAAAGCTGGACAGGTACAGCAGTGGATCACACTCTGGATAGCTACAAAATACACCGGCAGTTTTGTTTTAGTTGGTTGTGCAGTCTTTTCCTGGGTTACATATGTTCACGTAGCTAATGGGATTGCGATGAAGTCAGAAAATCATGCTTGGTTACAAACCATGCGAATATATTAGTATGCTATACAAATGGTATACTAATAACAGAAAATCATGTGATTTGTATAATAGAGCTGACACACACACACAAAAACGTTTTCAACAAACCAGAGGCTACAATCAGAGGGAAGCAATTTCTGTATTTGGGCTGAAAGTTAATGAGCCTGATGCAAAGTGTGGGCAAAGAAACATGGTGGGAAATTAAAGTCTTTCAAGAATCATTAAGTGTAGACATCTGGGTTTTCTAAAATTCATTTACACTAAAACTAATTTTCCAGTGTAAAGTTTTGGCAACCACTGTTTGGTTGTAAATTTAAGCAGTAAAACATTTGATGCTGCTGATGTACCAAAGGCACTCTAAATGAAAATTTTTCCTGTGAAATGTTGTCTCAATCCCTAATTCAGTTTAAAACAAGCAATATATCTTGTGCATGTGAACTTCTGCAAAGATTGGATACTGTAGTTAAACTGGAGACTGCAGATTAATTCACGAATTGACGGGAAAGAGCTATGTGGGGCATGGTGGGAGGGATACTGCAAGAGGAAATTTTGGCTGGATGGGGTTACTGATAGAGACCCTCAAGAACCAGCCAGAAATAACAGAGTGATGAGAGCACAGTGCCCAGCCCCAGGGTGACTCTCAGGCCATTTGTGAGACAGCCACTGAAAGACAGCTTCAGAGCTAAGCTGGATTCAAGTGAGATGTCGACAGAAAAGGATGAAGTATCACTTCCACAGTTTTAGACAACAGTGACATCCCTCTTGAATCTTGTATATAAGCAGAACATCCATGCTTAAGACAACAAAAGCAGAGCAGATGCTGGAAATTCTCCTCTTACAGACTTTTCAGGGGAAGTGGCAGGCTGGGATGGTGCTAACAGTAAAGCATCTGTACCATCACATCCATAAAAATGCAAGGTTTATATGAGCTAGAGGTCATGTAGGATGAGTACTGGACTTAGAGTTTGGTCCCACTGTACTGCTTAACATAGACCTCAGTGTGTCCCAACCTGCAGAAGACACTGGTTAATCATGTTACCTCTGACATCAGGTACTTCAGTCAGTGGGCCCCTTCCCAGAAGGCAGTAACCTTATTTGCCACAAAGTGCTATGTATTTCAAATGAAGCGGGGCTACATACATCCTACGTTGCCACAATGAGTGTGCAAAGTTTAGGGCAACAAACACACCTTGGGTTAGCTGTACTTCAATCATCAGACTGAAAAATCTGGCATGCTTAGTTTGACAAAACAAAGGCTATTTTCCTTTATAAAGGAGAATACTTAAATGTAAAGAGAGAGCTGGGACCGGCCAGACCTTTTAGCCCACCAATAAATCTTAGAGGACCTTCAGTGACCAGAAAAGAGAAATTTGACTTAACTGTCATCTAGAAAATAGTCAGAGCAAAAGTCATGTCTTTGTCATACCACGCAGTCCTTCTTGCAGCTTGTCTGCTCTCATTCTGCAGCTGTTAAAATGTCCTTGTGTAGTTGTCAGTGATTGTACAGAGAAATAATTACAGTCCTGTTAAAGTCCCTCAACAGTAGACTATCATTTAAAAAATCAATTACTCCAAGGAAAAGCTTGTGGCTGTCCTAAAAAACACAATATGAGGAGCATGCCATGTCAGCCAGGCAGAATTTGCACAGCCCTGGTTTCCCTTGCTGTCACTCAGTGGCTTGGCATGCAGTTCCTTAGGCTGCTCTTTGATTGTTTGCCATTCTAAGGATTTTCAAAGATCTATGCCAAATTCAGAAGGAATATCATACTTGCTACCTTTTCAGCAAAGTCTATGAGAATAAGTCAACATCACTGATTATTGGGCCTGCTAGTATCCTTGTGAAGAAGGTCCACTACTGAAGATGGTGCCTCCAGTAGGTTTTTAATTTGCCATGTGGCAAACACAGCTCCATTGTGTCAGTACTTACGACAGCTTTAAGGTTGCTCTTGAGCCAGTGTCTAACCGTTTGATCTCCAAAGCAATTCAGCTGTACGTGATTCCTAGCTGCAGTGTTTGGAGCTTATCTGTGCCTGGTAGGCCACGGGCAGCAAATCCATCAGCTTCATGCCCTAATTCCTGGCCCTCTGACCTCTCTTTTCTTTTCTCCAGCATCCCTAAGAGAAGCCCAAGGGAAAAGAGAAGCAAGGCACAGACTGCTGAGCAGGATGGCTCTGCTTCAAAGGCAGCAAGAGAAAGCAGGGTAGTTGTCAATGCTCTTCAATGACACCATCACTCCTCCTCATGGTCCTCTTTCCCATCTCCTCCATTGCCCACACTGATTCTCTGAAGGCCTGGGTGCTCTAAATCAAACCAAGAAAATATTCTGGCAAATAAAAAAGATTTTAAAAGATGACGGTGGTTTTTTGCTCGTTACTATTCTAACCCCAGCTCATTTTGCTGATCCAGTTTATGGCATGGCTCTCATACATTACTGCTGTGAAGGGGTTGAGGGCAGACCTACATCAAATAAATTTGCCAGTGGGCAAATATTCATGTAACTGTACCTTGAAGTTGTCTAAGCAATTAACATAATTAAGATAAATTCAGAGTAGTAGTTCCCTACCTGTAAAGAGCTTAACTTCTTTCTTTTTTTCCTTTTCTAATCCTAAGAAAAGACATACTCTGCAAAAAAGCCTGTATCTTTTTCCCAATTACACTGCTTAGTTTAATAAAATATTCTCCTTCTCAGTAGAAAAGTGACAGAATAATGAAAACATCCCAGGAATCCTAATCTTTAGAAAAATCTTTAAGCTTGTTTCAGACCTTTGTACTTATATTATTCTATGGTCTTTGTGAGAAATTACTGTAACAGAACTCTGCAAGAAATCTTACAGAAAGAAAAGTGATTTTTGCAGTAGAAAAATCTGTAAGCAATTCATTTGTACTCCACTTCTTATCAGCCTCCCATAGGTTTAATTTACATACTTTCATCTGACCTATATACCCATGAGTACCAAGACACATGCACCCAAGCAGCCTTGGACCGCTCATATGCAACGTGGAGAACAAATGACATCAGCAACTGAGGCTTCAATGTGTGTATTGGGTTTTGGACTTGGCCTTTTGTACCTTTTAGGAGTGGATGCTGTTTTGGATTACTAGCCTTGTGATATTGACTCACCCCTTGTAAATGCAAGGCAAAATTCCTGAATTTCACAACTTTTATTTTCCTTGCCTGATAAGCTCTAGTCCTGTTCTTCATCCACTTGACAATTTTAACTTGACCTCATTTTGTTCCTCTTTTCCATTAGAATGAAATGACGGATACTGAGCTCTGTGGTGATTAACACATGCCTCGCCTTTTAACCTTTGTTCTGCTGCTTCCTCCAGTGCTTTTGCACACATTTCCATTCTTACTCCATTCATATCAATCTTTCTATTAAAAATTTCTGCAGTGCTAGTGAGGTCGCTCCTAACTTGGGACATTAGAGTGGACAACTCATTACAGTCTCACCAGGAATACTAAATTAATGGGGTAAGAACGGGGCAGAAAGCCACTGGGTTGTTTTTTTTTTGTTCAAGAATTATAAAAATATGGAACATGAGCAAAATACAAAGAAGAATGCCATGCCTTTGATCCCACATAACACATTATTTGATTTTCACATGGGTACAGCTATTCAGATAATTTGCCCTTGGTTAATACTGTGAGTGCTATTGTAATCACTTGTAAGTGTACCCACATCTTCTGTATGGGATCTTCCAGGTCAGCCACACCGCAGCCCTGCTCAGCTCTAGAGGAGGAAGATCACTGCTGATGCACTTCTCCTGCACTCCCTGGTTCAACCCTCTTCTGCATGACGTGCAAGCAGGAGTCTCAAACAGCTCATCTTAATCTCTGACAAAAATGCTGTCTCCTGACAGCAAATAACAAAATGTCATTGACAAAATTATTATGGTGGGAGGACAGAATGGATCTCCACAGTAACAAGTAAGTGGGGCTAATGCCACCCCTTGCAGCATCACAGGCAGCCAACCAAAGTTTCTTTTACTTTCTCAGAGCGGAATGCACAGAGAATCTCAGTCGCTGCTCAGCCCTGGGAGGTGGAAAGCCAGCAAGTGCCTCTTGTGGCTCCTTATTGCCTACCTGGAATGGGTAGTCAGATATTTTCACAGCTATGAGCAGCGCCTAATGTTCCTTGAAATTGTTTTAAGGGAAGTAGCAGAATATAATAGTTCCCTCCAAAATCATTCTATTTATCCTCAATAGAACAAGCAGAGTCAGGTCCCCTGTGAAGTACACTTTGTATTTAGTTAATTTTAAATAATTCTGTGTTTCATTTTGGAAGTGAAGCATATTGAGCGGTGAGGAGGTGGCCAGGGAGCTTTTCCTATTTTCCTAACCACATATTTTATTATCATCAACATTTTGACAATTGCAGATATACTATGCTTCAGTAGCATTGAATACCACTAACTATTAATTCCTTGAAATTCGTGCAACATGAACAGGCCAAAGTTTCAACCCTTAGTTTAGCTGAGGTTAGAATTTTGCTCTTTCAGTGCTGTTTAAATGTGTTCATCTCCAAGTGAGGTCTTCAGCTCGTATAAAACAGAGTAGCTTTAATGATTTCAGGACATCTGTGCCATTTCCCCCGCTTCAGTATCTTGGCCTACTGTCTTGTCTTGTTACCTTTCGCTCAAGACTCCTGCATCTACAAATGTTTCTTGCAATTCCCATGACAAAGCTGAGAAATACATACATGCATTCAGGAGGAGACATATCCCTGGTATGCACAGTTCTCCACTCTGAACAGCACAACCAACCTCCAGGTGGATATTCTGATCCTAACCCATACAAACAATTTCCATAAATGTCACTGCTAGGTGCCTGACTCATCCCTCAGGCACAAAGCAGCCCTTCCAACATAAAGCCAGGATGACACTAAAGATCAGCACAAATTTTATACTAAGTACTTTTCTTTGTGCTTTTCTGTCATTACACATGAAAGAAAGCTGCTGCCTTGAGACTTGATTCTCCATCACTTTGGTAGATACCTACTGGGGCTAATTCATGTGAAGTCAGGGCATTATATATCTTGAAAGGAGGGTGTGCTCAGGTCTTCTTATGCTTCTGGCTTTAATGGAGAATATGTGATGTAAAATGATTAACAGTAGGTTGTGAGCTCTTAATATAACTCACATCCGCAGTTTATGGCTTCTCCCCTGCAATACATTATTTCTTCCATTTCCATGCAATTTTCCAGCTCGAGAAGCCAGGTGAAGAAGTGACTTACGTTCCTTTCAACATCAGCTTTGCACAGTGAAAGCAAATCTGCTGCTCTGCAGAATTGTTTTCTGATACACAGCTACCGGAAGAGATCTGAACAATAAAACTTACAAGTGACCACTGAACTCAATGATGATACTCCTATAAAATGTTTGATATTCCTAATCCGTATTTGAAGCAGCAATGTCCTAAAGGGCCGAGAAGACAGTAAAAAAAAAAAAATAATTTTTTATGTGGTGTTTCTACATTAATAACAGCCAGGTTTATTTTGTAGGCAGTGATTATCACCTTAATAGTTGTCTGATTTCCTTATGGCCATTTTATGACTGGCAGTTTTGTGACTGGTATTAGGGTACTGCTTCTGGAAGTTAGAGTATCTGATGTCCACTCCTTCACATTACTGTGGGTGCAGCTGATCATTTTAATGAGAAAAGTAGTGCTCTTAAAGATGGACTCATCTACATCTCTTTTACGCCAATTTTCTGATGATAGAAGCGTATATGCTTACTTTGTTTCTCTGCTTCTGTTTTTGTCAAATCGTACTTCACAAACCTACCAGTGAATTTCTGCTTAATTTGACAGCAAGGTTGATATGTCAAAGCTATAAAGTTTTTCAGATCTTCATGGGCATTGATGGCTGGATTAATGAGGGTCACCATTTAGCAATGTCCACTCTCAGGGTACAAGATGAAGTCACATGTGACCCCTTCTGCCTGGAACCAACCAACCCAACAGTGCGTGGCACCTCCAGCATCATCACAGCAACTACTGAGTTTTTACTCACCTCTACTCATCCAGGAACAGGTAAAATTGAAGAAGTGTATGAGGCGAACGAAGTGGAGAGTGGAAGAATTGCAGATGGGTTTGGGAATTCTGAAGCACGGAGAGAAAGAAGAAATGGGAGGGAGACAAAAGTGCAATAAGCGTGGTGAGAAGATAGAAGTATTGTAGGGGCTGGCTGGAAGCTGGAAAGATAAGAACAATGACATCTACTATGCTGGGTCTGATAAAGGATTTGGGGGAGACTGAGGTTATTGTTGGGGAAAGGCGCGTATAAAATGAAGCTGGATGCCTTATTCCAGCCTTATTCATGCTGCTAATCTGATTCTTCCCTCAAGTCTGCCTTTCCAGGAGGCAAAGGTTGATGGTGTGTGGAAGAGATCCTGAAAACTTCCTTTCTCAAAGAACCAATCTCTCTGAAGCATTGTCTTTCCTTTTTAAAGCGGTAATTCGGCTGCTATGGATGCCTAGCATACTCAGGTTAGCTACCATGGCTCGTCCAGGAATGCTGACTTTCACGAAATCTTGGTATTCTAGTGCTTCATTGGATTTTGTGCTTGCCAGTCAATAAAGCAGTAATTTATCATCTATTATTGTTAACACATATCAATACACCAAGAAGCAAGAGTGGAAGTATTTTCAAGAGAAAGGAGAGAGCATATTGTGGAAGTATAATGCAAAATTACAGCCAGGCTAATCCTTGCTTGTAAGATTCTCGAAGGAAGCTCTCTGCATAAAACTAACAATCCATGCAAGCATGAGGGGCTCCCAGTGTAACACATCAGAAGCTTTTACTGTAACTGGGGTTACAGTACCATTTTTAAAAATGGATGCATGTCATATTTTTTTAGATACGATTGACTTAGGAAATAAAAAACTTCCCAGAAAAGGTTCTGAACTAGAAAGGCTCAGAAGATTATTAGAAAGATTTAGAAGAAATAGACAGTGTCTGGAAAAACATAATGAGTAAACAGAAAACAGAAATAAAAATTTAGACTAACTATAATCTGTCACACAATTATTAGATGTCTATAGTGCAATTTTAGTAATATGATCACTGTTCCTGAATAAGTTTGTTTCTCCCAAACAAACTCTTTATATTCTGTCATATAGTTAGAAGTTTAGTTTCTCCAGGATCTCGTATTTGGGAATCTGTTCACTGGTAGTAGAGGAACAAAAATAGAGCTTATAGAAACATACTGAAAGAGGAGGAGTAAAGGACAGCTACAGGAAGTGATTCCTCACCACAGTGGTGTAAAAATGGACTGGCTGAACCTGCTAGCAGGCAATAACCTAGAGCTGGTTTCTCATAGCTAGACCTTTAAATTATTCTCATCCAAAATTGATTCAAATAAATAAAATTTGAAGGAAACATGCCCACAAGAAATACACCCCTTATTTCTCAGGGGTCTCTGTGGAATGTTTATTTGCCAGTGCTCTTTGGGAGTTTTGAGGCAAAGCTGAAATGATCCCAGCTCATTCCCTTCAGCCTCGGAAAAAAAACTAATCCAGAGTTGCCTTCCTAGAACTGTCTCCCCCAGTAATGAATGAAGGATTTGGCCATCTGTGAGTTTACCTCAATTTTCCTGACAGGCTGAGAAAACAGTGAGGGTTCTCAGCCCTAATCTGCTGCACTTGGGACCAGACTAAAGAAAACCATACTTTTGGGGTTTTTCCAGGCTTCAGCTGTTTTCTGTGAGGGTGGTGAGACACTGGAACGGGTTGCCCAGGGAGGTCGTGGATGCCCCATCCCTGGAGGTGTTCAAGGCCAGGCATGATGGGGCTTTGGGCAACCTGGTCTAGTGGGAGGTGTCCCTGCCCATGGCAGGGGCGCTGGAACTAGATAATCTTTAAGGTCCCTTCCAACCCAAACCATTCTATGATTCTATGATTTTATGATTCTGCGTGCACCTCCACTCTCCCAGAGTCTGCCTTTGCCATTCCCCAGAGCTCTGCCGACCTCAGAGCCCCTGGATCTCGCCCTGTCTGACCTTAGGGGGCCTGCTAGCCTGACACCAGGTAAAATTTTAGTCTGGTGAGACTCACTGAGACTGCTAGCTCTTGCTTCTGTGGGAGCCATGGCGTTCATTTTCTAACTGCTTTGTTAATATTATTCTCTTTATTCTCCATTAAAAAGAGAAGAATTGGATACACCAGTTAATACTGAAACAGAGAAGAGGAAAAAAAAGCGTTAATTGCAGATAGCTCTTGAGCACTGTGTAAATACTATTTTGCATGTTAAAGTGGGACTTTGGTGAAATAAAAGCTTTGTGCTGCTGCTCAGCACCAGGGAAGTTCATCCAGAGAGCTCCACTTCTCTGTCACCTGCACACACAGCTCAAAGTGTCTTGGGAGTGGTCAGAAACATCTTCTAGATGAAAGGAAAAATATTTGTTGCATGGCATTAGGAAAATAATCTCTCCATCTGTACAGTCTCTGTTGTGTACATAAATCAAATGGACCTGCACTGTGCCAAAGCTGGAACAGAAGCTTAAAGCTGCCTGATGCTGCTGCTGGACCTAATTCCCCTCCTGATTTTGCACGGGTGGAAAGCTGGCCTCAGCTTAGTTCAGTTTGAGGTTTGTGGACTGCTGAGCTTCCTTGCCGACTTCACTTTTCTCAGCTCCGTCTGACTTATTTTTGCTCCATCAAGAAAAAGCTTTCCTTGTTACACCAGAGGTATTCTGAGTAACAGTCTCCAAATACTCACCTTATATGTGTCGTGCAGTAAGTGCTTAGGAAGCTGTGCTTAAACTCCTTCAATGGCATGTAATATTAAGCCTGCATTTTTTAAGAGTTTCTATATGCAGGTTTTGCCTTTCCATTTCCTCCTGATTTCCCTCTGAACTTGATCCAGAAAGGCTCAGAAACAGATGAGCCACTCGGCTTCTGCATTTACTATTTATCACGGAACCCCTTAGAGTATGCAAAGAGAGGATTTATTGCCGATCTTCCTCATAAGTTTTTCAGCACTCTGAAAATCAAACACTTTTGAGACTTAGTTTCCTCACTTAGACAGGAGAAAAAAAAACAAAACATGGATGTTCTTCTAAACTAGAATTCACATTCAATGTAATGAACACATTTCGTGCTGGCATTATGCCATTTTAACAGGTGGGATGCAAGCACTTCGCTCCTCAGGCAGACCATTGTGAAAAGTCTGATTCCCAGCCAGGGACACAGGAAAGTTGGTCTTAAAGGCTGTGTGCCTATATTTACTGATGGATAGGAAATGAGAGCCTCTAATAATCCATCTTTGATTTTGGGTTACTTTTCATATTTCTAGTCACCTCAGGCATGTTTGAAGATTTCATTCCAATGAAATGTCCCACTTACGTTGACCTGCATTACTTTGCAAATAAATTACAACAGTTCAGGGTACCTGGTTGAGTGCCTTAGCAAGTCTTCTCATTTCTGCAAGCTGCCCAGCTAGTCTGCAGGTCATGTATGGGTAGTCTGTGACACAGCTCGTAAAAGAACAGTAATGGGAACTGGGCAGATACTGAATATTAAAGAAGTTTGTAGAGCATTAGGGGAATTTTGCTTCTCAAACAGGGAGGGGAAAAAAATCTATAAAGCTCCTGTTGCTATGTAGGGTGGCTCTGGTATTCAGTATTGAAATCAGATAGAGACCTTCAGAAAATGCATCATGTGAGTAAGTGAAATAAGGCTTCTTCCTGGTCCCATCTCCTGCCCAAAGACACATTTGCAAAAAGTGAGCTATAGAGCTGTTGGAAGAAAAGAAAGGGACCAGGTCTCTAAGATGAAAGTTAGTAAACACTCTTTGTTAGGATAAAACTGTGAGCCCTGTGTTATTTTTCTTGTGAAGATTTATGAGGAAAGCTTTAATATATAATAATATAATAATTTTTTTACTAAAAGATATTGAAAATATTAAATATATTTGCACAGTAAAAGAAATAATGGCAAGCCACCAATCATCTATCCATCTTGACTGCCCACATATCTGTAGCTCTTGCTTTTACCTTGCCTTTGGTGAAAACATGTCTTCCTGGATGAGCATTATTTCAAGTGACAGGGAATTACTATAATACTAAAAATAATTTATTATCTTCCAGGAACAAAGGTCATTTTGATTTTGAACAAATAAATGTCAAATAGCGGATGATATACAGGATAATAATGCATGGGCAGCCAGCCAGGAGCAGATAGCTGTAATTAAATTCAAGTTCAGGATGACACAAAGAGCCAAGAGACGAAAATCTGAATGTTTTTAGGCAAGTTATCAGAGTCTGTTTTACTGCAGGATGTTCTGTTATTTGATCTCCTAATCCTGCCTGTGCCCTGTTCTGATCTCATAAAACACAGAAAACTTACAGGAAGAGGGGTCCTACAGAAATCCCTCTAAAGGGAAAGGGGAATCAGGGAACACAAGCAAACATGAGGGTTGAAATATAACTAGATTTAATAGACTAAGACTAAATAATTAACAATAATAATAAAGAACCAGTATTAATCCCAATACTACTATAAGATATACAAGAATTACACTCAGCCAGTTATATCAGTAGGAAGCTGTGTGCCCCCAGCACAGGACAACAAATGTTGGACACTGTGAGTGCAACGGCTTCAGGAGGAAAGGAAGGCCTCAGGATTCTGGCACCCTGGGGCAAGGAGTTCTCTGGACCACCACCATCAAGAGAGGGAGAACTATGCAGCCAATGTTTCTAATTTATATCGAATGTGACGTTGATGGTATGAAATAATCCTGTTGGCCAGCCTGGGTCAAATGCCTGGGTCTTGCTCCTCCTCATCCCTGCACCTTACAAGGCTCAAAAACACTGAGACCTTGAATCCCACATAGACTAGCTGGCTACAGAGTAAATATTTTCACAAATTCAGACACTAGAGTCTTCTAAAAGTGCAGTTTTCCCCAGCATTAGAGGAGGTGAGCTGCTGAGGCTGGCAATCACCTCTGGGGAGCATCCAATCCAACACCCTGCTCAGAGAAGTCAGCTCCAGCAGGTTGCTCAGGGTTGTGGACAGTCAGAGATTCTGAGTATCTCCAAAGGTGAAGATGGGATAATCTCTCTGGGCAACCTGTGCTAGTGTTCCACCACTCTCTGTTCAGGCAACTGCACGCCATAGGCATTCCGTAGCACCAGCAGAGCCAAGAAAGAGACACAGCTCATACAGGAAGTCTCTCCTGGAGGGACTGTTTTTCTAACACAGGGGTCTAGTGCCATTCACAATGTCCTTGTGTGTCACAAAATCATAGAATCATTATGGTTGGAAAAGACCTTTAAGGTCATCAAGTCCAAATGTGAAGCTAGCACTGCCAAATTACTACTAAACCATGTCCCTCAGCACTACATCTCCATATCTTTTAAGTGCCTCCAGGGATGGCAATTCCACCACTTCCCTGGGCTGCCTGTTCCAATGCTTGATAACCCTTTTGGTGAAGAAATTTTTCCTAATATTCAATCTAAACCTCCCCTAGTGCAACTTGAGGCCATTTCCTCTTGTCCTATCAACCCGTTACTTGGGAAAAGAGACTGACCCCCACCCTGCTACAACCTCCTTTCACATAGCTGTAGAGAGCAATAAGGTCTCCACTGAGCCTCCTTTTCTTCCTGTCCTCGCAAACATCCATTTGCTAGTCCCAAAGGCCTCCCATAGGTCCCATGTGATATGTCAGCCCTCTGGGAATACCTCAGGTATCTGAAATATCCCTAGGGCATCTCAAATGGTTGTGGATACCTCACCTACCTGACATAGCATTCAGGTGCCTAAATTTAAACAGGAGAATGACACCCACATCTTCACAGACTGTAAGGGAGCCTAGATGCAGAGCTGGCCACACGCGTAGGTGCCTCTGTGTAGGTGTCATTCTCACACTCAGTCCCTGTTGCTGCACCTCGGAGATCAGGTACCGGTGCGCTGTTCTGTGTAGGAGTATTTTGGGATTTCAATTTGAACTTACTTTTATAAAGCACAACTAAAGTTAGGAAACAAATTCTTAGTATCCAGGGCATAAAAAGCATTTAACAAATAATGAATTTTCTCTGATGTATTGTTATTTTTTTCCCCCTACTTTTTGCTCAAGCTTCTAATATTTGTCAGTGCCACAGACAGTATCTGGAATGAGGTAGCTGATTTGCCTAATTCAAAATGGCAAATGTTATGTCGTATAGCCCTATTACTACAGCTGTAATAGATATCTACACCCTATTATTAGAGCTGCAAAGGGTCATGAACTGGAAAATTCAGGTTCAGATAGGGCTTGCTTAGGCATTTGGAGGCTTTTGGAGCTGGGAGAAAATGAGCAGTTGTTTACTGCATTACCTTACTATACAGAGAAGGGCTATTTGTGAGGCTTACATGTGCATCCAAGATTTCTTGCCATTTTACCTCTGATCTAGGTTTTGATTCAGACTCCTTCATAGCCACAATTTGAGTAACATCTGTCAACCAATTGATTTCAATGAGTAATTAGCAGAAAAGAAACAAAAAAATAATAATCCGTACTTATGCAATAACAGGAGATAATTTTTTAGGCATACAAGAATCTTTTCAATAAATCCAACATGACAAACTCACTTCTGTACTGTGGAGGAAAATTAAGAATTCTCAGGTCATGTGAGCTCAAAAAATAACTTTCTGAGTACTCAAAAAAATCAAGTTTTTTCCTTTTATTAGAAGTTTATAGAAGTTTATTATATGACTGAACTATTCCCAGAACAACAGAACTCTGCACATGAATAAATAGACAACTGAAAATTACAAAGCAGATGTTCTACTGACCCCCTCCCACTGGAATCTGCTAGGTGAACTGGTTGAGTTATCTCTTTCACCCATCGATAAATTAGCACGTCAATGAGACAGGAATGGAGAAAAGTTTTAACTGAAAGTGGGCAGAAATATAATTACACAATTCCCAATGGTGTTGCTAACAACTGGTAGTTAAAATGGAACCACATGCAGTGCAGAAATATTGTTACTTAATACTTATTAATTTTTATATGGTGTTCACTATTATTTTGTTGGCATTCAGAACTTGGTGCTATGGAACTAGAAAAAAAGAATTTGGGACAAGTGGGGAAAGAATGTTTTAATGGTGAAGTTCATTAGGCTGAGGAATAATGTCTTAGAGAAAGTAACGTAAGTTTTATTGTTTAGTAATACAGAAATCGCCTAAACAGAACATTGGAAAAATGAGGACAATGATTGTGAGTTCCTTACCCTGGCATTCCAAAAGAAAAGGGAACTGTGTGAAGATGGTAATCTAATAAATCCTTTTAATCCCTAAATCCTGTGATACTCTTGTCCAGTAAAATACTTGTAAATTAAGCATAGGGCTAAAAGGTAAGTTGGGTATGTGCCTATTTGATTCCATGAATATTCAATATTGAGCCCAAGAAAGTACCACAATCTACAGAATCACAGAATCACAGAATCTTCCAGGTTGGAAGGGACCTTAAAGATCATCTTGTCCAACTGTCAACCTAACTGACAAAAATAGACGCCCACACAACATACAAGGAGCATCACCATCACTAAACCATACCTCCCAGCACTACATCAACCCGTCTTTTGAACACCTCCAGGGATGGGGCCTCAACCACCTCCCTGGGCAGCCCATTCCAATGTCTGATAACCCTTTCGGTGAAAAAATTTTTCCTAATATCCAGCCTGAACCTCCCCTGGCGTAACTTGAGGCCATTTCCTCTTGTCCTGTCGCCTGTGACTTGAGAGAAGAGACCAACCCCCGTCTCTCTACACCCTCCTTTCAGGTAGTTGTATAGAGCAATAAGGTCTCCCCTCAGCCTCCTCTTCTCCAGGCTGAATAACCCCAGTTCCCTCAGCCTCTCCTCATAAGACTTATTCTCCAGACCCCTCACCATCTTTGTTGCCCTTCTCTGGACCCGCTCCAGCACCTCAATGTCTTTTTTATGGTAGGGGGCCCAAAACTGGACACAGTACTCGAGGTGAGGCCTCACCAGTGCCGAGTACAGGGGGACAATCACCTCTCGGGCCCTACTCGCCACGCTGTTCCTGATACAGGCCAGGATGCTGTTGGCCTTCTTGGCCACCTGGGCACACTGCCGGCTCATGTTCAGCCGACTGTCGACCAACACCCCCAGCCTGCTTCTCTTCACTAGTACTAAATAACACTTGCAATATTGTGAGTGTGGGGTTTTTTAACTACTTTGAGGTTCATACTAATTTGTTCTATGGTATTGATTCAGACCATATTAGCAAGAAATCTTTTAAATGTGCCTTGAGGTAAGTAATCTGCTTTTGCATTATATGTTTCTCATAAAGTTCGAAAGGTGTTAAAACCACAAAGCCACGACATTAAGATTCAGTGTTGCAGAAGAAAGGGATTTTGTAGTCTGAAATAATGCTGGTGAAGGCTTCTAATCATGAAGGCGGTCCTGAGGATGTATCACCTTGCATACAAGCAATCCTAAGAGGGTATATTATATTTGCATACCTGCCAACTGTTGCCCTTTTGCTTTGTGCATTGAGCTTTAGCTGACTTGGCACATCTGCTTTCCTCTTGCTTTAGGCATTTTATCCAACAAGGTGTCAAAGCTTGTGTTACTGTGAGGACGACTCAGTGGGAATATTTTTGAGGTACTGGGACTTAATAAAATATTTGAGAAGAACATCTGTCAAATGTTAATTTAGGAAGTTCTTATTCTGAATAAACAGATTACAATGCTGTTGCCCCAGGAAATCAAAACAGTTTGCTCTTTCAGTGATACACATTCCAGACTGAGTTTATGTGTTGGAGGGGTATCACACAGCCATATTCACAAGGGTTTTTTTCTTAGAGGAGGGATATCTTCATTTGTTTCAAGAGGGCAAACTATGCCTATGACTCATTTGTGCTTCCTCTCCTTCTGCCCAGGGAATTCAGACACCCCATTTAAGTAGAGAGAAAGAACTCTTATGCTGAGCAGGGATTTCAGGGTTATGAAAGTTACTTTCAGAGTTGCTTTCTTGTCAACCTTTTATCTTCTTCAACACTTACAGGGTACAGAAATAGCCCAAGACAGTACAAGCAATGGATTTTAAAGCCTAGTGTTGCTATAACTGCATGAAAGCTATCACATTATGCAAATATTCCCTTTCATTCCGTTGAACTATGTACAGAGGAAAGTACACTGAATGTTGGTAAAAATGTCAGAACCTGACCTAGAATTCATTCCTCCTTTATTGGTCATGAGATAATATAAAGAGCTCTGGAATTCTCTTGCAATGAAGTGCGAGATAACTGTCACAACACAATTAACATGTTCATTTATTAATGCCAGCTTTTCAAATCTACAGGTTTATATTCCTCACTTTGGGCTTGTAAGACCTGTGTTCTGCAGTATAGGGAAATGAACAGTCTGTTAATAAATAGGTAATAAAGCCTCCTTCCTGGGTCAAGAGTGCCTTTCTGTATATCCCTGAGTTCCAGCAGCTCTCAGATGGTCTTCCTCTCCCCTTTTGTACTGAGCTCAGTATTTAACAAGTAACCTGCTATAGGCCTTTCTGTGGTGTGACTGTTGAATTGGTGAGCACTGAAAAGTGGTCAGAACACTGTAATGTCCTGTCTACTTGCTGTCCTATTTCCCCACGATGAATGCCTTGGTTAATTGTTCCTCCATCTTTTCTTCTGCATCACCTCCCTTCTGTTTTTCCTAGGGGAATGTGTTAACCCCAAATATCTGTGAACAGTACTAGAATGAACGTCCCAGTGGTGTCCAGGGGAAATCATAGAAAAAATTAAGACTCAGGTTGGACCCAGTACTGGAAGATGTACTTCTGAGATTCACAATGATCGAGGCTGGAAGAGACCATCTGATCATCTACCATGATCTGTTTCCTGAGCCAGTAGCTTTAACACCATTACCTCCATACTAAGCCAGATCACTTGGGTCTGATTAAACATAGGTTTTGAGAAGGGTGTCTATCCTGGAGTGCAAAAAATGAGGTGACAAAGAATTTATCAGCTCCTTTGTACCCAGTGGCTAATCACCCTCCCTGTTAGATGTTTGTGTTTAATTTCTCATCGAAATTTGGCTTCATTTCTAGCCACTAGTTCTTGATGTGCCTTTCTCTGCTAGATTAAAGAGCCATTCAGTAACTGGTATTTACTCCCCATGAAGGTTCTTACATGCTATAATCAAGCTGTCTTTTGATCTGTCTGATAAGATAAACAGATTGAGCTCTCACTGTTCTCTCTTTTTTTTTTTCCCTTCCAGCCATCAAAACATATCTGTGGCTTATTTCTATATCCTCTGTAGTATTTCAACATCCCTTTTAAAATGTTGACATCAGGACTGTATACATTATTCTACATCAGCCCCAATAATGTCACACAGAAAGAAAAGTCAATTTCCTCCTCCTACTCACTATTCCGTTGTTTATACCCACAAGAATTGAATTAGCACTTTTTGCCTCTGTATCATACGGCAGCTCATGTTCATTTTACTTTAGAAACCAATGCTATTTTCAGTCAGTGCTTTCCAGGGTACGGAGCTGCTTTCTGTAAGAACAGTGTGTGTTGCTTGCTTTTAAATGGATCATTTGTTTTAGCTAGGTTTTAGCCTACCATACCATGAGGTTAACCTCTCTCTGGTTTTGGCAGTCTTGTTATTCTAGATCGTATTTAGTATTGTATGACTAGTGATTTCGTACTGACTTCCTAAACAGGTGAGATGAACATCGTGATTTTTTTTGCCAAACTCTACAGAAGTTCCTGGAAGTAACAATGTCTGATAAAGACCTCTGATGACAATAATTTCTTTAATCACCATATTGAGTGACACTAAACCAAACAGTTCGTAGAGGTCTGAATAATACCACATCTTTGCAATTATGATTGCCAACAGAACTTGTAATGTCATAAAAAAAAGAAATCAGAGTTGTCTGATAACAGGTAGATCCTTAACACATATTGACTGTTATTAACTGCATTCCTATATCTAAATTCTGTATGTATGCATTTCTAGGTCAGATGATCTGCTACTTTGCCTGTGGCAGATGTACTTAAATGGCTGTACAAACTTCAGGTCAGCCCACTGCACTTTTGAATATTAGCACAGAAGAAGCACTTTCAGGATCTTGCACTTTCCAACTGATATCATAAGCTTTATTGGGAAATTACACTGCTGGTAAATGTGAAATACAGTTACCATCTCTTGATTGCAAGTAGTGCAGGGCTGACAGTTACAAAAATATTTGTCAGCTATCACCCATTAAATAAGGGAATGCGACATAATTCAGCAACATACTTCATAATTCAAAGACACCACTCTGTTCCTTCTGAACAGAGTCTATAAAATTTTTTTTTAACATCTTTGCATTTTCAACACCACTATTAAAATTCCCATCTAGTACGTAACTTATACCAGTGCCAGGGCTTCTTTTCTTCCAAAAATATTAGTTTCTTGGTACTGACCTCTCATTCACACAGATACAGATTTCCTCCAACGCCTATCACTGGTTGTCTATTCTTGCCACATATTGCATAATCAGTGGCACACATGAAAGTGAATTTCAGAACCCATGATTGGACCTGTTCTTTCAACAAGGTGATGAATGACGGAACATTAGCTTCAAATGCATACTGAAGTTATCAGACGACCACTAAAATGTGCTACCTGTGTATGTTTTGTGCAAGGAACCATAGCAAATGCTGAGTAGTTAACTTAGTTTACCCCCCCGTGACAGAGACTTTAGCTAACCTGCAACACATTGCCACACAGAAATTTTAGCTTACTCATTACACCATGATAATTTGATCAAGACTCTGCACTGAACTCATAGACAGGGAGTAGGAAAGCATGATACTCCAATGGACATGTCCACACAGAGGTGCCTGAATGTGAGTGAGGCATCAAAGCTCCCAGCACAATGGGGGCTGCCCATGCGTCGACATCAAGTGCCATTTCACGTGCAGTAGCTGAGACATCTCCACAGTCATGACACAGGGACCTCAGAGAGACTCAGCCCTCCCACACCAGGGGCCAGAGGCTGCCAGTTCACTCCAGCCTTCCCAAAAGTCTCCAGGTGCTTCTGTTCAGCTAACTGCATGTGGACCACCTCTGTTTAGTACTGCCAGCTGAGGATGAGACCCAGCTCACAAGGCAGGACATCTCTCCTGGGCAGACTCGGGTATCTGAACAGTGGTGTCTAGCGCCATTTGAAATGCTCTTTTGTGTCCTGTCTGGTATCCATCTACCAGTCCCAAAGGTCTCCCATAGGTCCTGTGTGATATCTGCCGGCCCCACAGTGTTATCCTGGATACCCTGGGGTATCTCAAATGACAGTAATTCAGGCCATTTGAATCCTCCCAGGTCAGAGAAGTCACTCTCTAGGCTTCACCAACTGCAAAGCTTTTCACTGGTGTTTTGGACATGGACAGCTAAATTAAAGTGTCTTGATTTCGAGCTGAATTCCACCCTTCTGATTTCTTCATGATAGCCTGGAACTGAGGCTTTTTATTTTCTTATATTTATTTTAGAATCTTGTCCTCTCATACTGAGTTAATTGCCAAGATGTGCTAGTTCTGTGCTAGCAGAAGTTGTGTTTTTTAGCTATGTAGGCAGGATTTCGAAACTTCGGCTGACAGATCTCTGTAGTCCCTTGAAATTCTTCCATCTCACGGTAATTGTATCTTTTTTGCTTTCACTAAAACTTCTTATTCCCAATATGCTTTGAAGCATTTTAGCTACTTACGTTTACCCCCAAGATTAAAGCAGTGCTAATTTAACCCTTCTCCAGCTCTACTCAGTCATGCAGTGGCACTTAAGAGATTGAGGCTAAGTCCTGTGACTTTAAAAATTCAATTCAATCTTTGTACTATGGCAGCAGACGTAGCTCAACAAGACAACTGTCATTAAAGGAGGAGTTTGGTCTTCTGTCCATAAGGCCATTGATTTAATGAAGCTTTCTCCAACAGTCTTTGACAATTCTTCAACTTGTCAAACCATAATTTTCAAATTATCTCCCATAACAACATAATGCACTGGAGGAGGGTTAAATCTAAGTCCATTTGATTTCCTTGATGCTGAAAATATCTTTGCAATTTCTTATACCAGGCATCAATCTCGTGTGTGATGGTCTACTAATAGCCCATTAGACAGCACACTTTCTCTTTTGCTCTTGCTAGTCCTCCTTTTTGTGTGCTGTTTGTTCCCATTAGTGAGACAAGAACAAAGAACTGAGCTTTGCACTTGGAGTGAGGTGTCCTGTGCAGTTGCTCTTATTTCCTGCAGACTTTGATCTCAGTGCCTTGAGACTGCCTTTACACACTCCCTCACAAGTTATGTCTTCAGAATGACAGAATACTTGCTCTAGACACCTCCACTGAGCCATGAGAATGGAGATACCAATCACACAGTATCTGTTTTGGAGAATTTTGTGTTCAGCTCTCCCCCAGCTCAGGGGACTCAGCTCGTGGAAGGTAAGGATGTGAGACTTCAAATACAGTGGGACAGAGAATAAGTTTGGTGGGAATGGGACAACCCCTGTTGCAGGCAAGACGTGTTTTTGCATTTAGTGTAAGGGCTGAAGGTTTAGTGATCCACCAAAATATGCTGCTATACTGGCATCACATGTAATACAGCTGCGTATAAAAGACAGTCTGTCACCACTCAGATGAAATGTGGAACATATTATTTTAGTGCATTTTCATAAAACAAGGTGTAACATTACCTTTTTGTTTACAGGCAGATTGCTTCATCATTTACATTGAATTTGTCGTGTGCACATGAAAGAAATTTCAGCATAAGACCCCATGACTGCAAGAGGGCACCAGTTTCCAGTTATTTCTCCCAAACTCTCTACCTCTGGAAAATATGCTTTGGCACTATAACTTCTATTTTGAACAAAAGATGCAGCTGTTGGAATTGTCTAACCCTTCCTTCCTCCCTCAGAATCAATAAGATTAATGATTGGCAGAGGTAATTCCATAATTTTGAGTTCAGATTTCAGTTGTGCACCTCTGAAACTATATTTTAATTCCATTCCAGACCCACTGAGTAACTCTGTAGGTAAACCACAGTACTGGTATACGTTACTCTGCAACAAAGTGCTCTTCTCTATGATATACGACTCTAGAGAAGAAGTCCATATAATATATAAAAGGGAAAATAATTATGTCTCTCATTGATTTACAAGTATAACACCTTCACCTACATCTGTACTCCACACAAGAGAAATATGTGAAAAGGAAAAAGGACAGTATGATCAATTTTAATGTGCAGAAGGCAGAGCTCTCTAGTGAGGCACTGAATATGTGAAATAAAGTCTGGTAAATCTCTACTGAGGATTATTTCTAGTGAACCTTACCAACCCTAATTTTTATTCAGCAGGTTGATCTTCCGAAGTCCCATGGAGAAGTACCTGTTTCTCTGTCCCTAGGAGGCAGAGTCAGAGTACAAATTAGAAAGTGTATTTCAATACACAATTTGCAATCATTTTTAATAACAGATTTTATCAGTGCTCTATCTAGCTCTTCCAAAAGTGACTGCAATTTCCAGTTCTGGGCTCCCCAGTTCAAGAGGGACAGGGAACTACTGGAGAGAGTCCAACGTAGGACAACTAAGATGATTAAGGGATTGGAGCAGCTCCCTTACGAGGAAAGGCTCAAAGAGCTGGGGCTCTTTAGCCTCAAGAAGAGAAGGCTGAGGGGAGACCTCATCTACATTTACAAGGATCTAAAGGGTGGGTTGAAGGAGGATGGAGCCGGACTCTTTTCACTGTTTTCCAGCAATAGGACGAGGGGCAACAGGCACAAGCTGGAACATAGGAAGTTCCATTCAAATACGACAAAAAACTTCTTTACAGTGAGGGTGACAGAGCACTGGAACAGGCTGCCCAGGGGGGTTGTGGAGTCCCCTTCTCTGGAGATCTTCAAGATCCACCTGGATGCAGTCCTGAGTAATGTGCCCTAGGCAATCCTGCTTAGCAGGGGAGTTGGACTAGATGATCTCTAGAGGTCCCTTCCAACTCTGACAATTCCGTGATTCCGTGATTTGATTTTAAGGGTTTCTCTAATGACTTTGTATGGCAACTAAAGCAACTAAACCACATCAGGGAAAACTTTGATCACAATCATTAAATGATTTGTTAAATAGACACATTTGAGCACTCATTCTTCTGTCCTGGTTTAAAGATGACAAGCACTAGTGACCTGAGCATGATGCAAATGGTATGGAATAAGGGGTGGAATGTCCTGGTTTGAGGTAAAGCAGTGCTAATTTTCTTATCAGGAATTTTACTTTTCAGTTAAGTATCTTCTAGCTCTCTGAAATTAACAGCAAATTCTTCAGGCAGTGTCTACTTCCCTAGTGATAAGGTCTGATGCTTATAGTGAATACCAAGGAATGGTATGCAGAGAGGCCCCTGCTTGTATTTATTGCTATAACAGCCAAGGTCAGCTCACTTTGTTATTTGTTCTGTTGGAGGGTTGGAAGAAGAAAAGTGTATTTTATGGGGTATTCCATCCCATCTGCATCATGATCAGTGTAAAAGCTGAGGTATCAAAGGGTCACCTGCCTTTCTTCAGTGGATGGTGTCCAAGGAGGACTCTGTTCATCTGCCTTTGATCCCAAGTGGTGCGTTCCTGAATCCAGTTCTGGGATTTCGTTCCTGTCTGGAAGTGAGTCCAATCTGGAACTTTCCCTGTGCCTGCTGGGGACGTGTTTATCATCCTGGGAGCTTGATACTGGTTTTGTATATATTGTATATATTTCATTATTTTCTTATTAATATTGTTATCTTTTAAATTATTATTTTAATATGAATATTTCATTAAAGTACTTTCATTTCTTTTTAACTCATAAGTCTCCCTCTCATTTTCTCCTCCTCTGAAGGGAGGTGCTCTCCCTTCTCTGAAGGGGAGAGGTAAAAGAGAGCATCTGCCATTCTTTTTAGTGACTAGCCCAGCCCAAACCACACCACCTTCATTTCCATTTTACTATCTCCATAGTCATAAAAGAAAAGGTTATAAAATGTAGTCTTCTAACCTTCCTTTTTATACTGACAAAAATGGTGATTCTGAGGCTTCATTTGGCTCCACACTTGAATTTTGCTTCAAATGGCAAACTTACTTCATAATTAGCAGCACTTCAAAAAACCATCACCTTTATGATTGCAAACTAGGTGCTACATTCCCCATAGAAGTGGATGTTAATTAGGAGAACTTTTAACCTCCCAATTACACGAAATCAAAGTTTACAGGCTTGCTGGAGGAAATATGCCCACATGAGAAGACACTGATTAACACAAACTCTCTGCCAAGCACTTTTTAATCTTTTATTCATTATTTGCAGGACTCTGGTGAATCTGACCTTAGAGTTTTCCCTTTACTTTCCAGGGTAAAAAGCAGACTTTTTCTCTCTATTTCTCATAGAGCTTGAGAATAATACTGAATTTTTCTCACTTGAGTCATAACATTTTTTGAGGATGTTAGAAAAAGAAGGCTATTCTGATTGCTAGTGTTGATACATGCCTAGAAGTGATCCTCATCACAAGTATTTTTCATAGATTTAAGGTTAATAATGAATGGATCAAATGTAATAATCATGACTTCTTACAGCCTGGCTGTGGTGCCTGAAGATATCCTTGTGTCCTGCCCCTTTGTCACCTCCCCTTCTTTTCTTTTGTGCTGCAAAACTGTTGGCAGTTGTTTCTCTTTAGGTCACCTCCTGTTCATATTTTGCTGTTTGCACTTACTTCTCTCTTTCCACCCTCCATTCAGACTTGCTGCTGTAACACTTCTCAGGCAACATGAAATTGTGAAAAATGGATTCATGCTGTTTCACACCTTTCAGCACAGTTTTTAAACAGAAAATCAAAACAAAAGCTCTTTTTTGAGGAAAAAAAAAGTTAAGTAAACAAATTAAATTTCTTCTTTTCTGATCTTTGTATTGTTCATGCAGGTTCTTTCTGCTCTCTTTAGCTCCTTCTCTTGAATTTCTCCTTTCTATTGATACTACCTTATATTTAAAACTTAGGAAGACAAATTACCCAAGCTGTTGGGCTTGTTCATGGGGATGACTTTGCCAAAATAAACTTTTTTTGGTCCTTCCAGAATATAAATGATTCAAGCCATATTTCAAGGCCTGGCCAAGAGCCAGAAAGATGTTTGTAAGAAAGTAGTTAGATAGATTCTTTTTAAGTAAACTCCAGTAAAAGAGAAATTTGGAGCAAGGTACCTCCAGCAGCATCACTATCATCCTGCCCGAGATTATTTCCGTATGGCATTCCCTCCCCAAAGACCCATAGACAGAAGACCTTTCATCTCCAAACCCTTACAGGTGGAAGCCCATGATGATATTGTGTTAATCATTTTACAGTGATAAACTATGACAGAATATGACTGTCATAGTCCATTGCAATGATGCAGTATTTTCAACCTATTCTTAGGCTTCCTCATGTTACTGAAGCATATTATTATAAACTCTTTCTTTTTTAAAACTTATACTGCAGTTCTGGCCTGTATCATGATCAGGGGCACACAGTGCAGGCTCTAATCTGAAAGAGTATATAGTCTACGTA
Organism: Arenaria interpres; assembly: GCA_013399435.1. Lineage (NCBI taxonomy): Eukaryota > Metazoa > Chordata > Aves > Charadriiformes > Scolopacidae > Arenaria > Arenaria interpres. The sequence goes on from VXAK01017574.1 coordinate 78,352, forward strand.
TGAAAGAATTTATAGTGCAAGTTAAATATTTAAGTTGTAAAGCCTGCTCCAGCACCTTCAGACACCACATCGACACATGACTGTGTTTTCACCAGAATTGTTCTCTGATTTCTTTGTAATAGAATCCCTCGAACAGAGTGAAGAGATGTGACAAGCCACAGCTTCTTATAAACAAATAGCTGGTCCTGTTGGATGGGATGAGACCTGTACACTGTGCTGTCATTATTTTGGGTTTTCTCATGCAAAATTAAAATCTATTGTACATTGTACACATTTGGCACCAAGAAAAAAATCTAGAAATTTGGCATTCCTACTGCTTCTCTGAACTGCTGGGTGATTAGCTTCTCCTGTGGTGGTGAAAATAGTGTGTGTAAAAACCTGCTAAAATTTCTCAGGGAAATCCCTGAGCTGTTGAAAGAATCAGAGGGACCCTGTACAATCAGAAGAGCAAACCATGAGCTCTCCAAGCAAGGAGAGCTGTTTTCAAAAGTAAAAGGAAAGCACCACAGTGCTTACCAGAGAGAGAAAAGTGCTGTGAGGGTGCTAGCAGTAATTTTGATCAATCTAAATTGTAGTCAGCGAATAAATCGCACTGAAACCTTCTGCTGTGGCTGACAGCAACAAAAAAGACTGAGGAATGAGTGTCCAGGATGTCTCCTGAAAACATCACAACCATCTTGGAAGGTCCCTGTCCCAGCTCTCAGCACCTGAGAAAATGAAATGCATTATTTCTGGGCACCCTTAGCAGGCAGAGTCCCACCACCCACAAGCATTTGAAGCTTTCTGCAAAACAAGTGAAAGATAGCACAGTCGGAAGCTAAGGAAAATGTTACGGAACATGCTGTGTAAAAGAGTAATTATATCCTGATCCTTTGAGGAGGCTTAGCAGAAGTCCATCTCATGCCTTTCTCCTTTATCCTGAGGATGTCTATGAGATAATGGCCCACGACCCATTTTGTGTTATCCCTTCACTCGTGGCTTGGATCAATAGTAGCAGCTGCCCACATCCCTCTGAAGAGCTGAGCTAGGCTCTAACGACCCTCTTCCCTGGTCCAGCATGGAAACACAGCCTTGAAAACCCTTCAGCAGTTCACATTCTTTAATTTAAAGTTTATCTAGGTCTTCTCCAGTGAGCTGCATCCTCCCCAACACCTCCTTTTCAGAGAAGGTCTGAAACTGCTAATCATTGCCACAGAATAAAAAAATCTCTCAGTCCTTCTGGGCATTAGTTATGTCTCTGAAACATAATGGTGACTGGACAGATTGTGAGCACAGTGCCTAAGCTGAAAAAACTCTGTATAGTAGTTCTCTTCTCTTCTCTTTTGATCATGTGGGGAAGTACCACATTGCTTGTAAAATAAACATTCAATTTGCATTGTCATCCACAATGTCAGTAATTAACTCACTGGCTAATTTGTTATAAGCTTTGCTGCAACTAACGGATGCAAGATGAAACTTGTCCTTGTTAAATAATCAGCTGGTCTTTGATATACTTCCTTCTTGCACAGAATCTGAATCATTTTACACCAATGCCTATGTATATAAATTCCTGAAAGAAAAAAAAAAAAGATGTTGCACAGACAGATACTCCTGTTTTTCATAATCTCAGATGTGTTTCTATGCATCTCAATTTTCAAGTTTTACCTACTATTGAATGTTATGGATCCTCTTTTTCTATTCTAGTGTAAAATTTGGAATGGCTTTGAAACACAGAAAACACAGAAAGTTCAATTCAGTCATGAACAATCCAGAATTTGGCTCCTCTTATTAAACAGCACAAATGGGTAGCAATATGATTTTTAGAGGTGTTACTAGATCAGTAATATTCAGGGACACGAAGGGGCAAGACTTACTGGAAGAGGCTCCTGATCCCACTTCTCACAATATGACATTTCTCCCAGTATCTACTTCCTCCTTTTTCCAGTCCCTGGCACCAGATATATTTTACAATCAGCTAAATAATTTGAGCCATACCAGTGATCTCCCTTGTACCCGGTGGGGATCCAAGGGAGGGCTGAGTGGGCTCTACCGGCATGATTCCCAACAGCATATGGAACCAGTGGTTGTTTCAGATGAGTTCAAGAAACTCAAAGAAAATTGTTGTCAGAATCTTGCATCCCATTGCAACAGCCAGCCATGAGAAGTTCTCTCTTTAAATGCCACTTGCGTGCCTTACAAATTAATTAACAGAGGAGCCTGCTTGCACTTCGTTTGTTCACTTCTTTATGTAAGTGACCTTAGAGGGTTGCATAACCCAATACAACACTGTGATTCACTGCAATCCTCTACCATATTTAGTCTTATTAGCAGCTATTTGAGAAATGCTGCTGCTCACTCTGGAGAGACATCATTTATAGTGCTATATAAAGGTCTCTATATTTTTCCCTCACGAAAAGGATTACTGCAGCATTCTTATCTGTAATGCAATCCAGAATAGGAAACACTCATTGATTTCTGAGGAGGCGTTTTCAATATGGTGACCTGTTCCATGCTTTCATTTGAAATGTAATTATAGCACAAAATACTAGGATGGGAGGTGTGTTTTGTAGAAGAAAAACCAAATACATATTTTTTTCTTGGCATTTACTGAGAAAGAACCTTGCCCATTTTCTAAATGTTAACGAACAGCATACACAAGAAGAACCAGTGCATTTCTTAACAGAGTTTAAATATCTGCTACACTTACACCAATTACAATGACAGTACTCTGAAAAATGAGGTGAGGGCTGAATTTTCACTCCTCACGTTAGCTCTTTTAGTGGAGAGTTAAAACCAGAAGACAGATCTGCACTGCATGAGAAGTTTAAAATTAAAATCAAGGAAAAAAATCAAGGATCCTTTGTCTCCTTGTCCTCCTGCACTATGACATGACTGTCATTTTCTGTATTTTGACAGACCTACCCCCAGTCTTGTCAATGCAAGTGGCAGAGGAAAAGCAGGCTTGATGCTAGTATTAGCCTATTTCCCAGAAAACCCATAATTTTTGCTGCTTTAACCTGTGCATTTTGTAATTCATTCTGCCTCCCAAAACATGAGAGTAAATTCACTAGTCTTGACATGTTACCAATTTTAATAGGAAATTATTTTATTGGGAAGTGTAAACTTTTCATTCTGTTCCATCTGGATTTTTTGCTTCCACCTTTTCCCTGGGGCTGGGGAATGCTCATTTTCTACTCCCTCAAAGCAAGCCTCTACCAGGCGCTACAAATATCATCAAAACCAACAGCATTTTCAATCTGGGAAGCATTCAATCCTGAGAAGTGAACAGCAAATTTCATAGAGAATCATAGAATAGGGTGGGTTGGAAGGGACCTTTAAAGGTCATCTAGTCCACCCTCCCCTGCAATTAACAGGGAAATCTTCAGATTGCTCAGAGCCCCATCCAACCTGATCCTGAATGTCCAGGGATGGGGCATCTACCACCTCTGTGGGCAACCTGTTACAGTGTTTCACCACCCTTATTGTAAAAAATTTCTTCCTTATATCAAGTATAAATCTTCTCTCTTTTAGTTTAAAGCCATTATCCCTTGTCCTGTCACAACAAGCCCTGCTAAAAAGTTGTCCCCATCTTTCCTGCAGGCCCCCTTTAAGTACTGAAAGACTGCAATCAAGGTCTCCCTTGAACCTTCTCTTCTCCAGGCTGAGCGACTGCAACTCTCTCAGCCTGTCCTCAAAGGAGAGGTGCTCCAGCCCTCTGATCATTTAAGTAACCCTCCCCTGGAACTGCTCAAACAGGTCCATGTCTTTCCTGTGCTGAGGACCCCAGAGCTGAACACAATACTCACCAAAGTAGAGGAGAGAGGCAGAATCACCTCCCTTGACCTGGTGGTCACACTTCTTCCGATGCAGCCCAGGGAATGGTTGGCTTTCTGGGCTGTGAGTGCACATTGTTGGCTAATGTCCAGCTTTTATAAGGCACAAAGCTCCCATGAATACATACTGCCAAAAGTCATATTTGAGGGCATTCCACACTTCCCAAGAAGAAGCCAGCACCTTTGAATATTTGGGTCTCTTTTACATTATAGCTTTTTATTTCTCTTGGAGAAAATGAAAAAAGGAGGTACGTATATGTATCTATATTTGATGCTTTGAAAATATTTTTTTAAAGTTCTGTATGATCAAGTTATGTTTTCTTTTCTGCTGTATATGGTCTACATAAAACCTAAAAGACATGAATTGCTTCATAGTTTTATGGAACTTTAAAATGCAATATTTATATTTTACAATTATTTTCATACCTTTGGAGTGAATTATTCATATTATTTCCAGTGTCACTGTTGTTTTTCTCATCCTTGTGGAAGAAAACCAAAGAAGTTCAATGAAAGGGACTGATTTTTTTTTATCTTTTTGTGATTAAAGACGCTGATAAGTTGTTAACCATTTAATTTCAGGATGAACTTGTAGTAAAAGATTATGGGAATTTTAGAGTAAAGACCTCAACAGTACTGTCAATACCATGAAGATCAGTGATGCCACTGTATGCTATGATAGAGAAATGACAAATACTGTAGGAGGGCACACATAAAAATATATCTTAGTTTTTAAGCCTCTCTGTCTTTATGGAGAATTTTGCTTCTAGAAAACAGATATGGTCAAATCAGCAGGGCAACGGGGTTGTCACTGTCCTGAGCACAACATTAGAGACACCTTCACCACAGTCCTATGAAGCAATTTGCCTTTCTTGAAACAGCTGCCATGACATCTTTCACCCCACAAATTTTTACCATCTGTGAATATGCTGCTTTTGTTCAGAGAGACCAACATCCACCTTCATCATGGGTTCCTTGTGCTGTCTATCTGAAGTGGAAAGATCATCATCATGGGACCAAGCAAACAGGATTGGACATTAAGAAGTATTGTATCACTAGGAAGATGTCACAGTGCTGGAACAGATCCCTGAAACAACTGTGCAGTCTCCACTCTTGGAGGTTTTAATGATTTAGCTGGATGAGGCCAGTTGTGCTAATTCTGCATTGGTTCAGGTCCCATTCTTAGAGGGAAACAAGGCAATATGACCTCCTGAGGTCCCTTCCTATATTTCTATGATTCTGTGATATGTACCATACACCTCCTGTAAGTAGCCAACACCTCTTTTTCCCACCCTCCTGTTTGTACTAGAATTGGAGTTACTCATGTACTGGTCACATGTTGTCTATCCAAACCTCACAAGGCTGGGATAATATTTTTAAGCAAAAAACAGCAATCTCATTGGACTACTGTGTCATTTTGGGTTTCAGTGATGATCTTTTCTTTGCCCGGTGCTGTGGTGACTTTACTTTGGTGAGGATGTACAACTGCTTTCTTCTTGCTGAGGATTTCCTTGTTTAGGACAAAAAACTGTTGAACTTCACTGTTAATTCAGTCACCTTCCCACTGTCCCTTAGACTTGCATATGAGACAGAGCAATCTGTAACGAGAATGCGAGGGTTGTAAAAAGAAGGTAGCTGCAACAGCAAGCTGGAAGAATACATATTTAAACTGAGTTGAAAGAGCAGTTATCTGTGTCTTTTTGTCACACTGAAAAGGATGCAGTCCTGCAGAAATCTGACCTGACCCCACTGATTATGTATTTTTTATGGACTGCTAATGAACTGAAAGTACATATAAATTTGCAGATGGCATGAAGCAGAAAAGTGTGCAAGCACTCTGGAGGACAGGTTCAAAATGAAAATTACTCTTGACAAGCTGAAAAAAATATTCTGAAATCTGAAATGTAGAATTTCATGAAGACGAGAGAGCAAAGTGGTCCATTAAGGGAGACATTAGATGAATGAGTCCAAAATAGGAAATGAGGTAGCAGGTAGCAGTTCTACAGGGTACAATGGATCAGTAAGAAAATAAGAGTCAACTGTGTTAACCTGCAGGGTAAAAAAGACAACTCTAGATCCTTATTAACAGGGGAGTTACGCGTAAGACACAGAAAGTAGTTATTCTGCTCTATTTGGCCACAGTTGGAATAGTGGGTTCAGTTGTGATCCCTACACACTGAAGAAATGTAAAATCATTGGAGCTTACAAGAGGGATAAGAGACTTAGAAAACATGATTTAGGAGGAAAGAATTGGGTTTGTTGTAGGAGTCTTTGATTATGCAAAAAGATTGCTGTAAGGATGGTGATGATTCACTGTACTGTTTGCTATGTCTCCACCAAACAGCTACTGAAGAAGATTTAAGAAGATCTGATTCCTCGCCAACACAGACGGATGGACTGCATGATATCTTTAGATATCCCTCCTCTACCCTTCTAGAGTACGACGAGTCGGACACAACTGCAGTATGTTCTAAGGAGTTACCTTGCTAATCCTCTCTGAAATTCCTTATCCAGTTTTGTGGATAATTGTGTGAGAGCAGCGTGAATGAAGCAGTTAAAACTGAGGGCCAGAGGGCAAAAAAATATTGCCAGAAAGCCCTGCTCAGATCGATTCTACTGGCTCTATTTAAATTCTTCTTCATTTGACACCTCACACCAACATCCTACATCAGCCCTAGGACACATTATGTGTTTCTGAGAACGGCTTAATTTAGACTGTCCAACTCCCATCCCCTCACACAAGCTTTTGGCACGCTCTCTGGTACTCCTCCTGCAGAATTCTTTTGCAGATCCTAAAGTAGCCTCAGAAAAAGGGCATGTTCTCCTCAAAAGGTTTCTACATTGTTGAATAAAATCTCATTGCTGAGTAGCCTTGGGAACATGGCTTCCATCAACTCCGAGACTGTATAAATGTGCATCTCATTGTTCTAGTTCATCGGTAATTAGTTATGATTTTGTAGGTAGCACAGAGAGTGGGAAAACCCTGGGAAAAAAGCTCTTTACAGTAAAGATGGAATTAAATACTCGCACAGACCTCATTGCTGTGGTATTTCAGCAGCTCAGGGTTTTTACTATATTTTACACTTTCAGTACCTGTCTTTAAATTGCCCCACATCATGAGGGAGGAAAGCATTTTATCTTTTTGCGGAATGGAATTTGGGCTGGAAATTTGGGTTGGAAAATTGAGCAATGTGCATGACTCAGAAAATGATTGCGAGTCTCCCCAGCTGCAATGTTGGGCCAGGGTGCACCACCCTGCCAGTGCCTACTGGCGACGAATATTCCTTCCAGTGTGCTGTGTAATTCTGACCCCACGCAAAGTTTCTTTCTCGACCTAACCTGTACTTAAATAGGGCATTCTCTGGGGGCGTTGATGGCTGCACATGGCATCTGAATGTTGTTATTTTACACCAGATAATGGAGCCAAAAATGTTCTCAAATTTTTTCTTTACTTTGATTGATATGACTACGTTTCGAGTACCAGGAGGCAACAGTCCAATTCCAGAACCCTTCTGCTCACTGTTTATATGTTAATTTTCTCACTGCGAAGCTAGTATTCCTCAATGCAAGCTGAAGATTCCCAGTGACACACTCTCAGCAGAAAAAGACAAACCCAAATGCATTTCCTCCTTCTTCAGGTGAGTTCCAGGTGTCAGAGTCTTACTGATTCCTTCTCGGGTTTGCACCCTGGTGATTAGTGCTATTCTTTACTTTGGCCACTTCCCCTAGATTGTCTATTAGTTCACAGATATTCCACACGCACCAGTGACTAGTGTCCTCAACACTTTTGCTTGTGGTAACGGCTGATCCTGTCTGGCATATGAGAGGCAAACTCTAGGATGTCTTTTCTACCTCTTCTTCTTCAGAGTGAACATTAAGGCACCCCAGAAAATTACTGAGTGCTGTTGCTGTTCTAGATCAGAGAGCTTGGGTTGCTGATGGGAGCAGCCCTAAAAGTGACCTGGTCATAAGGGACGAAATACTGATGGAGAAATTGCTTTCCAGCCTGGAAAGTGCTAGTCTGGGAACCAGACCTGTGCAAGCACACCTGAGAAGCACAGCTGGCACCTAAAACACGGCTCAAAAACAAAGATATCCTGAGGTACTATTGATAGGTGCAAACCCAAGAAACGGTAACAGCAACTCATCATCTGGAAACACGAAAAATAGACTGGAAAAGAGGCAAAAGATCCTGAGGAAGTAAGAACCAGCAACTGCTATTGGCTGTTCTAGCTGTAATAACAGGAAAACAGTCTGCAAAAAAAAAAATTGGTCTGGGAGAATACATAACATCATTTTCTATTGCCTGTCCCAGGTGAAAAATAGAAATTAACGTGCTGCTAATAGAAATCAGGCGGCTCCATGTGCTGATGTCCTACACCCCTTATATCCCTGTGGTACAAATATGACTTCTTTCTACCCAAAATGGAGACTTTTCCTCTGAGAACTCCCCTTGCACAAACTTCTCTATGAGATCTTCTGGACAAATTGAACCATCAACTAGGGGACACCTGGCTGACTCCAGACTCTGTGATGTGGATCATTTTCCAAGTGAGACTTTGTCTGTCATCAATTTTGAGGTCCTGCTCCTGGGAGCAGTTTGGTGAGTGCTGTACTGGTACTATTTTGAATAATATATATAAGCATGTATGTAAATAATTAATCATAGCTGTACTTGCTGCTTTATCAGCAATCATTTCCTAATAACTTGTAATATTTAAATATATACTAGCTGCTACTATTGATTGCTGTTGCTATTGAAAAATATATATATATATGTAGTTATGCTTTTCTGGTACCAAATTTGTAATAACTTTATATACATGTATTTGCCTTATTAATTATAATTATATTTGGTTTACTACTAATAATTTGCAGTAATCTGTAATAAAGATATTTAGAAGATAAAACTTCCATGTTCTTGGAAAAAATGAAATCATGCATACCCAGTGTCATGGTAATCCCTTAAGTCATGACAGTTGCCTAAATGCAGATCTACAGCATTTACGACAATATTAGCAGGATTATAATTTTGGCCTCTCTGACTTTAACATGTAATGTGCCTCAGAAAATTATGACTTCCAGCAGTGAAAGAAGAAAAACATGATATTATGGAGAATGGCTTGGCTACTGTACCTCCCAGTGGCTGCAACTCTTCTGATGAATGGGATTATTTGCAGTATGATGCTGTGTAACCAGTACAGGAGAACTGGCTTCCAAGGTGAGATCTGAGGGTAAAAAAGTAGAAGAAATGCAAGTTGAGGGAAGGAGGGAATTTGTGTTAAAAGGCGAGCAGCTCTGGGAAAAAGCAGTCAGGTATCATAGCTTCAAAACAGGCATCGGCAACATAGGAGAGGAGGCTGAGGCAAACATGAGAGACAGGAGAAGGTGATATGAAGTAGCAGTCATTCAAAGGCATGTGAGTGGGAAGAACAAGAAGCTTCAGACTGCAGTACCAGAAAGTAGGATGAGCTGTTGTGACCAAAGGCAGCAGGAGAATCGCGGGGAAGGGGGATTGGTAGAATGGTTTCCTTCAGTCCTCCCCTTGTTCCATCCTCCTTCTAGCCAGGGAACACAGTGTAAAAGCCTGAACCACTAGACCAGTGACTCATTTCATTACACACAAGCAGTGCTGTTCAGTTACTGGAAAGTCCTGTACTCCTGGATCTCCACATCTAGCTGAAGTGGAGATTTGCATCAGCATCGCAGACCATGACACACTGAGAACTTGTACCTCTCTAGAACTGATGTCAAACAGCTGATTCCGTTACCGTTAAGTACACGCTGTAGCTAGCTGTTCCATCAACAGAGAGCAGCTTTTCCTCCTGCTCCCTCTGGCTCCTTTCCCTGGCTGTAGTGACATATCTGCACACACTGTAATTCATTAGACTACGTGAGGGTTTTGATACAGTTTGGCGAATAGACTATTACAACTGAGTATTTGTGCCTGTTTGTTCAGAATCTCTGTTCCGCCAACAATGCAAAGGGCTCGTGAAAACAGAGGAAACTGTTAAAACAGACTTCGATTCCCAAGTTCTTCTGTCTGGATGAGAGGAGCTTAGGTATACCTGGTTCTTTGGTATGGCTGCAGCTTTTCATTTACTCATTCATGTATTCTGGTCCCAACAGCACTAGAAAACTGTCTGTCTGGACATATCCTGGGCTTTCCTCTTTTTCTGGGCAGTGTGGCTAGTCCCAGTGCACCACCAAGGTGAACCAGAAATGTCACAATCCCAGCATGCAGAAGCCCAGTCTTCTTGCCATCCGACAGGTAGTGATATACTTTTCAATCAGGCAAATCTCCTTTCACTGGTAGGTACTCATCTTCCTTCCAAACTTACCCGCTGGGTCTCATGCATAACCTAAGTACTTCCCACAGTCCAGGCTAGTCCAGACAGAATGATATTTCCCCATGCTTTAAATGAGTTCACCTGGCAAGGCTCATAATAAGGAAGAATACACTGAGTTGCATTCACGGAGAGCCTTCAGCTGCTCTTTCTTCAAATTATGTCACCAAAACTAATGAAAACTTGGTCTGATTTCCCCTAGTTTCAGCTGACTTCACTTTATCCACGAATAGTGATAAATCATCATCAGAAATTGGTTTAAGTATTAGTATCTCTGGAGGGCAAAACTGTTTTACAGTGTTATGGAGTTGTATTTGCCTGGGGGGGATGGGAGGGAGGAGGTGTGTAAATGTGTATGTCTATCACAGGAGAGGACTCATGGCTCCTTTTCTAGGTCTATAAGGTCCTGTTCCATCATTCTTTTTGATGTGACCCAGGACTTTATAGACAAAACATACTCCAGCATGTTAATCCAGGAAAAAAGCTTCAGAGCCCTTTCTCTCCAGAGCCTGGTCTCCCTACACAGTTGGTGAGAGATGGTTATTTGGGCAGCAAAGCAAGGCATACAAAACAGAGATCTGAACGGAACAACATAACACCAACAACTTGTCATCAGTCTTGTGTTACCAGACGCCAGAGCTCTTCAGTCCTGGGAAAAAATGGCTTAATAGGTCTCTTGGGCTTAGATTTGCAAGTAGGCAGCTATGTTTGGTATTGCCACTACAGCCGTGATTCTCAGCACAGTCACAAAATGGCTGTTTCTAAAAGGCAAGCACACATGTTCTCAAATAAAACTTTTAATATGAAATTGTCTGGTCAAATTTTTCTCTATGCGCAGCAAATTGTTTAAAGGAGCCCATGTTGCAATGCTGGCAGCTCATGTATTTGCAAAAACCTCAGGTGCATAACTTGATTTTGTGGACAAATTATCTAACTGTCTGCATTCTTGCTCAAATAGAGATTTCAATCATACACCTAAGCCCCACGTTAAAGTATTTATATATGGATTTGCATTTAGAGGTGGCCATACCAAAGTGACAGGGAATATAAATGATGTTTTCAATTCTTATGCATTCCAGTTTCATTCAAATTGGACTTAGCTGCCCACTCACATCTCAACAGATAAAAAAATTTACACGCAGCTGAAAATTGTGTGATCTGAATTTGGCTTCTGTTTTTTTTTTCCTCAATTTTAAAGGACAACAACTCAGAGAGTAATCATTAGACATGTATCTACACTGATTATTAGGGTCAGCTTTGAAGTTATCTGCAAAGTCTCAGGCACATATTAAACCTTTTACCCACTTTACAGCTATCTACACAATACTCCTTATCAAAGCAGAGCCGTAATACGACTTTACCACAGATGCCTTTTCTCTCCTTTGGGAAGGTGACGCTGGCAGTCTCCTTGTGTTAAATCCTTCCACAGGGAGGCAAGTTCAACACACCTGCCAGAAGATGGGATGGGAGTCAAGGATGGCCTATGGTCGGGCCCTCAGAACATGGACTATCTGAGACCAGTTGGATGGCTGATGATTGCCATGAGCCCACCTACAGGTGAGCTTGATCCTATTCTAACCCCAGGAAGGAAGAGGAGCTTTTCTTCCCTGGTTGGAATGGGATTGCTTGTGAGGGGAGGACATCTAAACAGACTTTGTGGGCACACAAGAGAGAGTAGCTTCTGTCCAAACAAGGAGTTCTCCTTTCAGCCTTTGTGAAGGCTAAATGCCCAATAATAGGGGAAAATAAACAATGGGAGGAGGGTAGGGGGAAGACAGATACAATCCTTAATGTGAGTTGGTTTCCTTCCCTGGATGGCTCAAGTAGCTCCTACTGCTGGGACATCAGGCGTATACTACACTACCATTTACACTGTAGTGACTTTTCTAAGGATGTTTTGCATCACTACTCTTCAGTAGTGGAACCTTAATCTCTGTGTTAAACCCAAGCTCATGGGTTTCTGGTTTATAAGCAAGATTTTTACAAGGTGAAGGACTGAAAAACTGACACTCATTAAGATGACTAGTCCCAAAAATCAGGTTGTGAAAATAGGTGCATCCCTCAGCTCTAGCTATATTAGCTCAAGGAATTATTAAGGTTCATTTACTACTGCCGAATCTTTCTGAGAAATTTAGGTTATCACTTCATACAGATTAATTGATTACTTTGCTTCAATCTACACATGTCAAAATGTATTATATTCTCATATATTTCACATCAGTGAATATTTGAAGGAGGAAAATACCAAAGATAACACAGAAAGAAGTATATGTTCAACCCAACATACCTCAGTACAGCCTTGCTCCATAAATAGGCTGTTGATTAAAACTGACCATTCAGTCAAGCCGAGCAGGACTAGGGCTGCAGCCTAGTGCACAACCACAAAACCAAATAGGAACCCTATTCACTGCCAGCATGGTAGTTATTCACCTCAATATTAGACCCAAATTCCTTGTACTTGTCTCACTAGGTAAGATAAATTTAAAACCATTTGTAATATGACAGCAAGAATAATGAATCAAATTATGTACATTTCTTAATTCGACCGACTGTACTTGTATTTTAGAAAAATAGGAGCTAAAGATTTAAAGGAAGTATCGCAATGACGAATCACACCAGTTTGGCACATGATCGCTTAAATTGCAATTTGGTAAAATATCTTCCAATATTTGTCTTCAAAACATTTTAATTACAAACAAGTGTTTTACACAGCCAGTAGTGTTGCTCTCAAGGTGGAGAAGCCAAGTCACAGACAAGTGAGATTTGGGTATTCAATGGGTAATCACTGGAGATGCCAAGGGAACTAGGGCCTAACTTTCTAAAGGTACAGATAGGACACCAGCTTGTGGAGCCAGCACAGACACAGGGCTGGACAACCAGTGGTACTGTTTGGAGCTCAGACCCACTTGCTGTCTTTGGGACAGCTAGAAAATGTGTTTAGCCCTTGAGTAGGATGTGCGAGTTTGTCTATGGGAAATCCTCTGAGATTCCCTAGAGCCTCCTAGAAATTTTGCTGCAAAAATCAGCTGCAAAACCTTACTTAACAAGTGTGTGTGCCTTTTTGATACCTCTGCAACTGCACATCAGCATGTGGAGTGGAAAGCCTCAACGATATACACAGACTACTGAGCGTGGCTGAATTTACCAAAGACTATCACAGCTCCAAAACAGAGATTACTTGGAAAGTGCTCTCCCAGATTCTCTCCAAATAGTTAGAAACAAGAATTGACATTTTTCAGCGAGCTTGTTCTGTTAATTTCTTTCTAAGGGTAATAAACAGTATTAGCATGATTGGATAAAACCTAAGAAATAGAGAAATTTAAGTACCACAGAATCACAGAGCAGCTGAGGTTGGAAGGCGCCTCTGGAGATTGTTGACTGCAACACTCTTGTCAAAACAGGGTAAGCTAGATCAGGTTGTTCACAACTGTGTCCAGTTGCTTTTTGAATATCTCCAAGGATGGAGACTTCACAGCCTCTCTGGGCACCCTGTGCCAGTGTTCCACCATTGCTCATGATTGGAAAGTTTTTTCCTATCCTATGTTTAAATTGAATTTTCCATATTTCAGTTGTGCCCCATACCACATAAGAAGAGACTGATGCTGACTTCTTTCCCTCCCATCAGGTATTTATCCACATGGGTAAGATTCCCTTGATCAAACTTGTGGCTGTGCACTGGACTCATTCCAGTGTGTTCAAGCCTGTTTTGCACTGGGGAGTCCAGGACCAGACGCAGCACTCCAGATGTGTCTCACCAGTGCTGTGTAGGGGAGATCATATACATAGTAAATAACCACCTTAAAAATCATCAAAACATCTCTGCAGTTCACAAAAATAGGAGACATTTTAATAAACATCCATCCCCCATATTTATAATTCCATGTGATTAAATTTATTTTTGCAACACTATATGTTTGGAATAAATACTTTGAGGTTATTTATGTCAGAAGGAAATCCTGTACTGAATACCATGATATTATTATCATGAAACTGAAAGGTCAATATAGTATTGCCTTCCTTTTTGCATAAACAGGAATTTAAATATAAATCCACTTAAAAATTAGTACAAAAAGTGACCAATGGGAAAGGAAAGTAGAGAAAAAAGAAAGTTAATCTTCAACATGATTTCCTAAATAATGCTAAATCTCTAAATGATATTTGTCTGAATCATGGTCAATCAATTTCACAGCAGATGGTCCCTGACAATTTACATCCTGTTAGCAACAGTATCTCCAAAAAACATTCAGTCTTCTACAAAATCTACAAATTCTACCACACACAGATAGTTGCTGCCACATCCTCAGGTGTCGTCTGACTTTTGGCATGTATAATATTTTTGAGATCACAGGGCACAAATTTATGATGGAAGTTCATGATCTTTCTGCACTATGGAACAAACCAATTCCAGTAAGTGTCCACAGTAAAGGACCATGATGTACTGAAAGCAACATCATAAATAGCAGAAAGCTGGGGAACTGGTGTCAAGAGGGTTTCATTTTAGCCAGGAGTAGATCAATGTACTTAGCACTTTAATCTTGATCAAAAGACAAGAAGAGATATCAGATCTTACTGGTTTTCACCACATCAGAGGAGTAGAGGATTCAGATTATTGGCCAGATAAAGGAGGTACACTTGGTAGCACTGTAAACCATGGGAAGATAGATACTAATCTCCACATTAGCACTGAATGCAGTTTTTCTGAGCCACTGTATAGTAGCAGGCAGCTCACATCTTCAAGCAATGCAGTCTACTGATTGTAGCTGAGGAAGACCCAGGCATATTCCTAGTTAGCTCCCTGCTAACGAAAGATTAAAGAGATCCCTCCAACATTACATGTCATTTTGGAACTTAGAACAGAAAGTGGATAGGTAAGGACTGATAACTTGAGAGACTCCTGAGCAGTGCCTGGATTTTCTCTTGGAGGGAGCCTCAGCTTACAAGTATAAAATCCTGTCACTCATTTTTATCCTAAGATAAAAGAGCAACCAGACAAAATGAGCGTGTAGAATGGGCATAATGGTGCTGATGTAAGTACCTGTAATGTCCCGGAAAGAAGCTACTAACCATATATTTGAAATATTATCAGACATGAGACATTACAGCACACTCTTAGCACTGAAAATCCTTTCATACACATTTGTTCAGAAAAGGGCATTCAAAGGTAAATAAAGGCTATCTTAGACAAGCCTATTAATTGTTGGAGATCTAGTGTCATTAATATCCTCTAAGTAAACAAAATGAGACATTATTAACCTTCAGTTAAGCACTGTCAGATATATTATAATTATGTGGAAGAAATACCGTGCAAGATGAATTGTTAATCTGCTAATAGAAGCAATGGATAAAGAAAAATTATTTAATAGAGAGTATTATGAAATTACAGATGGTTCAGTCAATAATAATATGTAATGTATGAGAAAGCAGAGATGGTCAGATGCTATCTAAAAGGACAAGCTGCTCTTATCCTCCCCAGTAAAGGAAAGAGATCAGGCATAGGGCACAAATGTGTATGTGCATTTTGACTCACTATTTTCCAACATCTGTCTATGTATGGCATATTCAATTCATTGTACAAGAATTTTAGAAGTTCTATAAAAATAAGACACGAATATAAATCTCCAACTGTATACTTTGAAATCAAACTGCTCTGACTTGGAGCAACAGTGATACGATTTTGCCAATATTTCTTTGTCAGTGAGACACAGACAGATGTGCATCCAGCAAACAGCTGTGTCGGTGGCATGTAAGACTGCTCAGGATCTTTTCTGCAGCTGTTCACAACCCTCCTCCTGCTGCATCACATCTGTCAGCAGAGCTGCTCCCAGCTCATTCCACTGGAATGTACAGACAAAGGTCTGTACTTTTATTTTCTGTGCATCAGACTTTTGGTATATTGTTGTGGTTTAACCCCAGCCGCCAACATCGACCATGCAGCTACTCACTCACTACCCCCTATTCTCCCAGCAGGGTATAGAGAAGAAGCAAAAAAGGAGGGGAGAGTAAAAAACACTTGTAGGCTGAGATAAAGTCTGTTTAATAGAAGAGTAATGAAAAAGGAAAATAACAATAACAACAACAATAATAATAATAATAATAGTAAAAGAATATACAAAATAAAATGATACAACACAGATTGCTCTCACCACTCGGTGATCAATTGTCCAACCCACCCCAAGCAATGATCATGGATTCCTGCCCCTCAACCAACCCCCATTTATATACCAAGCACAATGTCTGTGGTATGGAATATTCTCTTGGCCAGCTTGTTGTGTCTATGCTCCCTCTCAGCTTCCATGGGAAGCTGAAAAAGTCCTTGACTAATGTAAACATCACTTAGCAACAACTAAATATGTGTTATCAACATTCTTTTCATACTAAATCCAGAACATAGCAGCCACTAGAAAAAATTAACTCTATCCCAGCTGAAACTAGGACACATATCCATGTCAACTGTCACATATAAGGCATATCCATTCTACTGTCACATATAAGGCAGCAATGGGCCAGGGAAGAGGTGAGAGGCAGATGAAGCAGGTACTTCAGACTTTAGTAGACACAATTGCAACATAAGGAGATATCTGTCCAGCATGCCTTACCTGCCCTTTGTTGACAAGCCCTGAGCTTCATTCTTGAAAGCAAGGAAAGACAATGAAATGGATCACTTTATTGAGAACTGAGCCAAATAATCAGGGTAGTTACCAAGCCTTCTCCATGAAAATAATACACTTAACAGAGATGGCCAACAGCTAGGATTTCTGTTCTGCAGAATACCCTGAGACTTGAGACAAATCTCTTGAAGAGAAATCACATACCTGAAATTTTGAAATATCCCCAAGAAACACATATGCTGAAATGTTTAAGTTTTGTCAGGGTTTCTATCTTTTAAAAGTATTCCCTAGGCCCCAAGTCAGCCTTTCCAGTAGCAGATGGGTAATCCAAAGAAGCCTTGAAGCAGTTTCATCAGGGAGAGGGGAAGATGGGTCCCCAAGCCTTCATGTTGCCAAGGAGCTGGGACAACTGGAAGCCCTCAGGTTCCTCATCGCCATGGAGGTCAGACAGATTTGCTGCTGCCAGGCCCTGGGCATTGTAAGTCATCTTGACTAAAACAGATGGACATTCCCAGCAGCCTTCTTACCTTAATTCACAGTGGTTCACACCCTGAGGGAAGTTCTCTGACCTAGTGTTCGTGTTCAATTTGTAGATGACCATCTCAAAACAACTTCTTGTTCCTAATTAAAGACAGAAACAGCATTCCTGTGGTGTGATTCATCTCACTGTAATGTTTGCAGACACACTGTAAGATTCTATGATTCTATGTACTGTGCTCTAAAAGTGCCTCTTTCGCTCCATTGACTGGCATGAGAACCTGGAGTGTTCAGACATATTAATCATGTGAGATGACTCACTCTACACTTCTAGCAGAAGCTAAAATGTAGATGGAACAAATCTATTGTTGTACTAACACTTGATGAAGTAAAGATTTTTTTTTTCTGAATTGAGGCAAAGAGCCTACTCCACTTCTCTCCCCAACCACCAGGCTCCAGAAAAACTTCTCCTTGCTTTCCTTGTGGCCTGTACAGCTGATATATTTTCCTGGTGTATGACATAACTTCTAGGAGGTGAATAGAGGCTGGGAACACAGGTCTTCCTGTCACTGATAAGTGCTCTTTTTACTTTGGTATTTCATAGGTGAGGTTGCATAACAATGCCCATAGACCACAGGAGGCCCTTAAAATGACCACAGGTCCCTTCGCAAGGGAGCTGGTTGTGACCCCCATAAGAGAGTCTAACACGTCCCATTCTAGCTAGACTCTTGTTGCTTTTTAAAGCTGCTCTAATTCATCCCTGTGATTTGCAGAAAAACCTTTAAAATTCAGCAAGGAGAAAGCCCTCAGGCTAAAAAAATACATTGTCCCATCAAGTTCTGTTTTATTTTGGCTGAGTTATAAACTGCTAAAAACCACAAGCTCCCCACTAAATATTGAAATCCTCAGGAAAAGGTATTGCTGGCAAAGTGCTAAAACAAGTTTAAAAAGAGGGAAGAGGATTTACACATTGGTTTATTGCACTGCCAAGCAGCACCACTGAGTTCTGGAAGATCCTAAAGAATGGGAGACTGAGCCAGGTATGATTGATCTGGCCATACTTCTCCTTACACCTATACATAGTCCCGTCAGATCCTGGCACATAAAGCAAAATCTGTTCTGTCCAACAGGGTCAGGCATCTTTAACTAGCCTCTAAAGATATGGCATCTGACATCAGCCATCCATCTCCTGTCTGAGGTGACAGTGTTCTCTGGTCAACAGAACCAAGGTGACAAAGTCCCTCCGACTGTAAGTGAAGACAAGGTACGTGATCAACTCAAGAGCCTGAAGATATACAAGTCCATGGGACCTGATGAGATACATCCAAGAGTACTGAAGGAACTGGCTGACGTAGTTGCCAAACCACTCTCCATGATATTTGAAAAATCATGGCAGTCAGGTGAAGTCCCTGCGGACTGGAAGAAGCGAAACATCACACCCATTTTTAAAAAGGGTAGAAAGGAGGACCCTGGGAACTACCGACCTGTCAGCCTCACCTCTGTGCCTGGGAAGATCATGGAACAGATCCTTCTAGATGTCATGCTTGGGTACATGAAGGACAGGGAGGTGATTCAGGACAGCCAACATGGCTTTACGAGGGGCAGGTCCTGCCTGATGAACCTAGTGGCCTTCTATGATAAAGTGACTAGGTCAGTAGATAAGGGACGACCTATGGAT